>WBMZ01011699.1:0-150691 GCA_013400975.1 Atrichornis clamosus | reverse complement strand
GGGGCGGCAGCGCCGGTAACAATGCGGCGGTGCCGGCGGGCGGGGACCGGGGGCCGGCGCGGCTCCGCGCGGCGCGGCCGGGGAGCTCCGCCAGAAAAGGCGCGCATTGTTCGTAGCCAGACCGCGAACGCTCCGGTGCGGGGCCGCGGCAGCCCCCAGGCTTGGGGTCTGGGACCTGGTTCGGGGAAACGAAGGACAGAAGCGGTGTGGGACAGAGCGGGGACCGGGCGTTTCGGGCGTGTGGGGTGTTTTGTGCCGGGCAGCGGTCGCCCCGAGTTGTGGACCCAGCGCCCGGGGCAGTTGGGGATGCCCCGTGTCGGGCGGCGGTACCACCTGCGGGGTGCAGGGCAGCCTGGCCTTCCTTCACCTTTTGAGTGAGGAAGCATCGGAGCCCCTCGAAACGGACAATGCGACTTTCCAGGCACCGCCGTGGCATGACTTGCGGGTGGAGAGAACAGTTCGGGCTCCAGAGGGTGGTGTGTTCAGTAGGTGTTTAGAAAAAGCCATGAATCAGTGACCCTCTTTTTCCCCTCTATTCTCTTGTGGCTCTAGGTATCAAAATTAGTCTGTAGTTAAGCAGACAGTTTAATCACAAAGATGTCTCATTTGTTTCTGGTCCCATAGCACTTCTTGGTTCATCTTTAATACTTCTTTAAAAAAAATTGTAGCAACTACCATTTTATGGAAAGGTATAATTTTGCTGTGACTGGGTTTTCTTTTTTGGTAGATAACAGGTATAAAGTAATACATTCTCATCAACGTCATTAAGTTGTTGATAAGTGGTAAGAAGTGCTAAGAACCTGCATTAACCTGTTTCATGAAGTGGACCAACTAGTGTTGTCTGTTTTACTTAAACACAAGAATTGTGGTGGTTATTGTTGTGTGCTTAAGAACCCCTGGTATTATAAAACATGCTTATCTCTGTAATAATCTTTTATTCCACTTCAGAAAGTAGTTTGTACCTTGGAGGTAACTAGTTAGCTTTTCAGGGAAGTTACGCACTCTCCAGCTCCCTTTGTAGCCAACAAGAGATGTTCCATTCCTGCCTACGTGAAAATTGATAGTTCATAGTAAACTTCAGCAATTTTTTTTTCTTTAATAGCTCAGGCTTTGCATACAAATAGAAGGCAAAACAGTCGGTTCATAAGCTGGAAATTTTCTAGAGGTTTTTTGCCTTGTAGAATGGCTGTGTTTCTTCTGTATTTTTGTAGTAAGTCAGTGAAGGCTTTTGTTTGTTTCTCTAATACATAGTAGCTCTTAATTAAACATGCCTGTGAATTTCTGTAAACATTTGTGTGAATATTGTGCATTCTTGTATAACTTAAAAACTGCAGTAGAAATATTATGTAACACAGCCAGTGTTGGGCTGCTGGAAGAGAGTACTCAGAGACAACAGATCTTGCCCAAAGCGATGCTTTCCTGCTCAGTCCAGGGTAGGAGCATTTAAGCTGTTCTGAGTTGACAGTCCTCTATGTTTTCTCTTTACACTGAGCACGTGAATCATGTACACTGAACTTGAGGATACTAAGAGTAAACTTGCTCTTCAGAGGATGCTTTTCGTAGACATCTCAGAAACATTGATCTTATCTCATTGATCACAGCGATTTAAAGTCCACAGGTTGCAGAGAACAAGGATATTTTGTTCTTTTCATTAAGGTGAAATGCTTTATTAAAAAGTGTGACAGGAGTCTGATTTCTCTGTCTGGGGCCCATAAGGTTTAGGAAACAGTCTTTGTCCTCATCTTTAGCCTTGAAATGTGTTGCTGGTGTAATGGGTGGTGTGAAACAGAAGAGTTACATAGTGACCACACACAGTAGGCTTGGAGAGCATTTAACTTAACTGATGAACAGATTTACAGCTCTCGAGTGTCTCTCTAGGGTGCAGTTCTTTTGCTTTTCAGTGCCATTTGGTCTTGACCAGTCTAGTGACTGCAAGAGCAAACTCCTACAGCTCTGAGTTATGCAGAGGCAGCATACAGTACGAGCGGAATGGCCACTTAATCACAGTTGAAATAGCAAAGTCAACGTCAATACTTAAGAAAATTTAGTAGTTAAGCAACTTGGGTTTTGGAATGCTCGATCCAGCTCCCACTGAAGTCACATGTCGCTGAATCAGGGCTTCAGCTTCCCCAGTTAAGCAGATGCTGAACTCTTAGTATGTGGTTGGACTACCAGTGTGCTAAAGGTAGGTATGCATTTGAGCACCTCTGTGAAGCAGGGCTTTGGCCAGGCTCTTTGAATGTCTTGCTGCTCAACACAGGCTGTGTTTTTGCTTTTGTTCCATTGCACAATCTGTACAACTCCTGTACTGACAATCAAGAGGATTTATCTTGTCTCATTGTGCTGTTTTCATGAGAGGGAGCAGAATTCTGTGTTGGACTCTGAAAAGATTGCAGTGAGTGTCCTCAGAGACTCAAGGACCAAAGGCAAGTTGTGGAGGTCAGACAAGGAATCAGATGTAGCTGTCTTTTGGGACAGTTGCAGGATCTTGTTTATTCAACTTAATTGCATTAGTCTGTTGCAAACACTTGAGTTGGCATCATGTCTCTTGTGGCCAGTTCAGCTTGTCAAGCTTGCTTCCAGTTCATTTTCACAGAAGACCCATATGTTTGGAGGATTCTCTTTATGACTGCTTTCTATGCTGTGCTGGCTTTATTTCTGTCAGCCTTGTGTCTACAAGCTACACTTGTAGTTTTGCCAGAGGAAATGTGTTTTTTGTTTGCATGTTCTTTCAAGAAGTTAGAATGCTAAACAAGCTAGTGGACAGTGCAGCTTTTTGTTCAGTTGTGTCTGTTTTGTCAGTGACATTTGTTTTTAGTGAAGCAAGGTCTTAGACTTCTGAGGCAGGGCTGGGACTTTAAATACAGCATGACTTTAGCAAAGTAGGCTTTAACAGCTTTGACCTACCTTGGGTAATAGATTTCAGGAACTGGGCACATTAAAGAGTAGTGACTCTTGCTGCAGCACAAATCTTTTCCAAGAAGTCTTGGGAAGCTGATGACTGTGGTAAATGGCAGGTTCTGACATCCCAGTTCTTGCTTGTCAGTTCAGAGTGTGTGTGTGTGTGGGAGTTCCTTGGGAGAGAAGTGAAGTAGAATAGACTTCTTAATAATACAGTCTCACTTCAGCTGTGGGAGACATGGCTTTCCTTCATTTGAAAGTAAATCTGTTTGTGGCTGATGTCCTAAACTACCAGCAAGTCTGCAGCTTGGCCCATTGTGGCAGGCAGCATGAATAGCACTGGTTGTGTAAGAGTTATTATGGATGATATCCTTAACTACCAGTGTGTCTCCAGCCTGGCCCGTTGTGGCATACAGAACGATAAATGCTAATTGCATAAGAGTTATTAAATGTAGTGTGTCCTGGGGACCTTGTGTGAGTAAAAAGCTGCAAGGAAATGATTATCTTTTAAATTTTGTCTTAGAATCCCATAGTTCAGTCAAATGCTAGCATTAACTAAGCAGTGTAGACTTAATTTCTATTTTGGCTCATGAATAAGAATCACATTTTCGTGGAGTTCTTGTAAGTATGGACAGTTTTTTAACTCCAGAGTTACCTGATATGATGCCTTTTTCTCTCTCAGAAAGTCATATATTTCTATGCTTTTCTTTAGTGATGGCTAAACACACATGAGCTCAATAACAAATCTGATTGACACTCCCTATATGTACTGTGTTTTCAGCTGTTGACGTTACTGGAGACAGCTGGTTTGAAAGACTAAGGGAAAACCTTTCATGAGAGCAATGCATTAGTGGTGTCTTTTTCCTAACACATGAGGTTGGGGGGCAAAAAGATAAAATTGGCCATCAGTACTCGCATCACTCATTCATCAGTGTAATTAATTGTATGTAAAATGCCCAAATAAATATTGGAAAATGGTAAGCTGGCCTGATTGTGCTAGATCTTACTAAAGCTGTAATATGTTAGAAGATGTGTAAGAAATATTTCTGCTTTGCAGTGGAGTTGAGAACAAACTTGAACACTTCAGTTGAAATTTTATAAAGTGTGCATTCAGCTATGGGCAAAACCTTTTTTTTTTCTTTGCCAAATATCAGTTGAAAGAGTTCAGCAGCTTCTGATGTTGAGGCAAGAGAAAAACAATGCTTTCTACTTTGTGTTCTGCCAGTTTCTTTTCTGAACAACTTTAACACCCTAATGCTTTGGAGCATGCAGTTTAACTTTGGTAGATTTTGTCTGCTCTGAAGGGAATGTTTTATCCACTTCTGCTTTGAAAGTGATTTTTTGTCAAAAGTGCGTAACAACTGAATTTAGGCAGACACATCTGCGATAGAGAAGATGACTTTTTTTTGTCAACTGAAGCTTGAATATGGGCTACTCTCATGGGACCTCACTTGGCTATCAGCACTGACCAGGAGTTATGTGCCAGCAGGACAGATGTAGTCGGCATGCTTCCCATAGCCCAAAATGTTATGTGAAAGGGTGGACTTCACTGTGAAAGTCTACCTAAACTGCTCCAGAAGTGGGACTGAATTGGGCTTTAGGGCTGAGAATGGGCACCTGCCTGTTTTGTCTTTAAGGACGTCACTGCTGTGTAATGGAGTGCTTTGCTTTCCTTAGGGATTCCTCTTCTGGTGCCGTGTTGTGTGGTGGCCTTTGATTGCATTAGACCCAAGAGGGAGAACAGAGAGAAGGCTTTAGAAGGAGCCAGCATGGGACTTGGGTTTAGTTTGGAGTAAGGATCTTTCCAGTCACTCTTCTGCTCGTTGATGAGATATGTCCAGAAACCTTGAAGTTGTAGGAGTGGGAGGAGAAGAGACACAAATTGCAAGAGCGTCTGTGGGATGAAAGAAACTGGAACTGGCAGGGCATGAAGACGAGGAAGCAAGACAGTAGGTCAGGAGTGTAAAATAAGTCTGTAGATGAGGGAAACTGCAATGCAGAAATTAGTTCTAGAAGAAGCAAGCAATGCAGTCTGGTAGTAGGATAAGCATACTGGGAAACACAGATGGACTCGGCTTAAAAAAGGAAAATAAACATCAAAAAATAGTGTTGAAAGGATGAATCAGAAATGGGGAAGATGAGGGACTGGGACAAGACTGGAGGAGATGTGACCAAAAGCATCAAGCTTGGAATTTAGGAATGGGGAAGTATGTGCCTCCTGCTGTAGGACACTTCCTTCAGAATCTGGCACAGAATCCAGGGCTTCGGAGTGTTGGTCCTTTTCTCTTTCTTAGCCAAGGAGCATGATAATCTGCTGCTACTCCTTGGAACATTTAATGAATGTGCATGTTTCAGCCTTGTGACAGAAGTGTTTTTCTAAGCTTGTTTTAAGAACTGGGAAAATTCCTCCACAGAAATTGTAGCAGCATATGAAGACCGCAGAGGCAAAAATCAGCAAGTTGGAAATACTGACGTTAAAATAACCTGTTAACCTGCACTATATTAAACTTCTGTTCCTGTAAGTTATACTGCAGCTATGCTCATATGGTCACAAAGCATACATCCATATAGATAGTATTTATAGCTCTACAGGCACCTGCACATAACTATCTGCACATACACATATCTATACCCAGACAAGACCATCCCTGCGGTCGGTCAGTGTACAAAACTGATCCTGCTCTGGGGAAAAATGGGAGCTGAATAGGAAATGAAGTTATCTACAGGACTCTTTCTCCTTTTGTAGCAGATGTTTGAAGGTGTGACATGAATGAAGTGAGGGACAGGGAAGTCTGGATAAAGGTTTCACTGTTAATGTAATTAAATGCTGTTCTAGACAATTGAATTGTGTTGCTGTTGCAGAGTTTCAGTGATGCTCAAGTTGCTTAAACCAAGCTTCCCACAGGTGGTCACTAGCTCTGTATGTTCCTCATTTACTGGATGTCAGACCTCTGGGATCTGTGTTGCAGGCATGCTGAGTGCTTGCAGCTGCCAAAGAAGTTAAGAGGAGCTGTTCTTTAATAGATGTTGTGTCTGTAATTCTGAATACTAATTAATGTTTGAAATTAGGCTCTCAGAATTTGACCTCGTTCCTTTGTTTCACCATTTGTATGATGCAGTTGCAGTTCCTCGTTTGATTTTCAAAATACTTAGAAATGTGCAGATGCAATAACAGTGAACAAAAAAAAGTTCATAAGAAAGCCAGGCTTTTGTCTTGAGAACAGTAAAGATCCAGTGGATGTTAAACCAGCCTGCAGAACTTGACTCTACAGAAAACAAACTATTTGTAAGCAAATAGAAAGTAATGGGTGGTGGTGTAGCAGTATGTATTTATCATATTAAGATGTTTTTAGTGAGTTAACTAGTCTTATAGGTGGGAAGATGTACTATGCTGTATCAAGGTGTAGTTGGACTTTGATTTTTATTTTTGATGAATCAAATATTCTTAAAAAGAAATGATAGTTACTGATGTTTGCTCATTTTCAGTTTTAGCAGTTTCAGCCTACATCCCCTGCCTGTTTGCTCTTCAAGTGCAAACTGTTTTCTAATCCTTTTAGTCCTTCTCCATTCTGCCTTCTGATTTAGAGAGGCTTTGTCTTCTATGAATTAATATCCTGTGCAGAATTTTGAATTGGCTTTAGCCATCTGCTCAAGACAGCATGCAGGTCTTGTGGTTTGAAATAGATAAAAGGTTAAAATTCATCATCAAGTAAGGGGAAGAGGAGGGAGAAATGGTGGAAACACAGTAAATCAAGGGCCTGAAGTCCATGCTTTTCCTTAAGGAACCTGCATAATAGTGTTATACTGAAGGAGTTGAAAACCTGCGTAACTGTGGCACGGAGACTAGAGAATGCAACAGTGTTGGGTTAAGGGACCTGGTGTTCATCGTGGGTCGCACACAGAATGCAATTCAGCAGGATCACAGTGGTGACCACACTGGTTTTGAACTTGGGCATATCCTGTGTAAGAACTCGTTTGTTTTCTTCAGTGGCTGAAGAACTCCAGCTGGAATGCTGTGTGTAGTTTAGGGTCTTGCCCGTCAAGGAAGAGACAGGCTACTAGAGACAGTTCAGATTGCAGAACTATTGGGACTGCCTAATCTAGAAAAAACCCAGGTCGATAGAACTTTATTGAAACATATAAAAGATAAATATAAAGAGAAGTGTAATAAATAGTTGTGTATGTTGAGGAAGAAAAGACTTGAGTTCAAGTGAATCAGACAGGTTTTCTAACTACTGATCTGTTTAACAGTGGGGATAATGAAACCCTGAATTGCATGGTTTGGGGCAATAATTTAATGTGTCACTGGAGTTGACAGATGAGCTTGTATAATGATCTAATAGAAGAGGATTGCAACAGTGATTTGAAATACTTTGCAGTTCTGTTTTTGTGAGATACTACAAATAGTAATAAATAAATAATAATGTAATTTATGTGCAGACTGCAGCATTGGAACTAATATTGTTCATTGCTGAGAACTTTGGTGTGCTGATCAAGTAGAGAAGGAATCTGTGGTTTTTATGTTGATTTTTAGGCTTAACAGTTTTGTAAGGTTTCAGAGAACACTTTGTAATCCTTGCTATAGTGACTTTATCCATGGTAATGAGAGGCAGGAAGAACACACTTAATTTTGTTAGCTGGTCTCCATGCAAGTTCAGTTTGTGAAGTGTTTTATAACACTGCATAGGTTATCGCGGAGAGGACAGGTACAAGTGAGTGATATGGATGTAAGTCTGTGTATCTTTATTCATCAACTGAATTATTATTAGCATTTTTATATCTTGCAGGTGGCATGGAAAGAGGCAGTATTGTGCTCAAAATATTTTACTGCTATTTCTATGAAATGTATAGTTGGGCAAGCTGGAAACTTCTTCCTCTTGGCACAGAATGTAGGATTTGCCCTTGTCTTTAGCAAAGGTAGTGATGGTGCAAGCAAGAGGTCCTAAGTGATGCAGGATAATTGGGAGACTGGGCCAATGAACAGCACTGGACCGACTCTTTCAGTGGCCGTGTTGTGTGTGCTGCTGGCCTTGGGTCTGTGTCGAAGGGAGAAGGCAAAGCTTTGGTTCTTTAGTAGCTGAGAGACAATGGGTGTTCCCAGCTGGTGTCCTGCCTGGAGCAGTAACTGCTGGGATAGCAGCACGGGTGTCCCGGCCAGAGCTGTGTGTAGTTCTCAGCTCTGCACTGAGTGTGTCCTGACAAAGCTTTTCTGGACAGTTAAGGCAGCATGGAGCTCTGTTTGTGCCCTTGTCTGAAATCGGTTGGGATGGCAGTGGGAGAGCAAGGGAGGAGAGGAACTTTGATCAGGAGAATACTGAAATAAGGAACAGCAAAGATAACGCTAGGGGCTGAACTATGGTAGGAGTGGGTGAAATTGGGAATATAGATTAGCGTATTGATAGTGGAAGACCTACTTGGAAAGTATTGTGATAAGAGGAGGTCTACTTGATATTGGAAAGTAGGAGGGATTTTTGCAGCTCCCCTGAATATTTGACTCTAGCATCCTCACTTTAGAGCTTGCCTTAGAGCTGTGTAGAAGGGCATTTTCTAAATGGGTAGCTGGTCTCAATTTTAGTAGAAAACTGTCAGGTGTCTGGTAAGATATATTTGAGAGCTGTAAATGCACCTGAAAATAAATGGTCACATAAGACAGGTAGACAATACAGATAAAGGTCTTTTTTCTTTAGTAGTACTGATGCAATTTAAAAATTTTGGTTTTGGCCTCTTTTTTCGTAATTCACACCCTATTGGACTAAATTTCATATTGAATGTTTTGATATTGGATAAGAAAATTAAATTGGTATGATTTCTTACAAGAGAAGAAAGATCTCCTTTTGTTTGCTGCCCAGCCTATAGTGTATTGAACTAGTTTGTGGACAGTCTCTAAATAAAGTTCTTTCCTGATTTAAAGGCAGATTGATTCTGCAGGGTGGTGGAGGGAGTGTTAATTCTTCCTCCAGTTGAGTGTGCACTTGATTAGATGTTGAGCCTGTCTCACCCCTTCCTGTGGCCCATAATTCTATTGTAAATAAATTCCACCTCATGTATGCAGATTGCAGTGAGCACTGCTCAACCACAAAGCCATGATGATACAGTTGAGCATTATTTGGAGACAAAGCTCCAAGCATTTATGTAGCAGACCCCTCTGGGCTAGTATCAAGTTACTTTTTGAATGGGAGACAGACGGTTGTTTGTCAGCTACACTGGATTCTGGTTGAGTAACTTCTCCAGTGGTGTCCTGTATTTAAAACTGAAGTTGCTGCTGAATTGGGACTAACTTGTGTGATCTATTGTGATAGAAATTGCCTGTCACAGAACAAAATCTTGATCTAGAGCAGAAGTCTGGTTTGAAGATGTTTTCAATTAAAATCTGTCAGTGACCTTACTTCCTGTGCTTATGGTGAAAGATGAAACAGATTTGGGCTCCCAGCCATTGAAATTCAGTTTTTAAAAGATGTAATTTGTTCCACTCTGAAAGAACAAAAAAAAAAAAAAAGCTTTTCTTTGTCTTTCCTGAGTGCATGTGCTTTTTATAGTAACTTGGTTAAAAAAATTACGTAAATGCTTATCAACATGGTAATCAAAGTTTTCTCAAGAAATATTTTATCCAGTATTAGTACAAGCAAGGAAGTTTCAAGAAAATAAATTGTATTAGTCTGTTTACTTTATTTGCTTCTGTGAGTAGTTACTTTGCTGCTTGTACTGCAGCTATGTTCTTACTGTAAAATTTGTCAGAAGGATTAGGAAAGCTGAGGAATGTGAAATGCATGTAAATCTGTTTTCTTTCCTTTTAAATTGACTGGATTCCAAGCAGACAGTGTCACTTGAAGGTCTAATCTCCTTAAAATCCTGGGAGTATTAGAAACTTAAAAACAAAACTGAATATAGTTTCTGTACTGATGTATTCTTATAATTCTTTAGTATTTACTGCTGCTATTTACCATGTGTAAAGTTTAAGCAGAGAAGTCAGGTGAAGATACTTCTAGAAACCTTAAAGAGGTTCTTTCAGATTTTTTCTAAAATAACACTCAAATTATGGTGTTTGATATATTTTTTGAATAAGCCAAAACTATCATTGAAACATGCTATTGATGTCTGACATCACACCAACAGTTTGGAATGGTTGTATTGTTTTATATTTGAAAATAAAACACAACACCTGAAAAAAAGACTGCAGCCTTATGTTGTATCATATATTCAGTACAAACATCCATGTGACATAGGTAAGATACTTCAGAAATATTCCCCAGTACTTTCCTTCGTTCCTATCAACCTTGGAGTCACATCTAAAACTTGTTCTCTGTAAATATGATGTTAAATAGCTTTCTAGATATTTATATATTTCTAATGAATTAGTGGACCTAGGGTTTATGAAAATGTATTTTGAGATTTTAGGCGTTTAGGTTTGAGAGAGTTGGGAAAATCCAAGAGTATTACCAGTGGAATGAAAGTAATGAATTAAATAAAATAACAGCTATTTGGATTCTTCTCTGTGTTTAAGATCAATTCTTGTGGATGAAATTATTTGCAGGAGGACAGGTGAAAAGCACAGGTGCATGTTAAATATAGTTTGTCATAGACAGGGAAAGCAACCACCCAAAACAGCAGGTGTTTGTGAAACACACAGGCTCAGGCATGTAGTGCTGGTTTATCCTCCTAATGCATTGGCGTGTGTGTTTTGGTTTGTTGTTTGGGTTTTTTTTGTGTTTCCCCCCCCTCCCCTTGGGAGATAAGGCAGAACATTAAGTCAGATAGTTTATTTTCATGATTGAACAATACATAAAGGTTGAAGACTCTCTCAGTTTATTTTCGTGATTGAACAATACATAAAGGTTGAAGACTCTCTTCTAGTTTGGCCCTATGAACTCTCCCAAAGTTTAATTGGAACGGTCATCTCAAATTCTATTTCTGTTGTGCTCACCTTAGGAGCTGCATCATACAATGACCTGATAGCAGTTTATTCTGGTAATTCTGCAGTCCCTTCCTTAAGTTTCTTTTGCTGCAATGTGAAGGAGCATGAACACAGTCTGTCAGCAGGAAAGAACAGGGAGCAATGGGAAGTTTATGAGATGGGAACCCCCGTGACTAAAGCTCTCATTGGACTGGCTGTCTCTAAAACCTGCAGTGTATTTATTATTCTAGCTTCAGTGTGGTTCATCTTGCTTGGAAGCTTCGTAAGGTTGTGAGCTTGTCGATGCTTCTGGATTTGTTTCTGCCATGTAAGAGAAATGGCTTTATTGCATCCTTTGTAACTTCTGGGAATGGATTCCTTGCTGCTTCAAAACTGTTTAAGTCGAGGCAGGAATTTCATCCTGTCTGTTTCAATCTAAGGAATGTTGAGCCTTTAAATTGGAGCTCTGTTGTCTCAAGCTAGGTGGAAAATATTGAAGTAGAGGTTTTGTTTGAAACCTAAATATTTAAAAAGAACATTTGGGGTTTTTTTTCTCATTTGCTTTCATGAAAAAATATCAAAGCCAATGGAGTATGTTATTAACAATAAATGTTGTGCACATCTCAAACTCCTGTTCATAGTCTTTTGGGGGAACAGGTGTTTGGCTTTTTTTCTAAACGTGTAGGATATTTTTTGTATTGAGCAGTTGAAAAGGATGTGCTAAGTGTATTTTATTTTTAATTAGACACTTGTATTCATGCAGAAATTGTTCAGTGGCCGTGTAATTGAGTTAGAGTAGCATGACTTGTGATGATGTAGTCTCTGATAGTTATATCAATAGTCTGTCTGCCATCCAAAAAATCTTGCAGGCTTCCTCATACTATTCTCTGTTGGTGTTTATGGAAAATGGCACATTTCTAAATAAAAATCATGCTATGGTAAGTGGGCTGTTCATGAAAAAATCAATTTCTATTTTAAACAAGTAAACCCTCTAGATTTTCCTCTGTTTTTACACATTGCAGCAGGTGTTATGTATATTTGATCAGAAGACACAGCAATAATAGTCAGAGCTAGTCTTTTGAGCTCAGCCTTGTTTCATATCAATGTTTTATGTTGTTTGTCTGGAATCTTGAATTGTCATATCATCTGCCTATTTAAGTAGAGACAAAGGACCAAGAGATTGTGCTGCACAAACATGGTAACATGGTTTCTTTTAACCAATATAGTAAACGCCAATTCCTTTTTTTTTTTTGTTTCCCCTTTTTGGAAAAAAATTCTTTTATGGGATTTTTTTTTTTTGAGCAAACATTCCCCTCTGTGCTTTCCTTGATGCTTCTCTTACTTTCCCCCATATATTCTACCCAATTTACTACATCTTGTGTCTTGGTGTGAAAGTTGCAAGGAGTTCCATCTTACCTCTTGCCGAAAACCCCCCCAAATTTACCTGATTCCATCCTGTGTTGGGTTTTGCATTCTGTGTACTTCTTCCAAGCTCTTCAGGAGGACAGCAGAACTTGTCAGGCATGGGTGGGGGTTTTTCTTCTTGGGGAAGGGAAGACTTGGAAAAAAGGGGAGGAGGAAGAAAGCAGGAGTGCAGTCTCTTGCCAGACATGAATGACTTCCCCTTCTTGTGAAGCTGCGACTGTGTTATTCCATGCAGGCGAAAATTCAGTGGAGATGTTTCTGTTACTTCTGTCTTAGCTTGTCACATCAGTTTGTGTATGGTTGTTGTATTGGCTGCATTTGTTCTAAAGTACTTTATTAGGATATTTTTACTAGTTTTGTTTTGTTTTGTGTTTTCCCCTTTAAATGGGATAGTTCTTGAAACCCTGACTTAGAGCACAGTCATGCAAACAATTGTATTGGCA
Organism: Atrichornis clamosus; assembly: GCA_013400975.1. Taxonomy (NCBI): domain Eukaryota; kingdom Metazoa; phylum Chordata; class Aves; order Passeriformes; family Menuridae; genus Atrichornis; species Atrichornis clamosus. The sequence goes on along the minus strand of WBMZ01011699.1, from coordinate 138,031 downwards.
CCTCTGAGCACAGCAGCGAGTATCAGGGGACAGAAGGGAGCGGCAAGAACCTTTCAAAACACAGCTGCCACTGACAGAATGGCACCACAGCTCTCTTTTACTCTGAAGTTAGTTTAAGGAGCAACTGGATTAGAACTTGCTTGATCTTAAATAGCCTCTCCTATTGAGAAACCTTCATTTTAACAGCAACTCCTTTCTCGTTTGAACTTCTTTATTTACTAGTAATTTTTATGACTTGTTAGTCTTTCTGGAATTTTTATCTGTTGAAAGGCAAGTGAATCTTTGTTCATAGAGTACATAGTAAAATATTTTTCTTTCAGGAAATGTTCCTATCAATGATTTGAATTAAAATGTCTTCTTGGTCCTCAGTCATAATTTGTATAGAAAGTTTAAGCTCCATAAATTGTCTAGATAAAGAATTGTCACTTTTCTAACTGACGGTATAGAGAACCCGTGTCCTTGCTAATGCATTTTAGTTCATCCTTTTTTACAGTTGATGCCTTCTGTTTTAGGACCGGCTTCAACACTTGCCCTAGCATCAGAATTATTTACTGTTCAGTCCCCATGTGAACAGTTCCTTTCTTCACGCTGTTTCTGCATGTGCTCTCCCTGTGTAGCCTCATGGGCCCAGAGCTTTGCCAACATGCTCGGCTTCCCTCCATCTGCTTCCTTCCCTGAGCAACAGCCACTGCTGCTGCTTTGTGGTCCGACAGGACCAGCTGGGCTACTGGCTAAACCAGTGTTGCTGTTGCATTTTTAGCTCTCTTCTATTTCTGTACGCTCACTTATCAAATAGGAAACCACCTTGTAGTTACACCTATATTACTGTGTGTGCAAATCAGGCCATTACTAGAAATTTGTTCTGGTCTAATGAGCCAGGCTTGTCAGTAGGGCAGCAAACACATGCTTGTGTGTTCTGAGGTGAATGAAACACATCTTGGGAAATCTCAGTGCTCTTAATTCAGCAAGCTAGACTGTTCAGGACCGCGTGAAAAGCAAGAAAATTTGGAGAGTGCAAGTTTGGGTGACCCAATATGAAATGGTAAATGTCTAGCACCTGACTGAAATCAGGTTACAGAGTATCTGTCATGTATCATGCTTCCTACTTACTGCTGCTTTAAGATGTTTTCTGCATCATTCCAGAGAGAGCAAGATCCAATTAGTGAGCTTCAGCTTTAAGCAGGTAGTGGAAATGTTTGTTTTCCTGCCTGACTCAATGTTACCATGTGAGAGACAGGATTTGAAAACACTGTCAATACTGGAGACAAAATATTTGGTAATGAACACACTCATCAATTCCAGCAGACTTTTACAGAGTTTTATGAGCATGAACTTGCTGGCAGTGGCTGCTGATGGCAGCTTTCCTGTGAGCAGAAGACTTGAATTAATGGTGTGGGGCAGCAGGGACACTGACAGGCAGCATGGTGGTGTGTCAGTTCACAGCCCCTTCTGATGGAAAATAATGCATTTTTCAGTAGAAAATGTGTGAGTCTTCTTGAAGGTTGTGATATTGTGGCGGGTTGGGAGCAGAAAAGAGTACTGAAATATAGTGGAGAAAAAAGAAAAGCCATCGTATTGCTCATTACAGTGTAAACAGGGGTTTTTTTTTTGTCTTTTTGGTTTTTTTAAAGCCAAATGATACCAAACTCTGTGTTTTGTTTAATTTGCTTGTTGTCTTAATAATGGAACAGTGTCCTGGGTAGAGGAAGCCTCATCAGAGAGAAACTAATAAAGGTGAGTTATTTAAGGCAGTGCATATTGTAGGTCCCTTTGAGAGACTGTTGTATGAAACCGGAATTGTCACCTTTGTGGTTTCTTTATAATGGCTTAAATATCATCACATGGATGTAAAACACTAAAAATTCTAAAACATCTCTGCGATTCAATTAAAAAAATCATGATTGCAGTTTCTCAGTGGTGCTTAAAATGGAGGAGGATCATTTTGCCAGAATCAGCTTTCTTTAAAAAACAGACTTCCTGGTCTGTCCCTTCCTAACGGTGTAAAAGTTTTAGACCTTTTGCTGTTTTGTATAGTTAGCTTCGATAATAAAATTTTGTGCTACTACTAAAAACTAATGCAGGAACATTTTCCAGAGGTATGTATTTCAATATAAATCTCAGTCATCTTTTACTTCATTCACACTGATGGTTTTCGTGGGTTCTGTTCAGTAACTCTTTGAAAATCAGTAGCACATGTTTTTCTGTCCATCCTGTCTGGCAGTGCAGTGGTCTTTGAGATATTCAGGGAACTGTGGAGGTCTCTCATGATGCTGACTGTAGCAGACTTAGGCTCTAATTAGGGTTGGTTTGTGTAAACCAGCTTGGGAACTGACAGGTTCTCAGTTTCCTAATCCCTCGCAGAGAAAGGAGGGGGGAGGGAAAAACCCAACCCAGAAGACTCAAGAGCACCATACAAATCTGACTGTGCTGGCATTTTAAAGAAAACGGCAAGTGTGGAAATGCCAGGTTTCATTAAATTGTGGGGGTTTTAGATAGACATGTTACATGGACTTTACTGGAACCTTTTCTGCAGTAAAGGAAACACCAGAATAAGTCTTTGCTCTGAAGTTGTACTTCAGTGAATATTCAGATATTCATAGCTTTTTTTTTTTAAATCCCCTGCATGTTCCCATATCTGTTGTAGGAACAGTGATACATGACATACATCTGAGGAAGGTGTAAGAACTTGTGTGCAGGTTTACTAATCTCCTCTAAGGAAACTGTGGCACAAGCTTGATGTGCTGAAGTGCTTTTCATCAGTCACTTGAGTTCTGCAGAGCAGGCATGAAAGTAAAGATGCTGTGAAGTGTCTCAGATGTTTGGTGGGAAAATGGTATCAATAGCTCATCTTTTGATATGTAGGTTTTTCTTTTCCTAGGCCAAGCTTGAGTCAAATATACAGGTGCTGATTTTTCACATAGAGAAACCTCGTTCTTATGTCAACACCATCACCTTATGGTCCCCACAATACAGATGTTGACATACTGCTGGCATTTGATAACCAGGGGCTACTTTTTGGAGGCTCAATGTCTTGAGAGTATAATTTTGGCTTGGTGAGATGGAAAAGTTTGTTTCACTTTATGTATTCTTCAGTTTATGATGAGATTAACACTCCAAGCAATGTAATTTACCTCAGAAATGCTTAAAATGAAATAATCTTCACTATTTTATCCAGTTTAGAGCCTTTGGAAACTGTCTTCCATGCAAAGATCTAATATCTTCCAGTGAATTTGATCTTACTATTCGTGAATTATTGTTACATGTTGTTTCTTAGGAGTGAAATGCTTCTTGATGAAGGGGAGAGGGCTGTGTTTCTAAAGTACTCTGGCTTGGTAGACCTGGAAGTGTACTGGGTAAGAGGGGAGGGAGGACAGAGGAAATGAAACATTTTGCTGATTGGCTTAACATACTAGAAAGCAAGTGGACCATGCTTTAATCTTGGCATTACAGTGGGATAAAAAATGGTAAGTATATTTAGTCATGGTTTGGACTATTTTAAATCCTTAATAACAGAGGAAGGAAGGCTCTTTTTTTTTCTTTGTTCTAAACCCCTATTTGAGTGATTTTATTCCCCAGTAACAGAAGTTGATAGAACAAAATGGTGGTGAGGAGGGGGAAGGAATCCTGTGCAGGTCTCTGTTACCACCTTAGCATTCCCCAGTTTCATATTTGCTGTGAGGGACAAGTGTTACTATGTTTAATGAAAAATGCCTCAAACACTTCCATTTACTACAACTGGATTATTGATAGTGAGAAACATTACTGAGTATGTTTTCCCTTTCATTCTTCAGCTGTGGGGAGAGGAGGGTTCAGTTTTTAGGTTACAACAGCATCTACACTTACATGAAAGTGGTTTTAGACCAGCTTTATGAATGAACAATTTAACATTCAGGGTCTTGTCTTACGACTACAGAAAGACCTCCTATTGCAGGTTCACCAGTTTCTATTGGATTAATCCTTGGGTGGCATTTTCCGGGCAGTGTTCTGTGCATTGTCCTTTCCACAGCATTTCTGCAGTTCCATCATGAACTATTACAGATTATCACACCATATACCAGGCCAGTGCATGATAAATGCAGGACACTGCTTGGCAAACATGAGAGGGATGCTGCTGGTTTGGGGTTTGTTAAGTGTGTAAGAGACGTTGGTTTGCCTGCGTGTGAAAGAGACGAGATGATTTCTGGATTGCAGAGATGTTATTGGGAATTGGGAATAATGTATTCTGTGGGAGCTGACTCCTTAAAAGTGTACCCCACAAAGATATATCTGTTATGATTAGGTATTAGCTTTAGATTAAAAAGCTAATTGAATTTTTTTAAAAATGCAATAGAACAAACACATGGTATACTGAGCTTTTATCACTAATATTTTGAATAAAATATTTGTAGGAAATGTCATTTTGTTTGTTTTTGTGCTTTTTTTTGTAGGAATAGCATGGACAGACTAAACTAATTTGTCTAAACAGTGATATTCTGTATTGATAACATGGCAAAAACTTCTGAGAATTTCTGGTGTGGGTCTGGAGGGGAATGTATCAGGAGGAGGAAGAGTTTGGTGGGCTGTTGAAGAGGAGCTCACTGTGCAGTGGTGTGGTTGGGAATACACTTTAAACATATGAGTGGAAGCTGGGAAGTTTGCCCACCTGTGTATGTGTCAGCTGTGTGGTAGCTACTGGTGTCACTGTTCAGGAAGGATGTTGATTGAGTTACTGGGAATGATTCAGAGAATATCCCTGTGATGCTTTGGAAAGAATGTTTCCAGGTGAAAATGTCAAAAATAGCAGCCTAGTTAACATGCTTCATAAACAGTGGAGATGTGACTTAATTTCTGTGTTGTGGAAAACATTAGTTCTGTAGTGGAAGGGCCCCTTGGACCAGCTAGAAGAGATTTTCAGTGAGGGGAAATTGAAGCTTAAGAACATTAGAGTAGAACTTACAAGATTTGTAGCAATGAGGAATAATTATCTGTAGAGCAGCTTATTGTGTTGGAAACTTTGAAAAGGAGGAGTTAATTTAGGCAAGATTTATGAACCAAATTAGGCCAGAGATGGGGGTGGAAGATCACATTGTCACTTTCTGTCCTCATAAACCTCTGGCTGTGTGCTGTAAAAGAGTGACATTATGTAGTCTAATCATGTAGCATAGAATGTAATTCTCTTTTTCTTTGACTCCAGTCAACTTCTATTGGAATAAATGACAAAACCTGCTCCTACCAAGAGCATGTGATGTTGCTTGTGCTTGTCTGCCTTAGCTGAGATTTAGAGGAGATTGATACAAAGTTTTACTGGTTTAGAAACATTCACTTCTGTAACAAAAAAAATCAGGATGGTAATGAATTTCAGTAAATCTAGAGTGTGGTGTTTACAGCATAACATGCAATTTGGTAAATAAAACTTTGGCTTATATAACAGTTTTGCAGTGTCATTCAGGAACATGCAATGTTCTGGAGAGTGACAAGGCACAACATGGATGCTGGTGGTGCTCCGGCAGTCTCAGTGGTGGGGACCTGGAGGTGAGCTTGGTCCCTACCACCCAGGCTGGCTGTGCTTCTCCCTTTTTTTCTTGAGTGCCAGAGAGGAGTAGAGGTGTTACACAGACTCTTGTGTGCCCGTGCTAGGAAGGGTTCTGTGGGTGTAAAAGCAGATGGTTTTGTTTGGATGATATTCTGAATTTCCATGGAGAGGCAAGAAGAAAGAAGGAAAGGAATTGAAGTCTGAGTTAACTTTTCCACCAAAAAAGAAACTCCCCAGAGATGTGTGCCACCGCAAGTAAGAGGTAGCAGTAGAAATAAAACTGGAAGAGGACCAGACAACACCACTTTCTTCCCTTCCCTATTGACTCCATTATACCAAAGGTTTAATTTGCTTGGAGTATTTGGTAGTATTTTCTTTAAAAAACAAGGTTTACATGCTACTGGCCAGTATTAATTTGTAGTAGGGGTCCCCTCAAGCATATTTTGCACACTGGCAACTGTTAGTTTGCAGAGAGTGGTGAAGCTGGAGTGAGTTCAGCTGACACTTCTGTAGCAATGGAAACTTACTAATAAATAATTCAATGGAGGTCTATGGAAGCTGATATCTGTGATGACCAATATCAATCATTTTAATGATTCTCTCTCCCTTCATTGCTCTGTTTGCCATTTAACTGGAGTATTTGTCATTTTAATCTGTGATTGGAAAGGGGGACAGCAACATCTCAGTAGTTTTGTGTGGTTTTCAGCTGTTTCCTTTGAGGTCTCTGCTAAGTGAAGTGGTAGCACAGGGTGTTATCTGTGTAATTCTGGGGAAAGATCCTATTGGTTCTTGTACTTGCTGTGGTGAATATGGCGTCATCTGGCCTGGACCCTTCAGGCCTAGCTCATTTACTCTTTGCTAGCTGAACTAGTTCGTGTTTGTTCAGCTCACTTGTTTACTGCTGAATTTCTACCATGTTCATAAATCCTTGCTGAACTTATTGCTCTACAAGCCATATGCAGCAGAGCTGTTACTCTTTTTAACTTGTAGACTCCCAGTAGCTAGGGAAAGTTGGTGGTGATAGGCTTTTTCCTTCTGAGTTTTGTTTTGTGGATGTTTTAGAAATAGCATATGGTCTCCTCAGGAAGCTGAGAAGTAATGGTTGAAAAATCTTGCTGTAATGACCTTTGAGGGTTCATGAATCCAGGTTTACACCAGATTTCAAATTTAGTACAGTGGTTGACCAAGAAAAGCAAAAGCAATGAATGGGGAAAATACCAGCTGAATGAAAATGAGGCAACCTTTATGGCTTTTCTTTAGAGAAATGAATGTGGCTTAAGAAGTGGCTTTTATTGCTGGTGCTCTTTATTCACAGTTGACAGAAAATGTTAAAACTGAGCAAAAATGTAGAAAGTGGGAGGAGAAGGATGTCTGATTGTGTGATTGAACAGAGTTGTGGTCTGAGAGGTCAGGGCATAGAAGGACAGACTTGAAAAAGACATGGCCAGGTAAAGGTGCAACTAGAACAAAAAGAGCAACAAAAGAAAGAGCAGAGAATAAAAATAGGATCTTCAAAACCAGTTTATCAAGGAATCTGTGTTCCCTTGAAACTAGCGTAAAAGCCTCTAGTTCTGTAGGTAGCGGTGCACTTCAGTAAAATTACTCACAAGTTCCACTCCCACCATCCAAATACATTAACGTGCAGGAGTTGTCTGACAAAATAAATTGCCATTTAGAACAGCTTTTGGTGAGCAAAACTGCCAGTGTGGAAGAAACCAAGACAAGTCTGTGTCTCTTATGCTTCTCTTGAAATGACAAAGAACTTAATTGTCAGTTACAACCTGACAAACCTTTAGAAGTATGGGATGTGTTCACAACTTAGTGAAACCTGAATTCCTGTTAAAGTGAGGGCTGTAACTCCCATTGCAATATGTTACATACAGAACAGCATATTCTAAAGTAATGTGAATTCATGCAATATATATCAGGCCATGTGAAGATTCATGGTGTTGAAATGAATAAAGATGCTACCATGGAAGTTCTGGGACAAGTTTTCAAGTGTTTAGATAAAATACTTGAGCAAAAGTTCTCCAACCTTGCATGGCCACATGAGGAGAAAGATAACTTCCATCAATCAGCTGCAAACTTCTTAAAGGAGGGTTGTGATTCCACTTTATGTGGTTTATATTCCTGTTACTGTAAAGATTCAGATTAATTTCTGAAAATAGTTCTTGGAGGAGGTAGCATTTTACCAGCAAAACTTTAATTCCCAAAGTGTGTTAGAAGTGTTTTAATGAACAGTTTAAAAAGCACTATGTGTTTTGATAACATACCCAGCTACCTTAATGTCTGGGCCTGTGTGTTTAGTGTGCTTTATCCACATTGCAGATACTGAAATTTGTTCCTGCTTTACTCCTGTCTCTGCTCTTTTGTAGCAGAGGTCAAATTAATTCTGCTTACTCAGAACTAAGGAAATAGAACAAGCTTGTAGTATTCATTTCTCTGATGATTTATTCTAGTTTTCTGCAATTTAATGCAGTATGAATACAGTATTTTCCAAGTATTTGTCTTGGATATTTTTAAACTTATATATGCTCTTTGGACTCTTAACATCCTATGGCATGGAGTTGCACAATTTTGTTATGTTTGGAGGGAAAATATTTTATTTGCTACTCTTAAACTTATTCTAGTAGATGCCTTTATTGATTTTTTAACAATTCTGAAATGTCATAATTTTTATTTTTAATTCATTGCCTCTCTCCTACTTGTGGTTCTAGAAGCCTCATTTTCATAGTCTCACTTCTGTTGTCTCTTCTCAACCCTAAAAAATTTTACAACGGAGCCAGTCTGTACCTACACTTTATCCTTAATCTTCTCTGTGACACCTGTTTTTCTATTCTTTTTTGGGAGTGATAATTATAACCGTGCAGCACTTGAGATGAGATCGCAATATTTGCATCTAGTGTGGCATAATAACACGTTTTTGTTCTTGTTCTCTGTTCCTTTCCTAGTGGTCTTTAGTATTTTGCTTGTGTCTGATTTTTGATGAGCGCTGAACTGACATTTTAAAATCATGGTGGATGGTACTTCACAATCTCTTTTCCCAAGTCAATTTGTAGCTAGCTTAGAGCTTATTGTTGCTTCTGTAGGTAGGGTTGTTTTTATTTCTTTCTATACCTTCACCAGTCTTGAATTTCACCTGATATGATGTAGGCTCTGGCTAATCTGGTGTAGACTCATGGCTTTGGAAGAGCTTTCCATTGCTTTTCAGTGTCAGCTTCCAATTGGGATTTTTCTGAAACACTGCTGGCAAATGTTGTCAATTTACTCACCTCTCTGCTCCTGATCACATTTTAAGGATATTAAGCATTGTAGCTGTACCACTGCTGGAAATATTTTACATTCTAAACCTTTTAATTAGTTCCTGCTGACATCTTGAACTGAGTCCATGGTACTTAAATTTAAGAGTTTTGATTATGAGCCTTGTTAAAGACTTTGGAAATCCAGTAAAAATTGTTTCAGGTGGATTCAGATTGTGTACATACTGCTCTTCACAGTACTTTCACTGACACGTGAGAGACAATTTACTTCTACTAAAATTAGTTGGGAACCTCTGAGATTGCAACGCTTAACTCTTTGAGAGATCATTGTCCTTAATCTATCTATGCGAGTCAATTAGGTAGCAGATCCAAGATAGAAATGCTGATGGATGACAGGGAACTCTATTCTCTTGAAACTAACAACCCGAATAAGAGTAGTCTTTAAGTGGCCTTATTCAAAAAGTAGGTCTTTTTGGAGGTGCTCTCAGGATAAACTTGGGAAGGAGGCTTTTGTCTACCAGTAAAACCCAGCTCCAAGAGGAGGCTGTTAAACACCCAACACTTGGGTGCAAGCATAAAAGCAATGCATTTTGTGAGATTTACCTTTGAAGTGTTTGGCTGCTATCAATGGAGAGAAAAGGAGTTTTACTTGCTCTTTTGGCTTTTTGGGGGGTTAGCAACCTTTTACAAATGTTCTATTTCTTGCTTTATGCTATACCTATTGCCATTCAGTTTGTAAGCAATTTGGATGACTTGTACTGCTAGGAAGGATCTGTGTGAATGAAAATATTTTAGTTTATTTTTCTGTGTGCATGTGTGTGCACAACCATGAAACAAAAGAAGTAAAGAATCGGTATGTTTAATATACCAGTTCTTAGGAGGATGAGTGAAATATAGTTGAAATTACTTAAAAGTGAACAGCTATACCTCAGGATGCCATGTGTATCTGAGTTCAACATATCCTGTAATTGATTTTCTCATGTTTCTTTGATATAAATGTTTATCAGTGAACTTAAGAATTGTGTGGTAGTATGCAACATGACCCAGGAATTTAAGATCCCACAAAAAAAAAGCTGTGTCTACTGAACACCTGTACATTTTCAACAAATTTCACGATCACAGCTTAAAATCAAACGATGTATAAGTGTTCAATAATATTCCAGTCTATCCTCAAGCTACTGAGTTCATGTGGTTCACTGGATCACCCTAAGTGGTGGATATTTTATTGTGAAATCATTCTCTTAAAAATAGGGTGGAGTATAGTTTTCTGCAAGTTTTGGGTGAGCTCTTTTTATAGGAAAGCCATTTATCTCAGGTGTGCAGCATATGTGCATGCATAGCATCCAAATCTTGCCAACTGATGCTGTGGAGGAATTTTTAGGAGAAGCTATCTGGAAGCAGTGAAGCCATATTCCAGAATGATGTGCTCAAAATTTTTGCATCATTATGGGATTATTAATATTTTGCTATACATGGTTTTCCTATGGACTGAGAGGGGGGCTTGCTTATTCACATGTAGCTGAAGGCAGCAACCAAAACCTGTGGAAGGCTTGCTTCAGGCATGAAGGTGAGTAGGTACAGGATTGTCATGCCCAAGCAGCTAGAGATGTGCCAAAGGTGAAGACAGTATGCAAAGCATTTATTTTTAAATTGTGTGAGCCGCTATAATCATCTCAATTGTGAAGGCACCAGAAACATTGCTGAAGAGACTGAATAGTTTCCTTGTCAAGGCCACTTACTAACAAGGTCATGTATAATAAACTTAGTTGTCACCTTCCTCTGTTCTTTCTTATTGACAGAAAGATTGGGAGAGCAATATAAATGGTAGCCATCTCTTCTCTTGAAATCTACAGAGGAGGTTATGTTGAGGGGCATGTAATGTCCTTACAGACCATACACAACATCCCAACTGATGTTCACAATCCTAGCAGATGACAGCAGGCTGATAAGCCATGCAGCTGACTAAGGCAGGCTTTTATTTCACTTAGGGCTTTTAAGTTATGTCTGACCATAGAGTTTGTGGGTTGATACTGTGTAGAGAGCTGAAATTGGCAATTTGGTGTTTTCCTTGGGCTTGATGAAATACAAAATTTTCAGTTTCAGTTTTTTGTACCATGTTTGCTAATTGAGAAGAATTACATTTCTTTTGAGATACCAGTCAGTTGCTTTTTCTGCAAGGTCTTTTAACTTCTGTTTAGTTGATTTATAACATTAAAAAGTGTTTGTCTAAGGTACTTTGATTTCACTTTCATGCTTCAGAATTGAGAACTGTAAGTACCTGTCTGGACTGGAAAGAAATCATTTTGTCATAAAGATATAATGACTTGGTTTTACCTCTTACGTTTCTCTTTACCGCTACTGTTTCTCTTAAATGAGGTTTCCCTGTTAAAATATATAGAAGATTTTACATCATGTTGTCTACTATTGTTTCTCTTAAAACTAGCAGTAAGTGTTGTCTCATACAGGAACAGCTGAATATTTGTGTATTATCAGTATCTATGCAGTTCAGGTCCTTAATGGTACCAGTAAGGAGATAATGTACGTTTATAGGATGTTATGGTTTATCTGTGAGGAATAAAATAGGTCCTTAAACTTCTGAAAAAAAGACAATTTGATTTCAAAACCTTCAGTCCTTCAACAGTGAGATGATGAGCTTTTCAACAGTTTATTTAAAGCTTTGTGTTTAATGCTAATTTCTGTGTAGGTGCACTACATGTGAGAAAATGAGCGATCATGTCAGTGATCAAATTTCCTATTCTTACTCATACTGTATGATGGAGAAGATTTGGAGTAAGAAAACACTTGACACATTGAGTTAATTAAAAAACTTTGACTTGCAATACACTGAAAATTTGCATATTAAACATCTTTTTTGGTTGTGAACTTGGACTTTTTCAGTATCTTGACATTCATGTTCAGTTTTGCAGGTGACCTGTCTGTATGAAACTCAAATTTTAGTTTCTGGAAACTTATATAATACACGAGAGAATACAAACTGATCCAGACAAAATGTCCTCAAACTATCAGAGATATTCTGTTGTTCTGTCTTCAAGACCTTGCTCTTACAGAGCTGTGAACTGTGTCAAAGAATATAATCCGTTTACTAGAAGAAAGATTAATTGAGTAGTACAGTTTGTCATTATTTTTTCCAGTTTTCACATAGCAACCAAATGGAGCCTTGAAATTCTGCTCTATGAAGTCAGTGCCTGAAGATATTTTTCATGTGTGCCCTGACTGCCTGAAATAAGAGGGATGTTACGGCACAGTCCCCATTTAAACCACATACCTGAAATTTTAAATTGTCTAGTGGTAACTTTAATGGAATGAAAGATACCATGGGTGGTTTGTAGGAGCAATCGATACTAGAAGAGTGACATATCCATCTTCAACTCTTGTGGTCTGTGATTTTGGAAGTAAAAAAAGAAAATAGGATTGGTGCAGTGCTGGCCAGTTCTAGTTGATGGGTGCATTCGTTGTTAGTGGTAAAGTCAACATACGTAGTGTGCAGCAGAACAACGGGTTGATTTGTTTCTACGAGTGTTGTGTATTTCTTGGAAACAACATGGTTGTATTGAGCCTCCTCTGTTGAGGTGAAACCCAATCCTGAGTTGTCAAGGGTAGCAACTGGTTTTGTAGGAGGAATAAAACTTGGACAAACACTACCCATCAGGAACTGTACCATGACTGTATACTTGTTAGCTCTATTTGCTTCCCTACATTTGAAAAATCTTAAGAAGTTCCTTGTCCCTCCTGTGTTCCCTCACTTACCGTGGAAGTATTACATGATGTTCATAAAGGCTTGTCAAACATGTCTATTCTGATGAGAAAGTCCTTTTTTAAAGTAGTGTTTTTAACTGTCTGTATCTAGGATACTAGAAAAATTTCCATTTGGGATACTGAGAAAATTCCAGTTGGCTTAAGACGGTTGACTTTTTGTAAGATAACAGCCAAGTGGGGTGTCTTGCACCATATAGACCATATAGTTCCTGTGTTTCTTGATGAAAATAGAGCAGAAAGGTATCATGCTGGGATCTCTTTGAGTATCCCTGGGTGCATAAAAAATCCTGCTACACTAGAATTAAAATATTAAGGTTAATTTTTCATTGGTATCGATGAACCCTTTTATTATCTCAGCTGTGAATGAGTTCACTGCTCTGTATAAGTATTATGAGACTTACTAGAGCTATGATTATTACTGTTTGCAGCAAAGTGAAACTTCAGTGTTACCTAAAGCTCTGACTTAAAGTAGCTTTTCTCATTAAGCTTCTGCAAAGATGTCATTCCACTTGATTTCCAAATTGCACTGTTGATGACAAGGTTCTTAATTTTTACTATGTAATATGTAGTATATACTGTATAATAATTACAAAGTATTTTTTCTCTTGTAACCCCTGAGCAAGGAGAAATTATGATTTCCAAGCTGTGTTTAGTAGCATAGGTTCCCTATCTATATTGTTTTGTATCCTTAATATGGGAGATATGTGAGATCTGTGTTTAAGTAGCATACTACTTGCTTCTGTCTCACAGTGACTTCTGTTAGAGCAGCTGATAAGATTATTTGCATAAATAATGACAGCAGAATTGGGAACAAAAATGTGTTGATGGAAATCTCTTTAATTAGGTTTCTTGGTAGCTTATGAAATGTAATTGAAGGACTCTCCATACATTCCAGGTTATCCAGCTGTTTAAAGTACAAGCCTTGTGATAATACTGGGAACATGCGGAGCAGCAGTAGCTCTAATGTTTGTGCTTCTGTGTATGTGCTTTCTAAATGGACTTTTTCTTTTGATCACAAGTGATGGTTGTCCTGACTTTACCAAAGTCACGGATAGGAGATGTCTCCTCTCACTACCTTTTGGTCTCACAGGGAGCACATGGGGTAACTGTGAAGGACACGTGTAACTTCTGCTGCCCCACCCTGAACTCGGATTATAAAGCACCAAGTTTTGGAAGGATTGAATTGCCCTAGTATAAGGCTGTCTCTTAAATATTGAAGGCCTAAAAATCTATTGGCTGGGCTGGTTGCCCAATTGTTGTTTACTGTGTGCAGAGTTTCATGAATCTTTTAGCCAAGTGTCTGGTGCTGACAGCTGCTAGAGACTGAAAAGCTTGCCATGTTGTGTCCTTGTACAGTTGAGAACACCAATTTCTCCATCCTCTAGAGAGTTAAAAATAGTAACTGGAAAGAGCCTTACTGAGAGTTTTCATGACGATTAGTAGAGCAAATAGACTAAGTGTGTATAGATTTGTAACGTGTGAATGCTGAAAGATGCAAATGTGTGTTCTGTTTAGCAAAGGTTAGGGCTGGGAGTGATGTGGGGATTGCAAACTGTTCCCTGGTAGTGTTCCTCAGGGCTGCCTTGCTGGTATGAAAGGCTCAGCTCTGACAGTCAGTGCTTGGCATTGTGTAGAATGTTGGTCAGATTATACCCTTTTATAATCCAGCTGTTTTCTGATGGGGCGTGGAGTCAACAGATTGATCATGTGCCTTCAGTAGTGAACATTTCCAAGTCGTGTGGCTTCATGAGTTACCCTGTGTAAATGACTCTAAAGCAGTCGGGGAGTTTTGGGTGTTGGCAAGTGCAAACTAATTTGACTTGACTTGAATCTAGCCATTGTTATGTGCAGACTAAATAATATTCTATATAACTGGTGTGACCTGTCTGCACATTGTTATGCAAATCAGTGGATACTTAGTAAGGGCTTGTAACTGAGTCATGAGTGAGAACAGGTAATGTTTCAATCAAAATATTTCAATGTTAATATACATGTGTGTTTGGAAGAACTTAAGACAGTGGCTCAGGTTTCCTGCATAAATCAATGTATCTGAATGATAGGGTAGCATAAGCAATTGCAAAATGTTGCTTCTGCAAAATACTGTAGCCTCTGGAAATGTACTTTACAGCTCTTGGAAAGAAAGAGAAAGGGAACTTTGTCTGGCTAAAAGCAACGTAAAAGAAGTTGTAATGGGTGTTATGTACAGGGAGGGAATGGAGTGATTTTGTTTTCAGGTCTATCCTAAGCTTTTGAAACTAGGAAGCATGTATATGCTTACATGGAGTATATGGTTCTATTATTTTAATTGATATTTTCTTGTAAACTACGTAGTGAGCCATGTCATTTACATCCAGCGTTCAGGATTGTCTTTACATTTAAGCTGGCACCTAAGAACTGCTATTGGCCTCCTCATTACATGTGGTCCCTGATGGTCTCGCTTAAGTCCCTAAATGAGTCACTATGACCTAAATTTCCCAAGTGTAACAGACTTATTAATGAAACAGAGTATTCTGAATTTTGCAGAATGATTGTTCATATTGCTGTGTTTAATACATTATGCTATTGTTAGAGAAACTTCAAAAGGGACACACGTGCTGCAGAGTTGGCAGGCTGTGTTGGGCTTCGGGGTACAACCTGCTTACAGACCTGTGCAGGGCTTGACCGGTGATGTTACTTCAGTTACATAAATTGTAAATACTACACAAGCTGTGCGCTAAGCAAAAACTGATTTGCATAATACACTGAAATGCTGTGCCAAAGAATCAATGGTTGTCAAATCACATTGAAAGAGAAATGTTAACAGCCCACAAGAGAGACAGTAATAAAACTTTTCATTAGTATTCTGTCATGTGTGTGTAGATATATAGATATATAGATATATATATATATATGATGTAAAAGTTACATCCCAAAATGCAGGGCTCTACAAAAGCTAAAACCAGAAAGTTACGAAAAGCTGTTTCATCTGCCTATCTAGACTTGGGAGTTTAAGAGTTAAAGGGCAGTTGGAGTATGGTAGAACAATATAAACCAACAGATTTATCTTGGTCGTGCTCTAGGAAGAGAATGAGGTTTTTGATTCCATGGTGCAAAATTGAGGTGTAGTTAGATTAAATATAGGAATTTATTGTACATAAATAATTACATTTGTGTATGGGGGAAACCTTTTGAAGCTTAACTTCCAGTTGCTATTTGAAAATGGCTTTCTGGGGTCCTCAGGATTCCTGAGCAGTAAAAATAAGCAGTAATGGATGTAATGGATGTAGCATAGTAGGATTATTGTAGAAATCCTAAAGGCTTCAACACCTGCCTATATATATAAAATATATAATATATGTGTGTGTGTGCATAAGAGAGAGATATAAAAATGCTAATAGTCTTTAGATGGCATTTTTCTTTACAAAGCAGACTTGATATTATATCACTTTAACATGAGGCATCTGCTTAAATCTGACTTCCTTTAGCCTGTAGAGTGCATGTTGATACAGTAGAGTTTTCATTTTAGTGTTCCATAGACTTTTTACAAAGGAGCAATTGAAAGCCAAGCACTGGCTGTCTGCTTTAATGGAATGCGTGAGTTAAGGCAATTTCCTGTTGCACGGAGAGAAACCTTAAGTAGATTTACTGAATGTGACAGGAGACGTACGCAAAAAGCAAGTTATTTAGTACTTTGGAACAAGACATCATGTTGCTTTGGAAGATTTGACTGAACGGCATGTTACATAACAGGTAATTCTGTAGAGTATTAAATATGTCAGTTTGGGGCAAATTATCAACACAAAGGCAGTTTTCTTGTGCCTCTTTTATACGCTGGATAATAAGGCATATCAGACAAGACTCTTGACACTGCATTGTCCTGTTCCTGTCCAATTTCTCCTTCTGAAGGGAAGGGAGAAGCAAGGCACTGTGGTAAAGAAAAGTGCATCCAATTGTAGGTAGTACTTTAATAAATGTTTCTCCATTGTTCATGACTTGGCGGCTGTAACAGTCCCTTTTAATGGCAGGCTTGTTTACAGCATCAGCTGTCCGAGCACTAGGTTGCTTTTGAACTAGGCTTTTGTTACTTTTTTTTTTTTACTCCTGTGAAAGAATTTTGCATTAACTTAATTCCAGGGCAGTAATTTCAGAGATTTGTTTTTTAAATAAAATTACTAAATGCCATGTGTATGGCTTGGCTAAACAGCAGCTAGTAATTCACAAGAATTGACAAGTTTTAAACACCATGGTTGTGGAGGCTTTCCTTCACGTACTACTGCTCATAAGCAAGAGTGGTCCATTGAAATAGAAAGATGGGGTGGAACAAGGAAAATGTCCTTAGCTTGTGGCTGGCCTAGAGGGAATTCGTTGCAGCACAACAGTCCATTTATAAAATTAAAATGAACAAACAAGCAGTAAAAGATGGGGGGATGAAAGCATCACAGTAACCTACAGTGAAGCAGAGTACGTGTACGGGTGGAACACACAGGATATGAGACATCTTTTGCTACTTCTGTTTGTTTAAAACCTTAGCTAGAAAGTTAAAGCTCTCCTTTGTTCTTGCATGTCCTAGGATTCACTAAATGTTAACGTTTTGAAATTAATGGAAAATTTGAGTCTGAGAAAGGATTTGTCAAAGGTGGTTTTTGTTCCCTTTTTTTAATAGGAAAAGATTACTTTAGTAGTAAACACTGCTATTTATTCCTGTTTTTTCAAAATGTAAAAACAGGGTGACTGTTCAAAGGTAATTTTGCGGTCATCTGTTATAAATCACTTTCATTTGAGAATTACTTCACTGTATATGGCATGAATTTCTTTAATTGAAAAAATGACCAGCTTCATTTTCCCGTTCCTGGTGTAACTTTGAGCACTAGCATTGTATTTTGTATAAGCACATGAAAGATGTGTGCCATAACAATGTCCTGGTAGAATTTCCCTCTTTTCAAGAAAACCTAGTATTTAAAGAAAATTAAGTCACAGATGTTTGTTCACTGTGAACTACTTTTTCTCATACGGTTTTTGGGGTTTTTTTTAAACTATGCAGGCACTAAAGAGAGGATGGTGCTGGCCTTTGAGATCAAAGGCAAAAGAAGGCTGTCAGTCTCACCAGCTACATTTGGGGTGTTGCCAGTAGACCATGGGAGGTGATCCTTTCTCTCTACTCAGCACAGGGGAGTCCACACCTGCAGTACTGGGTCCAGTTCTGGGCTCCCCCATACAGGTCTGGTTATGGGCACACGGGAGAGAGTTCAGCAAAGGGCTGCTAAGCTGATGAATGGACTGGAGCATCCCTCCAATCTGGGAATGCTGGGGACTGCTCAGCCCAGAGACAAGAAGTCTTGGGGAGATCTCACCAATGTACATAAACACCCGAAGTGAGGGTGCAAAGAAGAGGGAGCCAGACACTATTCAGCAGTGCCCAGTGACAGGACCAAAGGCAGTGGGAACAAACTGAAATACAGGAAGTTCCCCCAAACATCAGGAAACACTTATCTCAAGGGTGATTGAGTATTGTCTCAGGTTACCTGGGACAGTTGTTGAGTCTCCATCCTCAGAGATATTCAAAAGCCTGGACGTGGTCCTGGGCAACCTGCTTGAAGGGTGAGGAGGTTGGACAAGATGACCTTCAGAAGTCCCTTCCAAGCCAAACTATTCTGTGATTACAAGGGTTTTTTGTTGTCAAGTGAATGGAACCATTAAACAAGGAAAGGTTTGTAATTCTGCTCATGTTTGTTGCCACGAAGCGAAAGAAAGCTTGAAGTGGTATCTTTCCTAGGAAGATAACTCTTCTTTTTATCCACTTCCATTTTTTAAAAGCTTGGAATGACCATATTTGGCTTAATCTGAGATTATGCCATGTGAAATGATGTTCCTTTTTAAAAGAGGAGTCTTTTAATATGTGATTCCAGTATGGAATAGATTCCCAATGCTAGATCTGAGAGTACCAAAGGAGGCAAAGTAAAACCAGGTGTGGTAGTTTCAAGTATGTAATCTGCAACGTGTATCCCACTGTTCCTTTAGAGCATTGGAGGGAGTGGTGGTAGTGATTGTACTGACAGTCTACAGGGAGTTACCTCATAAGGCAAAGGAGTATTTTAGTTAAGAACTTTTTGAAATGTGGAAATGTATGGCAGTCTTTGATTTTTTTTGTGTGTCATTTTTTTTCCTGTGAGATGTGCACTTTAAGATAAAGTTGCTGGTTTGGTTAGAACTGGGGAAGGGAGCATATGAGTGCTTGTTTTGTCAGGCTCAGTGGCATTATTTTGACTTCAGCTCTCTGGGAGATAATGAGAAGTGAACTGTCTGCACTAATACTTACTTGCTCAGTTTTATGATATAAAGAAAAGAGAGAACTGTCATGTTGGTGGGTTTTTTTCCTTCCTTTGCCTTGTCATGGAAGTTCAAGAAAGAGAAAAGGACTACAGTGATTTTTGACCTGATCTAATGTGTAAAAGTGGGGGGTTTGTCTTCTGTGTGCCCCCCTTCTTTGCCTGCTTTTCTTCTTAATACATTTCTCTGGCTCTCCAGAAATACTTTGAAACCTGAGCTGCAGTGACTTCTAGTCACTCACTATGTGTAGTTTGAATAAATGCAAATTCTATTTAGCATTACTAGAGCACAGTAAACAGCATGTTATAGGAGGGACTTCTTAAGCTAACTAGTAAGTCATGCCTTCATGCCTGAAGCAATGTATTTCATCATTCCTGCTGAGGGTTTTTGAACAGTTTTGGCTCTGGATATGCCTGTCGAGTATCTGTTCTGCATCAGGGTGTAACCTGCTTCTAAAAATTATCTGTTAAAATGTGTTCTCATTAACAACATGGGAAATAATACATGGGAAAATAAAATGGTCATGAACACAAACCCTGACATACAGAAACCCTTTTTCTGTGGAAATTTGGGACTGAAGGAAGATCCATTCTGTAAATGCTGATTATTAAAATGGCTCAAATTATATATGAAGCCTTATTAAACTCAGTTTTCAGAGAGAGCCTGATTCTACTCTTACTATTATATAGTTACAGGAAGACGAGTGCAGATACCCTAACATGTAGGAAAAGGTAAGGTAAATTGTCTTTTGGGTTTATATAGGAGGTAGTAATGTGGAACGGTAACTTCGTGATAGTCTGGCTGTTGCTTGAGAGGTTAATTGAGATATTTCTTGATATAATATAAATATTTCAGAGGTAGACAAGGGATTCTTAGTGCTCTCTGTTCATCTACAATTCCCAGTAGTGCCTGTTACATTCTTGTGGCTCTCTAAATTTGTCAGCGAAAACTCCACCAGAAACTTCAACTACACAAAAATCACAGTTTTGTTTCTTTTGACATGCATGTTTATTTTAACTATACCATTTCTTCTGTAAATTGATCCAAGTTGGTTTTTCAAAACCTAAAATATCTCAATTAAATAATACCTCCCCCCGCAATATTCCTTTCATAACTATATCACATATTCATTGTTTATAGTAATTCAAATGGCAGGGAGGAAGAATCCTGCTGTTGCGTGACTAAGGCTTGAACGATGCATAAGGCCAAGGAATTAATTTTGTAAACATATAAAAACTATTTTAACAATATTCATAAACTTAGTCTTTTTCAGCAAGACTGCTCTTCACTAAAAATAAAAATACTGCCATCTTGCAAAAAACGTTTTTCAATATTGAATTTATTTAAATATGTCAGGCATCTATCATAGCTTTTATTATTGAAGGCATTCTTACTATTTGGATTTTCACATGCACTTAGTTGGGTAACTTTTATAACTTCTAGTTTCTTCTTCAGACGTCCCTTTGAAATGTCCATTTCCTGGATGTGCCATGGCTTTGTCTGGAATGTCTCTATTGAACATAGCATTCTCACCATACAGATGCTGAGGGTTTGAAGACCTGCAGTTTTCTGTACCTCCCAAAAATTCAATATCACTTTTTCAATGTTGGGTTCATGTTTGTCACAGTCATGTGAATAAATGGTTTGATTGAGACAGACTGTCTCCCTCTTCCTCCTGAGAGCCTCCCGCTGAAGTACTTCTTTGAGTAGGAAAATGCATCAAAAGCTCTCTACAATAAAAGTTTTCTGAGTGAAGAACTGGACTTGTCTGTTTGTGATTTTTCTTGGAGGTGCATTATTTAAGTAGAAGCTTGCACTTGCCTCACAGAACAATGAAATAAATTTTAAAGCAACTAGTGTGTTTTTAATTGTACAATAACATGCATTTAACTTTGGCTTTTCTGTAAATTCTTTACAATAAGCATTGTTATTAAGAAACAGTGTGCTTCCTGGTTAGCTGCAGTATAGCAGGGATAGAAAATGCCCCCATGCAGCATGTTGCTGATGGGAAGTTTGCCTCATGTAGTGGATGGGAGGGAGTGATAGTGTCAGAGCCCTTTATTCTTTATAGCTTTTTTATTTAGGTTTTCAACTGCAAATGCTAATTGAAAAGACAGACAGAGATTGTGAATAGCAGTCACCAGCCCTCTAGGAACTGAGCTGAGGCCATCAGTATGCTTCTGGTATGGTGGGATATCTTAATGTCTTCCTGTCCCTGTTTTGTCTGCCTGCTCCCTGTTGCCTCTCCTGAGCAATGATCTGGAGATGTGCACTCCCAAAAGTCATTGCAGTGGGAAGCTTCTTGTGTTGGAATGCGTAGATGTTACATGGGAGGGCGGAACGAGCTAGAAATACCTTGCAGTACTGCCACAAGTATGGTTCCAGCTGATCCTAAGTCTTCAGGTTCTTCGTCGTAGTGAAATTCTGGAGAGCCTTTGAAAGTAAACACTACTGTGTTTGAAAGTGATGGTTACAGCTCAGGGGAGGACTGTATCTGTCCACAGTACTGCCAGTTCACCAGGAACTCTTCAGAGACCTGGAATCACACCCAACTCTAGATGCTCAATAAGCAGCCCAGTCTTCTTCAGAATCAACATACAGCAGCATTCAAAATTAAGCAGAGCATTTCAGAACCAAATGATGTTACTAAGCTTAGTTAGAAGAGCTGAGTGCCTAACTGTGCAGCACATAAATGGTATATTATCAGACTTGCTTGAAGGACAGGTCTGAGTAAAGCCTTCATTCACTCTTGAAGGAAACGTTTTTGTTTCTCTGAGCTGTGGCTGCAGTACCTGTATCAGGCACCTCTCTGCTCTTCCCCACAGAAGTGCTTGTGCAGGATCCTCGAGACGTGTTTTGGCAGAAGCAGGCCGAACAGGTTCCAGGCTCAAGGGCAGTCAAAGGTCACAGCTAGCTGTAATTTCTGTGTTGTGGAAGTTGGCCTTGTCTAGCCCTATTCCCTTTATATTAAGGGTCAGTGATGTGCTCTGAGACCAGAAGTTTCCCTAATGTAGACTTTCGTGTGGTTGGTGATGCATTGATGGAACTGAGTGCAGCTTGTTTTTTTCACTCTGTTCAAATTAGTAAGATAGGGAATAGTGAGTAGATTTGTTTCAGGAGTAGCTCCTGAGGTACTTCTCTCATGCTGCCTAAACTAGAGAAACTTCCAGAAAATATATCTGCGTCTCGTACCTTCCCAGACAGAGAGGCACAGACTGAAGCATGTTAAATGGTATTGGTGTTTCTGATGGAATGGCACTTGATTCTCTGTGCTTGTTCTTGTTGTTTGTTGGCAGGGGGTTTTTTTCCTTGAATGCTGTTGGTTTTTTATTCCAGCCAGTTCTTATGTCTACAGCTCCCAGCATGGTGGCTGTGGAGGGTTCCTAGTGGATTTTTGTTATGACGAGGTAAGCCTGTTTGTTTCAGGAAATCTTTATCCTTGTTTATTTCAAGAGATGGAGAGTGCTCACATGGCTTCTGAAACTATGTCAACTGAAGTGTATTGTGGTAATTTGTAACAAACAGGTAGTTTTGATGTGACTGTATAGGTAAACATAAGCCAAGCAAATACCATTTCATTGATTACACTTACATTGGATCAGGTGTCTTGATAAACTTCAAATCTTAAACACAGTAATATTTCTAATGTCATGTAAACCCACAAGATGCTAAAATAATTTTAATAAATCTCTCATTGTAAAAAACAAACCACTTTTGATTTTTATATTTTGCCTGAACCAGCATTGAGGTAAGACTTGTGGACTTTTCCACGACAGCCTTATTTGAGCACAAGAGTATTGGATGTAGCAGAAACCTGTTACACATGTGAGCACCCGGAGGTGAATGTCTTGCAAGCTTATTTAGGTTGTGTATCTCCATAACTTGCTAAAAGCCTTTATATGAATAAGAAATACTTTCATATGCAGGAAGTCTGAAGGCTGTATGGTGCTAAAAGCATCTACTTTGCCTGGCTTGTCACTTTCTTAATTTCACAAATAGCCTTAGCACAGTCACCTTCCCTGTTTTAGAGTCCTGTGGCCTTCTAAGCAAGTATTGACTTGAACATAACTGATTTGCCATTTCCTGTTCAGTATACACTTATTTCTCAGGGAAAACTAAGAAAACCTGAAGTGCACAAGTGCTTCCTTGAAATGGTGAGGGAGGAGAAAAAATGACTTCTAGTTTGTAGTTTATTTAATGTATTTATGGGCTGTCAGTACATTGCAAGGACATGTTCTATACGTGACTGAAATGTTTTTCAATTTTCTTCTCCAACAGCTCAAAAATACATTGGTATTAAGTCAGATCATAGTGTTTTGGGAGTTCGTTCAAGTGTTTCTGTAGGTACAGCTTTGCTTTTTAAGTGTTGGAAGCTGAGGCCCATTTTCTCTTTTCACAGGACTGCTAGCTCTGTATCAGGAGGTGTCACTTTCCAGAAAAGTCTCAAAACAGTTACGTGGACTACTTAATAACAAAGATTTTAACTAATAAGGAGTTATTTACAAATGCAGGAAACCTAGGGATAAGTTTGTTTTACAATGTTTCCTTGACTTGTTCTATTACTGTCAGGCAAGACCATTTACTCTCTGTACTGCAAATATGGTCTCTGCCAACAATGTTTAAAAAAAAATGGCTGGCCTAGTGCCAGCACCATTATCCTGTCATTATTCTGACAATAAAGAAATGCAGATGTGCCCGAGTTCATACTGTCTGAAACACTGAAGAATTAAGAATGATCAAAGTACATCTGATAGGATTTTGGCACAACCTTATCTCGGGGGAATCTGGAGGGGAGGGTGGGGTTGATTTAGGTCCCTTTTGCATCAGCTTATTGTATTTTAAACAATGCTGGCTCACTTCTCGTGGTCGTGGATCTATGGCGAAGATGGACTTTCAGGTACTAAATGAATTAATTTTACAAAAATGGTGTTTTATAAAATGGGAGGTTTCCCCCCAAAATGTCGTCTTTTTAAAAGACATTTTGAAATGCTCAGGTATTATAGTAAATGGGAAACAGTGAGATATCCTCATCTATACGGAGACTTAGGCATCTTGGGACAACTAACCTGTGTTAGCTCTTCAGAGTGTCTGGAAGACTTCAGTGCTAGGACTCTTAGGTTTTTCAGGCCCTGCTTTGTACGTTCTTTCTAGTTGCTGGAGATTGCTTGTACCACAGTTTAATTTAGCTGAAAATCCTTGACTTAAACTTTGCATCCTGTGAGAGATTCAGCATTGGAGTAAAAGTTGTTTCTTTGCACAAAGCTTATTTTGATCTTTTGAATATATTGTGGTGAAGGCTGTGTGAGTCCATCTGACTTTGCTCTTGAGGCAATGCTGTTCTAAATAGTAGGTTGTAGTTCACTTGGGGTGATTAGTTTGCCCTGCTTGCACATGAAATTCCTCTGGGCACTGAAGTGTTGAAGATACCTGGGCAATAACTTAAAGTCTTAGTTGTCCAACAGTGATATTTTGGAAGACCTGAGAGGGAATGAGAATTGATGTAGACCAATAGCACTTTTCCTTTAACAAAACTAAGACGTGAACTAAGTCTGATGCTGCTCCACTAAATGTGAGTTAAACCAGAGTGTTCTCAGCAAGGTGGAGCTGAGGCCTTTGTGTAATATTTGACACTGGTGAGTATCCTGGCTTAGGTGAGGGAAACATTCAATATCCCTCAAGAAAAGCCTGTAGTCTTCCTGTCTTCTAGCTTATTTTATGTCTGGGAGACATGAGAGAGACTTGGATGAAATAATAATCTTGGGAGAAGAAATTGTGGTTAAGTTTTCATAGCAGCATGTCTCAGTTAATATAATATGCCTTCCAGGCCTTTCGATTCCTAAAAATGGCTTTACAGAGATGCCTTTTACTGACCTCTGCATGTACCCCCTGATTTATATCTATGCTTTAATCAATAGTCATATCTTCCCAAAGTATCTGCTTGGCTGAAAATATTGAATAAATAATAATGGCATTGAAAGAAGATGCTTGAAGTACTAGCAAGGGAAGAGAAACTGCCCCCACAAACACTTTACCCATTTAATTAGGCAGAAAATGGGTTCTGTAGATTGGTTATTCAAAAAGGCTTTTTATTAATGTGATTGTTATTCCATTAGTAATTGGATTGAGAGTTCTCTTGAGTCTGCAAAGAAGGAAGAGAATGCAGATTTTAATACTTGTGTTTTTGTGTACAAACAATTAGAGCTTAGATTGATGATTTACATAATGTTTTCTTGGTTTTTGAATGCAGCGGAGAGAACCTCTCCATTATTTATCTCTTGCTGCAGGGTGGGAGCCACTGTTTTAATTATCTTACAAAACACTTTCTAGAGCTTTGCATTAGCAATCAAAGATCTCATTTAATTTCTTGTTCCCCATAATTTCCTAGTTTTCAGCTACAGCTCTTCATGGAGGTAGCTACGTGCTTCATTTAAGGAATTTTTTTAATTGGTCATCCATAAGTCATTTTGAGTTCCTTCTGAAGATTCACTTTTGCCAAGATTGACATTTTGTGGGGAAATTGGGTGACAGAGAGAGGTGCCAAAGAAAATAGCATGGGTTATCTCTCCTAGCTGTCCAAAATGTGCAAAACCTGGAGAGAGAGACCATTTCTTGCCAGTAACTTTGACCACTATCTTCCTATTCTGGCTGTTTATCTTCTCTCTTCTGTGAAAGGAATTCAGCAATATAGGTGTGTTTAAAAATCGTTTGACCTTTTGGGGTGTCCAAGATGGCTCTGTGCAAAGCAGGCTTGGATGTTGAAAGGGTTTGCTAGTTAAATGCAAAGTTGCTACACTGCTGGTTCCAAATCCATCACTTCTGTTTTCATAGTGCTGCTGCTGAGCTCATGTGTCCTGCTGGGCCTGGGATACCCAGAAGGAGGTCTGTGCAGGCTGTATTCCCTCTTTCCTCCTGACTCAGTCTCCTACCACAGCACCTTAGACATGGTTCATGGACAAAGTACTGACAGAAAAGCATCTACTTTTCTGTGACCAGCGATGCAATCTGTCTGCCATAGTATTACCACTAAGACATACTGATTCCTCAATGCATTTTTATAGGGCTGGTTTGAATATGGTATTTTTATAAGCACAGATACAAAGAGCAGTAACTTTACAAGTCCAGAGGTGAATTGGACCCCTCTTGAATATTGTTTGCTTCATTCTTAATGCTGTTATGGTATCACAGAATGGGTCAGGTTGGAAGGGACCACAGTGGGGCATCTGGTCCAATCTCTCTGCTCAAGCAGGGTCATCCTAGAGCACATGGCACAGGATTGTGTCCAGATGCTTCTTGAATATCTCCAGTGAGGGAGACTCCACATCCTCTCTGGAAAATCTGCTCCAGTGCCCGGTCACACACACAGTAAAGAAGTAATTCCTCATGCTCAGGTGGAACTTCCTGTGCATCAGTTTCTCCGTGTTGCCTCTTGTCCTGTTGCCCAGCTCCACGGAGCAGAGCCTGGCTCCATCTTCTGACACCCTCCCTTCAGATACTGACAGACATTGACAAGGTCCCCTCTCAGTCTCCTCTTCTCGAGGCTGAACAGCCCCACCTCTCTCAGCCTTTCCTCGTAAGAGAGATGCTCCAGTCCCTTCCTTGTCACCCTCTGCTGGACCTGTTCCCGGAGCTCCCTGTCTCTCTCGCCCTGAGGAGCCCAGACTGGACACAGCACTCCAGATGTGCCTCACCAGGGCTGAGTAGAGGGGCAGGATCAACTCCCTTGACCTGCTGGCTATGCTCTTCCTGATGCACCTCAGGATCCCACTGGCCTTCTTAGCCCCCAGGACACACTGCTGGCTCATGAACAGCTTGTGGGCCACCAGAACCCCCAGGTCCTTCTCTGCAGAGCTGCTTTCCAGCAGTGACAGGCCTCCAACTAGACTCCATGCCACTGATTACGACCCTGGGGGATCTGCTATTCCACCAGCTCTCCATCTTCCTCACCGCCCACTCATCCAGTCCACACTTCCCATGTTTGCCTATGGGGATACTGTGAGACACAGTTGAAGGCCTTGCTGAAGTCAAGGTGGACAATATCCACTGCGCTCCTCTCATCCATCCAGGTAATTGTTTGACCATAGAAGGGGAAACAGGTTGGCGAAGCACAATTTACCTTTAGTGAATCCATGCTGACTACTGCTGATCACCTTCTAGTTATCCATGTGGATAGAGATGGCCTCAGTGAAGAGGTGATTCAATCAAGTATTGTTTCCATTGTGCTTTTAAAATCAGTGTTGTAGTAGTGAGGAAGGAAATGATAATAAGCACTCAGTTCATAGAAGTCTGTCGTGTCTGTGGTGAGAGCTGGGGCTGCAGAGAAGGCAGGATGGCTTTTGTAGCAACTCAGCAGCATTGTGGATGTCTCTGCCAGTTCATTTGCATTGTGAGCGAAATGCTTGGGAATACGTTTTACAAATGCGGAAAAAATACCAAACATGAAATAGCAATCTTAAAGTCTTGAAGGAAAAGAGGATTACTGCATATGTAGCTTTTCAATGCTTGTGGCCTATTTTTTTTTTTTACCATTTAAAGTGATCAAATCTGGTTTTAAACCATAATGTGCATCTTCATCTTGGAAGAGTTTGAGTTGAAAGGAATCTGGCCCTTCTTGTAGGTGGGCATCACATTTGCTAACCTCCAATCACCCAAGGCCTCACTGGTTAGCCAGGACTGCTGACGGCCAAATCATAACTCTGAAATGATGAGGGTCTCTTAGTGAGAAACTGGCTTGTATTTTAGTGAAAATACTGCTGCATCATCTTTTATTCATTATTCTCATTAGCATGGCTAACTTCATATGATTTTTTTATTGTTACTGAATCTTAAATTTTTGAAACTCTGCTGTTCTTTACTAACTGGGGAAATCTTGCTACCCTTCAGGAATTAAGGTTTTTTTGAAGTCCTAGTAAATGTTTCAAATCGCTTTTCACTTGTGATGCAACCTGCCTTTTAAATGATGATATAAAGAATTTAAAAATACCCCAACTTTTATGCACAAAAAAAATTCTAGCTTTCAGAGTTCTGATTTCAAGGCAGAAAGTCCAGTCTTGTCCAGCTGAACTTTAAAAAGCTGTCCTATTTTTTCTGTTTTCAGTGGGTGGCAGGCCCATATCCATTAGAAAATAAATCAGGTCACCTCTATCTCAGCAGCATGATCCACATCCTGTTGGAGATTGTAGTTCAGAAATAAATCTGAAATGCTACCAGCAAGTATCTAATGACTTGCCCCCAATCAAGATATTTTTCAGATGGGATCCCCAAACTATAAAGGTCATTCTTATTAGAAAAGTTACTCAGAAAATTCTGTTTGTTTTATTTATACTGATGGCTCAGTTTTTATTTGTCCAGATATTTCTGTCTCAATATGTACACAGATGTATAAATATATATTTAGTAAGTATGTGTATGCAGTAAATTTTCATGAATTTAAACATTTATTATCCACTTGAGAACTTCCTGCCTTGAAAATATTTCTAAGTTTTTTTGGAAGTAACCTTAAATATTTAAAAGTTTAGGCTCTAGAAGTTATCACAGGCATCTTGCTTTTGTAGTTTTATGTCTTCCTTTCTGTTTTAGTTGGAATTCAATTCCCAGAGCTACTTTTGCTGTTTCTTCTCCACCCATGATATACAATTATGTACACCATTACAATCTCATATTTTTTTCTATAGAAAGACTTGTGACTAATAAAAAATCTGCACAACAGCATACCATATGTCATCAGTTCAGGTTTTTCATTACTAACTGGCTGACTAATTTGAGTTAATCTTGAAAATCTTGATCCTGACAAAGTACTGAGCTTTCGAATTTGGAACAAGGCTTATTTTGAAAAAGTATGACCAGGTATCAGGTCTCCTCTTGCTTCCCAGAAAAGAAGTAAATTTTATGAAGTATGTATAATGTCAAGACTTGCTAGTACTTTGCAGCAAGCCTAACTTAAATTTTAAATATATACTTTCATCAGAATATTTAAGAACCATTAAAAAGGAAAATAAAATAATTTGCCTTTAATACTGGCTGGACTTGGAAGAGGTTAGAATTTTCCCAATTCTGGCACATTTATTGAATTAACGAACCTTAATTGCTTTAGGTAGACTGCTTCTAGTTGTAGATTTGCTAGCAGCAAAAACCTGTCTTGCTGTGCATAAGGAAATGCAGATGTATTTCGTTTTTCAGTTCTAATATCACTACTTCCTCAGTGTTTGACTTGGATGAGTGATGTCCTGCCACCATTGACAAGTGTGAAGTATCTTCTGCCTGCCTATGGCATTCTCAAAACACAGAGTGTTCTTAGCAGTGTTGTGTACATTAATGCTGTAATTGCCTATTCCAGATGCGTGATCAAGACATGTTTTTTCAATTGTGACGAAAATGACGTGCACCTTCATTCAGGCCCAGACGCTGTTCTGACTCTGTCTGACATGGCCTGAGATCTCCATGTAAAAGCAGAGGATGTTGTTGGAAAGAGGGAAGGTATATCCTAGTCTGTGTTGGAAAAATTCACCTTGCTTTCAGCCAGAATGGGCTGCAACTGTCTAGCTGTAGATGAATTGCAGATTTGCATCAATAAAAAATTAATGACTTACCGCTCAGTCTAAATTAAATATTTAAACTTCTCCATTGTGCCCCAACCTTATTGTTACAAGAACTCCACTGTTCAAAGTCTGTCATTCATATGGGGCAGGACCTCTTAGAAAATGCTCAATTTTTATGTAAAGTAGCTTAATTGCCTTACAGGTTTCGGAATTAAAAGCCTTACTCAATTAGCTATTTGCTAATTCTGTAATGTGCACCAGAGCTGAGACAACTACAGTTTTGCTAAAAATAAATAATCCTTCACAGTTTCAGCTAGACAGTATCTGGCAGACTTACTTTGGAAACCATGAGCCATGCATGTTAAAGTACTTACCTACAACTGAGTCTGAGAGGCTTTATTTTTGAGGAGAGAATACTGAATTGAAGGGCAGAAGGAAGCTTGGGTTTAACCTTCCTTTTTCTGCTTATGGAAAGAAGAATGGCTAAGAGCAAAATATTTTTGTAGTAAACCATTTCTCATGATGTTATCTCCTGCCAATAGCGAAAGTGAGTTTGTATGTATTTCTTGGGGCACAAATTACATTCTTTGTTAGCTTAGGATAAATGACAGGTTTGGTCTATTTAGGAAATAAACCAACTAGCTGAACATGCTTTTGCTGGTGTGATTTACTTTTGTTCCTCACTAAAAGATTATGTAGTGACATGTGCAGATATTCCAGTTAATATTTCTTGTAGCTTTAAAGGTAAGAGAACTTATATTTGTAGTGTTACTGAATTTTCAGTACTGGTGTCCACTTTTTGTTCTGTAACCAAAAGAGGGAGATGGTTTGAATTGAAAAAACAAGTGATACTCACTAAGGTCTTTGCTGTATGGATAATGTATGCATCGAGTTATTCAAAGGATGATGTAGCTCAATAAGATCTGGGAATAGTCTCAGATGTTGGTTTTGAGGTGTAGTACTTAAAACCTATTGTATTCAGTGAGTGTTTAATGTACTTTGTTTATGGTAGAAAGCACTTGGAAGCTTGTCGGAAGAAGCTCAGCCTTAACCCAAATTACGTTTTTCTAATTAAAAAGTAAGTATTCTTTAGGTTTTAAGAATAGAGAGGGAGGTATTTGAACACAAAATACATATGACGAATTTTGTAATCAGGTTCATTTGGGAAAGATGTGTCTTGAGTAACTTAAAATTGTGGTATCAGGTTACTAACTGCTGACTTTTTTTCTTTTTCTTTGGTTTCCATAGTTATGCATATTTACTGTTGCAGTTCCATATGGGGCAGCTCGAAACTACAGTGTCTAAGAACATCTGGTTATGCAAACCATTGTTGATGAAGGGAAAGGGATGGAAGTAAATTTCATGTACTAAAAGACTGCTGCCTCAAACAAAAACCTTGCATGTGGAGTTCAAGTATAGAATGAATTTTGTTTCTTTTTTTTTTCTAACTTAAAACATTTTCTGGAATAACATGTGGTTCTCATTGTATGGTTCTCCTGATGTTTCATTCTTTCTTCAACATACATGACTACCTAAAACTCAAGAAATAAAATTCTCTTCCTCTCCATATCCCCATTTTTAAGACTTCAGTTCTTGTAAAGAATAGAAAGGGCTTGGAGAATGCCAGA
Source organism: Atrichornis clamosus (assembly GCA_013400975.1). Lineage (NCBI taxonomy): Eukaryota > Metazoa > Chordata > Aves > Passeriformes > Menuridae > Atrichornis > Atrichornis clamosus. The sequence goes on along the minus strand of WBMZ01011699.1, from coordinate 107,013 downwards.
TCACTGAACTTCTAACCATGTGATGCTGGGACCTGTAAATTAAACCTGTCTGTGAAAAGCAAAGCCCCTTTGGACTATACAAGTATCAAAGTATTATTGTGGAGTCATGAAATGATCACGTAGGTGGAGAAGAGCAATCAGGTTTTACCTTGATTAGCTCCTGGGGAAACGCGTTTGCACTCTAGGCAGTGATTAGTGTGTCTTCTGGAAGCACAGTGGCACTTCTTATATGAACCGCTAATAATTGGATCTTTTTGAGAAGAAATTATTGCGGGTTTCACAAAGTGGTAACAAGCTGTATGTACGTTATATTCAGATGTCTGTGTCTCCCCAGCTGAATGACTATAAGGAATCTTTCATTTGAAACAGGTTACCTAGTACTTTAGTGAAAGCTGCATTTGATACATTCATTAGAATTATGTACATATTTGATTTTTATGTAATACTCAGGATATTCTTTACTGTGGTAACCAAGGGTGGTGTTTATTTATTTTGGTTTGTTGTAAGACTCTTCTGGAAGCTCTTTATCAGCTTAAGGGTAATAAAATTAAAGTCCTTTAATACATTAAGAAAATGGATAAAAATCATACCCTCATGTGTTATAAAGCTGACAGGCTGTTGCAAAACATGATGTGCTGCATCGTTGAACATCGAGATGAGTACAGGTAAGTACATTTAAGTGGAGACTGTCTTGGTTTTATACAGATTATTCTTGCTCATGTGGAAGAGTAAAGAAGAAAAGCGGCATGGCAGGTAGGTCTCAAGATTTAAGACTTCAGAAAAGAATTTTCTCTCTCCCTTTTTTGTCTGAATTCTAGTGTGAGGTGGAAGGCTATTAAGGAAGAATACGCAGTAGTTTTTGTGCAGTCTTAGGGATTACATCTTGTTGTATCATCAACACAGCTGTTGCTCTGCAATACTATGTCATGATTACATTTTACAGGAGGGCAGAAAGCATTGGATCAAGCAATCCTTTAAGCTCCCAAGGGTTTAACATACTGTTTTAAAACATATTGCAGCTTTAAATATACATAAAAATATATAAAATTTAGGTAATGTAAATAAATATAAATGAAAAAGAATAGCTGTTTAATATTTATGTTGTGGTCTTAATGAGTTAGGGCAATGTAAGAACCCAAAATAAAATGTTCACAATTTTCAAGGCATTAAATGTAGAATGTACTGAAGTTAATCTGGAGTTACAGCAGCCTGTATGGCACTTCTGACTTGATAAAGATTTCCAAGTCCTTCTGGGATGATTGCAACAAACTGGACAAAAAAACCCCCCAATGTTATTATTTTTATCATGTAGCTCTCTCATGTTTTCATGATGCAGTGCCGTGTGGTTATACTAAAGGAGACTCTAGTGGGGCTAGAAAAGAAAATGATGGTGAGGATGAGTGTTTGTAGGAGCTTTGCTTTAGAGAAGCTAAAATAACACTTGCTGTATTATGAGTTGTTGGGAGAAGCTTTAATGAGCTGGCATCAACCAAACCAGGATGTTACTCTTTTTTGAAGTTAAGTAGGGGATCAAAGGAAATACCCCAGTTAAGAGATGAGATAAAGGACAGTGCTCTGAAGAGAGGATGGAGATACACAAAGAGGTGAAACTGCAGGGGTGGAAAGGGTGTGGCTTCTTCCTGCTGCCAGAGGTGTGGAGTTCGGGGAACCTAGGAGTACTGAGTATTGCAAGTCAAAAAAAATGCAGAGACTATTCATTGTATGCTTTCATTCCGAAGTTTTGATTCTGAGGTACTGATAAACCTACTGGGTTTGAGGCTTTGAGTTACGCTAATGAATTTCAAACATTCAGGAACCTGTGTTCCTGAAAGCAGACGGGTATGTGGTACACTCTCAGCTGGACTTGCTGAGTTAGCCACGGGTAGTACTCTGAAGACTGGGGCTTGAATTTTGCTTAGAAACCAGAAAATTGTAAATGAGGTGAAGTTTTCATGCCTGACATGAGAACTGCAGGAAGACACTGTTATAAAGCTGTGTTGATAACCAGGTCAGTACTGAAGCATGTAGCACTTGAAGGTTATGTTGGTCGGCAGAATTTAGTTATGGTACAGGGGAAGTATGTCAAGCATAGAGCCTAACGGGATGAAAAAGCAAAATCAAACAACTGCACAATGAATCAGTCTACCAAAAAATGTGACATCATCACAGTGGACTTTTGCATATTAAAAACCAAAATTACATGTTCTCCTGTGCAAATTTAAGTTCTAGTATTTTGAGTCTCACTCAGTTTCCATCATGGTCTTCCTTATTCTGAAGGTCAGATAATGTTTTAGTGTGGCAGTGGCCCTACTAAATACCAGTCTGATGTCAGTGATTTGTTTTTAAATAAAATGTCAAATAGAATCTCCTCTGAAATAAACCGTACCCGGTGACTAGGATGTTTAGATTTGTGTTATTAGCATATAGAAGGAAGCAAAAGGCAGGACAAATTTAACACTTAATTTACTTGTAAATCATTCAGCACCATCAGCTCAGTTTTGCTACTGTTAAGATCAGGTATTCTTACTAAGATTTCTCTAGATGTAGAACATAAGCTAGACAGATTTTGTCTGCTCAACTGCTTAATCTGAAACTGGTCTCATTTAATTTTCCGTTTTAAAGCTTTTTTCTTACTTTTTGGTGTTAGCTTTCTGTTGGTGGTTAGGGCTCTGAGCTGGCTGAATCTGTTTAGTGTTGCTGAAACAGGGAACAATCTCACTTGGCTTCTTCCTTTCAGTGTTCTGACTGCTGCCCAGGTTCACTTTTTCAGTGGTTCTAGTGCACTTTGGACTCTCCACTGTGCCAATTCATCTAACTAATGCAGCAAACCCATTTTGCTTTTACCAATTCTATGCTGTTTGTAGGCTGCTCACCTGTATAAACTAGCTCTGTTGTTGGACGTACTTAATAACTTCCTTATTTTTGCTGAAATAATTGCATCCTATTTTTCCCTGCATGTCATAGCTACTCTTGGAGACAGGACATTAAAGTCTATTTTGCAGAATTTGAAAATTTGTGGTAGTTAAACTGACTTTGAGGGACATTGCAGATCACCCAGCACAAGTGGAATTTGCTGTTTAGTTGTACTGATTAAGGTATTGGTTTTAGACTGAGCACCAGAAAATGGAAAAAAGTTTTAGATCAGGAGTTAACAACTACAGGTATGTTCAAATAGATCAAAACCCCCCAATGATCTCTTTCCTCAGTTCTGAAATCAAGTGCAGAAGAAGCAGGTTTGTTGAGATGGGGTTGTTTTTAATCAGTAAAGCACCAATTGTGTTTTTTTCACGTTCCTAACTGAGCTTAGCCAGACTGAGCCTGGTGTCCTCCTGGTTACTGTCATCTGAAATGCTGTGCAGTTTCAGACTTTACATTTATTGTATTTGCAGTGCTTCAGTACTTCTATTCTTGGCACCTCAGTAAACATTTTGTGATGTTTCCTCTTCATCTCATCTCGCATGTCTTTTAGACCTCTGTGTGTAAGGAAATGAGGAAGAGATTACATCCAATTTGTCTTTACTTGCTGTTGCTGTTTACTGGACAAATATCAAGCCAAAAATTATACTTACGTTTAGCTAGCTATTCAATTACGTACATCATTGACAGGGCATCTCTTCAGTCTTTTTCTCTCCTGGCATTTTATCTTACCTTGCTGCTCCATGATGTTGTAAAAGTAGCATGTTTTTTCTTGACTTCTCTCTTGTACTGGATCTTACTCCTCTCTTCACTCCTTGTTATCTCTTGGGAAAGAGTTAGTGGCTTCATTTTTGGTTACACATATGATTTTAAGCTGCTGCAGGTGGTTGCGTGGAGTGTTTTAAGCACTGTTGTCTTTTTTCTATTCTCTTTCAAATGTAAGCATAGTACTAGTATTAGTTGAAGGTAATAACCTACCTTACAGAAGTTTCCATCACTGCCTAAAGAGTTAAAAGAGTTGATGCATTTTTTTCATACGTTTAAAAGAAAAACTTAATTAAATCCTAAACTGTTACTAATGCAAAATAATTTGGTTTTATTTCAAAAGTTCAAACAGTAGAATGTTAGAGGATCTAGAATTTTTTTTGTCTGGTTCTCGTCACTTTAGTATTCAACATATAAATGCACTTTCACCTAACTTCATTTTCTCTTAGACCAAGGTGCAACAGCCAAATTCTAACTTTCTCATTCAGCCTTTTACTACTCCTCCTCCTCTTCCTCCAACTGAAGTGTCCTTGCAGGGATCGGAAGCAGCGTGAGGAGCATGCATGCACTGAGAATGCGGAAGTTAGCATTGTGCAGCTGGTTAGTCCATTAGCCTTTCTGAGTCTTTATGGGAATTAAATTACTGTTGGGAAGGAAGGTTCACCACAGTGGGATTCTTGAATGCAGTGCTAATCAAAGCTGGCATGCAACTAGTGTCTGCTGAACCCTGTATTTTTTTGAGAGAAAAGATGATCGTCCTACTTAGTACTGCACCAGCATAATTTTCTGAGTAATTAGAAGTAAAACAGCCTAAACCAGTCTGTTATACTACATCTTTTCCTGGTAGGTTCTTGTTTGATATTAATTTTTTCTGTTGTTGTTGACAGACACTTACCAGAGGTTTGATGTGTTGCTTTCTTCCCTGTCTTATACATTCTCTTCAAGGGCTAATTTAGTTTGGCTGCTTAGTGTATTGACAGCTTGGCTTCTGACATGATGTGGATAGAGTGATGGTGGCATTTCTGGTTTTTTGTAGCTTCCAACTAAATCCTTTGCACATATGTGACTTGATTTGGGAAAATAGTCCATAGATTTTAGACTTTTGCCTTCATAGCTATCTCTATCAGTTCCATAGTCTAACCTGTGCATACTGAAGTTCAAGTTGTTTAGTTGGAATGTAACATGAGCAGGAAAGCTGAACGCCATGCCTTTAGGCCAGATATGGCCTGCTTGATGTGTTCAAGGGCCAGTCCTGTTTAGTATCTTTATTGATGATCTGGACAAGAGGATCGAGTGCACCCTCAGTCAGTTTGCAGGCAACAGCAAGTTGTGTGGGATTGTTGATGTGCTTAATGGGCCGAGGCCAACTGTGTGAAGTTCAACAAGGCCAAGGGCTGGGTCCTGCCCTTGGGTCACAACAACCCCAGGCTGTGCTACAGGCTAGGAACAGGGTGGTTGGAAAGCTGTGTGATGGAATGGGACCTGGGGGTGCTGGTCAACAGCAGCTGAACATGAGCCAGTGTGTGCCCTGGTGGCCAGGAAGGCCAGTGGCATCCTGGCTTGGGTCAGCAAGAGTGTGGCCTGCAGGACCAGGGCAGTGTTTCTTCCCCAGTACTTGGCACAGATGAAGCCACATGTGGAATCCTGTGTTCAGTTTTGGGCCCCTCTCTACAAGAAAGACACTGAGATGCTGGAGAGTGTCCAGAGAAGGGCGTTGGGGCTGGGGAAGGGTCTGGAGCACAAGTCCTGTGAGGAGCAGCTGAGGGAGCTGGGGGTGTTTAACCTGGAGAAAGGAGGCTCAGGGGAGACCTTACTGCTCTCTACAACTGCCTGAAAGAAGGTTGTAGTGGGGTGGGGGTCAGTCTCTTTTCCCACGTAACAAGTGATAGAACAAGAGGAAATAGCCTCAAATTGTGCCAGAGGAGATTTAGATTGGATATTAGAAAAAATTTCCTCACTGAAAGAGTGGTCAGACTTTGGAACAGGCTGCCCAGTGAAGTGATGGAGTTGCCATCCCTGGAAGTGTTCAAAAAAACATGGGAATGTGGCACTTAGGGACATGGTTTAGTGAAGGACTTGGCAGTGCTGGGTAATGATGGGACTCAATGATTTTGGAGGTCTTTTCCAACCTAAACTATTCTATGATTTATCTAGATCCAATAACAGATTGTGCAGAATTTTAGCTTATGGTTTGGAATTAGAAATATGATTTCTGATCCTTGAATGCTAAGAGAACTGACTAGATTCCAAATGTGCAATAATACAGTGCTGCTTTAAATATCTTGAAGTAACAGCTCTCCAGTGAGGACTGCTAAGCCTAAGTACAGATTTTCTAAGTCAAATTATTAAATAACTTAAATGCATTAATATACACAGAATTTAATTGTGCGCATAAATTAGAGCCAGAAGGCTTTGGAGAGTAATGAAGATGCATATTCTCTATCCTTTTCTCTTATCTTGAGTGATGCTGAATTCAGTGCTCTGACTAGTGCAGTGATGCATTCTATTCCCAGCTATTGCTTAAGTCTGACTCATGATGTCTGTAGACCTGCAGAGAACATCTACCTTGTCTTAACTCCAGTCTCCAGCCTTCAGTCCCAGTCATACTTGTAGTTCAGTCTACTTTACTTTTCTAGTTTATGACTGTACTGCCCATCCATTGATTCTCTTTTATACCATGTCACATAGGAAGCTCATTTTGCATTTTTGTATTAAATGAAGTGAACAAAATGCTCAGTAAGAATGAGAAAGGAAATCAATCTTCAGAGGACTTCAAGCTGCAGACTAAAGTGTAGACCATGCTGTAGCTGTGTATTACTATTCCACTATTAAATCAAGAAAGAAACCATGCTTACTGTTAAGTTTTTTTGCAGTATTTAGAGCTGGAAACAGGATATGGAAGAGGGCAGGTTTCCTAGAAATACAGGAATTAGTTTTAGTGGAAGAGAGGACTATCAAATATAGTTTTCAATCAAAATTTTTGTTTGGGCTAATGTGGAATCTGCTGTAGGACTGCCATCGTTGCAGGTTCTTTCTGTAATAGGAACAGAAAGCAGAACTGGAATAATGTAACTGTTTCATATCATCATCACTTTGTCAACAATTGTCAAACAATTGTTTTAATCTTTTTACTTATCTAACAAGTGAATAATTATCTGGGGAAAACAAGATTGCCTCTTTTCTCATTGGGTGAAAACCCATTGTTTGTGTTGGGCATTTGGCTGCTTCTGGCAGCCTGGGTTTAGCCTGGAGTGGGCACTTTATCACCTGATCTCTTCTCCCAAGTAACAAGTGACAGGACAAGAGGAAATGCTGGCTTCAAGTTGTGCCAGGGAAGGTTTAGATTAGATATTAGGAAAAATTACTTCGTTGGAAGGGTTGTCAAGCACTGGAACAGGCTGCCTAGGAAAATGGTTGAGTCACCATCCCTGGAGGTATTTAAAATAGATGTAGATGTGGCACATAAGGACATCGTTTAGTGGTGGACTTGACAACATTAGGTTAACGATGTGACTGAATCTTAAAAGTCTTTTCCAACCTGACCAATTCTGTGATTGTTTGCCAGGTTGATTTTTGAATCTAAAAGAGTTTGGCTGCTCAAACCATGTGCAGAAGCAACTTGGAAATAGGATGCATTTTCTAAAGTGATTAGGTTCAGTGTTTTGTGCAGCCATTTGAGAACCTGTCATGACTAGGTGGATTTGGAGTTTTCTGCGCAGGACCGAACTAGGTGGGTGGATGGATGGATATGGTGATCTAAGATAAATATACTCCACAGTGGGCAGCATTTATGAATCCCAGTACCTTGACACTAGTGTTCTGTTTCCCTCTTCTCTCTTTATCTCTGTCCACCCAGGGCAGTCACAGCAGATTAATGTCAAAAAGATATTTGAACTGTGCAGCAGACAGTACCTGTAGTGCTATGTCTGGAACTGTGGATATGTAAGTTTGCTAGCCAGCTGCTCCCAACAGGCATGTTAAAAGCATGATTTTTGCCCGAGCCTCACTCAGTGGAGAGAAGGGCAGATGAATGATTAATTTATACTTTCCTCATCTCAGATGCTTATGTTCATGAAATATGAAAGTGGTTATTTCTGAGTTTTCAGACTTCTGTTGAGTATTTTTTGAACTGGCTGTTGGATTCAGAAGTTACTGGAGGAGACAGAAGTAGAATAACTTACTCCACACTCACTTAGGAAAGCAGGCTTAGTGTAGCGAATTTTAGATTCTGGTCTGTGCATCGCTGGCAGCTGTTAGGAGCAGATCTGCAAAGGAGGCTGCTGCAGTGTCTCCCAGAGACTGGGCTGGGAATCGTGTTCCTCAAACTGCCCATTTCCAATGCTGCCTTCTGACAGGAGGAACAGCATGCTTTGATTATGTGCCTTCAATTGTTATTGCTGGCTGGTTTTCTTGTACCCTTCCTTAAGGTGATCATTTCACTTACAATGCCCAAAGGCCATTAGAATTTTTAGAGATAGGTCAAGATGTTATAAATCTTCACAAGAACATTAAGATCTTCATCTTGACTTAAGTTGCTGAGTGAGAATTGGGAACTGGAGGGAGAAGAGAGGCGAGGATTTAAGTCTCCATGAAATCATAGTAGAGTTTGAATATGGGTGTTATGTGATTCCCTGTGCTTTGATGTGTTGTGTGAAGACCGTGTGAAGAAGATATTACTGAAATAAGAGCTGAGTCTTAGGCTGTGAAATTAGGAAAGTATCTCAGCTTGAACCTCAGCTGTGTAGGAGGGAGGACCCTTAGAACTGACATGGAACATACACATGTTGATGTATTATATACTGTATGTATGTATATACTAGGTCTAATTATATACATGCTATATATGTGTATATATGTTTAATGTTCTCTTCACCTGCTTTTTTCAGCTCTTTAGCTGTTTATATTTCATGACATGAGACACTTTCCATTTGAATTCATCTTAATGGTGGTTTGTACAATGTGGCATTTCAGAGACTGGGCAAACAGGAACCCACATCCCATGTCTCTGGGCATGGAAACTGCTAAAACTAGAACTGCCAACTGCAGGTAGTGCATTGAATTTCAATACTTTTATATCTCTTAAAAGGATAACTGGTCTTTACAATGAAGTGTGGTTACTGTTTTTTTGAATTAGTGCTGCAAGATGTGTGAAAGAGTTTGGGTTTTTTTTGACAACTGCTGTTAGCAGGGACTTTTGTGCACATAAGAAGATTATGGGGGTAATTACAGGGATGCCTGAACCTTGAGGGTCTCAAGGAATCTTGTAATGGGTACTGTCGTGACTTAGCTGCCTGTGAGGATGACTGTACTCCAGCTTTGTGAATACTTGTTCAATATACCTCTTTTTCTATATGTTTTTTGTTTCTTTATTAAGCAGGATGTAATTTGACTGAAACGTTTACTAGACCTGGCTATTTATTTTTCAAATGAAGTTTTCTTGGATGGAAACGCTACTGCTTGCAACTCGTAGCTGAGTTTGGTGCTGAGTATTTCGTTCTTTTAATGTCATTCATTTGGAGAAATAATAAGCAAAACCACTTGTGGGTTAAATGATTTAGTGATCTGACGGCCAGAATGGAAAATAGTGCTGGAAATAATCTCAGCATTACTGTTGAGTCTGCAGGAATCTTGCTTGGCCATATGCTTTTAGCTTTTTCCAAATCCTAATTAATAAAAAATGAATGTGTGCGAATGAATAAAATCTAGGATCATCTCAAGTTGAAGTGGTACCAGGTAGTTAACTTTGCAAGGAGGGATAGTAAGAATCTAGAGAAAAGAATCTTTTGGGTCTAGTTTCAGTAGTTCAGAATAAAATTAATTTAGAAAATTATGACAGACGGAAGTTCTACCTGCACTTAGTGTAATTTTCATGAAGCAGGTTTTCATGGAACAGGTATTGCCAAGGCCTGGAGTCTGGATCTCTGTTAGGGCCTTGTACATGGTGCCACAAAACAGCAAGTAACAGCAAAATATCTTTCACCCGGTATATGTTGAAGCATCACCTAGAGTTCCCACTTTAACTCTTCTGCCTGTCAGGTGTCAATGTATTGTACTAGAGGAGGCAAACCCCACTTGTTAATGCTGTTCTAACATTGCCATCCTAGGATCAGTCTCTAAGGGCAAGATGTGTAGGTTTTCTTCCAGTTTTACTTCCACATAAAATGCAGCCTCTCTTGCCTTCCCATGCGAGGCTGAATATCCAGTACTGCTGGAGGCACCAGAGCCTCGACCCTACAGCACAGAAGCGTAACTGTCCCTACCCATTTTTCATCTGAGCTTTTTCAGGTGGAAGCGTCATATAGGATAAATTTGGGGGAAGGCTCTCACTGCAGCGTGCAGTATATGCTCACAAATTTATCGCACACAATTTTTGTCAGCAGTGATAGCAATTTAAAGCATTCTACAGCAGCAGGAACTGTCCTACTTTGCTCTTAATCTCAATTAGCAGGCCAGCGCTAGTTGATAAAAATGTGTGTAGTTTTGGAGGCCCAAGTAGATCTTCGAAGTGCAGCTGAGGATAACCACAGCCTAGGCTGCTGAAGAAACTTCTTTGCTAGCTGTAGGAGTCTAAAGCAGCTCAAAATACATTTTTCATTACTTTGATTTTATCCTTGCTGTAGGTATTGTGGGAAGCAGCAGGGCAGGGAAGGAGAGAGTGAAATAGCCTCATGAAGTAAAGAGCGCTATGTCTGTGATGGGGATGACTTTTTTTACTGTGCAATTGTACAGATGTTTGTACTGAATGCTTTTAAAATGTTTGTGATCGTAACTAAGAAACTGGTTATTTCTTTCTGCTTTCTCATGGCTGTAAGAAGATGTGGAAACAAATTTGGGGGAGCTGAACATCGGCTGTGATTTGCTTACAGGTGGAAATGCTGCTCTGTTCATTTGAGTCTTTTGTGATGTTTGACTTGCTTTTATTCCAGTTGTAATCAGGAACTGAACAGTCTGGCCTTTGAATGGGAACAGGCAATGCTGGAAGGCAAGAAAGAATTTGGAGGCTTGCCTCACTTGAGAAATGTCCCTGACAGCACAGCCAGACAAGTTGTGCTTCTATAATGAGTTCCTGTGGTTGTTTAGAGATGCTGTAAATAACACATTCACCACAAAGGATGCACAACTGGTGACTGAATCGTACACATACTGCTTTCAAACACTGGTCCCTTTCACTGCCAAGTCCTCAGTGGTGTGAAGTTGTTTATATATGCTTTTATCCAGCTGAATACAGACCATATTGTTCTGTTGCTCTTAGAGTTGTATGCACTTTTCTTACTGCCCATGGGCAGCTAATTGCCAGTTAGGATTAGGGAATTCCATATAATCACTAATTAAATCCCTGCTCAGCATACCTTTAAGTGTGTTAGTTTACCTTTTCATGTTTATGGTGAATATATATATATATCTCACTGTATGTAAGGTGACATTTTTAGTTTAACAGATCCTGGAGAGATTCCTTTCCCAAGTAACAGGAGAGTTTGGATGTTCATAAACACAGCCTACTGGTTTATTTTCTTTTAAACAGCTTTGCTTTATGTGAGAAACTGGAAAGAAGGTTTAACCCTGTAGCTTTAAAATGTGACATTAATTTCTGTCTACAGTGGATTTGAACAACCTGGATCAGAGGAAATAGGTCTGAAAGAAGTCTCAAAGCAAGAGTCAGCTGTAATTATAATTCCTGATGTGGTTGTTTAACTGTTCTTAAAGATCTCTAGTGATGGAGGCTACTGGACCATCTGGAGCAATCTTTTCCAATATAGAGCAGTATCAACCTTTGGAAAACTCATCCTGATAGCTATTAGGACTGCTGAGCTGTTTAGTATAGATGAAAAGAGATTATTCCTTCTTTCTGTAATTTTACATGAGCTTTAAAACACTTGGCACGTTTTATTCTGCGCCTTCTCTTTACCTTGTAATCATTTTTCTTTTAGGATGATTAATCCCAACTTTATCCCAGTTGTTTCTTCATTAAAGCACCTCTGTCCACTCTTGTACTTTTCTTTGGATTCTTTATAATTAGACCATGTTTTTCCTTGAGTGCAGCATCCATAACCAGACACAAAGTCACATATAAATCTCTTCTAATTCCTTTTCTGCTATCACAGCTTGAGATAACCGACTTGGGTTTGTATCCCTCCTGAAGAACCCTATACAGTCACCTGGGCGTGGAGCTGTTTCCTAAAGCACTCAAGAGGCTTTGCTCAGGACTGCACTGGAGGGGCTGAGCTGAGTTGTACCACTGTGCTGGGGGCCATATGATGTTGGCCCTGCAGGAGAGACCCTGCACATAAAAGAGAAATCTTACTCCAAATGTTGAATAAGGCTCAGATAATTGCAAATGGAAATGTTTAAATACAATGCATTGGGAAGCAAAGCTCAAAGTACCATACTTGCAGCACATTTTCTCTTTTCACTTTAATTAACAGATTCTACCTATGCTACATCCTTTCCTGGAGAGTCCACTATTAGTTAATGAACTGAATTCTTTGTGTAGGCAGTTGCTTTCTGTGTGCTGTGTGCAAACTTTCCCACGTTAGGATAACAGCACTTTACAGATGTGTGAATACCTGCGTAAGGTTAAAAGCAAAGGATGATCAAGCTCATGTATTCCAAAGTCTTTCCTTTAGACCTTTTTGAGCCCCATCTGGTCCACTTGAAAATAGAAACTTCCCTGTGTTTTCAGAATGATTCCTTCTGCTTATTCTTTGAGGGAAAGCCCTTGCTGAAGTGTTTTTTTTTTTAATCCAGGAAGTGGAGAAATTATGCCTTAATTCTATGGTAACTGTACTTGTGCCAGTCTCTATATTAGGTCAGTTTGTAACAAGAGAGTATTCATGGGATAGTAGGAATATCACCGTTAATTAAGCTAGAAGTCCACTCCCAAGTGGCTGCTTGTGGTGGGGGGAATTGAAACCACAGGGAGTGAAACAGAGTAAACTGTAGCTCATAACTTGTGTAAGACTGACCTGCTTTCCCTTTAGCATAAATAAAAATTTTATGCTAGTTTGGCTATACAAGCTAAAGTAGTACAGAGTACGTGTGCTGTGATCCACAAACCCTGGCCCTTTTTGATCATGGTCTCTTAGTATGACTTGTAAAAAGCCGGACTCTGGTAAGGGAAGAAAATAGCCATATGCGTGGTGCAGCCTCTTAAATAATTGAAATCAACTTGATATAGAAGACTTTATCCTCTATTACTTGGGGCTGTTCTTTTCCATAGGAAAGTATTTCCTTATGAGATAATGTACTTTATTTAATTAACAATACTTCAAGTAGTTACTTCAAAAAATTTCATTTGGGGTGTCTCACCGCTTTTTGGTGGTTTCTAAGATGTGAGCATATAGTTACTATATGTAATGTTATTTCCTGGGATTGGGTTATTAGAAGAAGAAAGCATTAATGGTCAGCCAGGATCTGCAATTCAGCTCTTCCACCTAAGAAAGGGAAAGGATGCCAGTGTACAGAAGCTGGGGTTGGCTCTTAAGAGAATGTCTGGTTATACCTGATGTGCTGTACTTCAGCAGTCTCTGCCTGTTAAGACATGAGTGGGTTTTCCACTGGTAAAGGATATGTGAAACAGCATTTATGTACATTGTAAATACTCCGTCACAAATAACTGATAACTTACTAGAGAACATTAGTGTATTTTTCCCCCTTTCTCTTGAACCTGTTTCACTGAAGATGAATTTCTTCTGAACAGTAAATGTCTTAAAACTGATACACTATGGAAATTATCAGATCAGTGTAATTTCTTCATCCAATGATATTGTGTATTTTGACATTATCTTGAGTAAAAGTGGAAGCAGTTAATGACATGTGCAGTCATTTTCATTTCATTTTTGTTTGGAGACATTGTGTTGATAAGCCAGTTTTTTTTGAAAAATCAACTGAAGGAGCCTGCAATTATTTTAGATTGTACTAAGCATGCAGTAAAGGAGAATAGCTCTGTTTGTGATACGAAAGGGTTCTGTTCTTTATCTTGGAAAATCATATTTATTTGCAAATAAAAAATATGCATCAGCCTTGTCTCTACTTTGTGTTCTTATTCCTGAAATTCAGGTCATGATTCTCTGTAAAACTGAACTTTTGCTTTCCCACAGTTCTGTCTCATTACAGATGTAACTGAATTTACTTCCTTTCTCTGGGAAAATTTTGGAAAGGGAAGGGAAATGCTTTAAATGTGTGGTACCTTGTGGAGAACAGTGGCAGCCCCAGTTTCGATGAAGTGATATTTTTCAAGTAGGAAGGTTAAAGCTATTTGTGACATCAACCCCCACCTTCTGAATTCAGTTTAGAATCCAGTGGGTAGCTGTTTCAGCTCCCAAACATAGTGTGCTGTCCTGAGGTGTATCACATATGAAAGGAACCTGGTGCTTCACCAGGTTCAATGCAACAATATTTTTTTTAAGTAGATCTGTTGAAGCTATTGACCACATCATAAGCAAAATACCCCCACACTTCTAAGTTCTCTTCAGAATCTAAGGTGTGTGTGTTTCAGCTTCTAAAAATATTGTGTACTATCCTGAGGGGTCCCACATAAGGAAGGAACTCATTGCACTTCACCGGTTTAAACTTCTAGGTTGTCCTAAAATGTAGATCACATTGTCTCAAAACAAATACCAAGGTCTGAATTCAAGAGAAGCCTGTATTCTTCTCACGAGACCCATGTTTACTGTTCTGGGATATTATCAGCTTTACTGTCCTTGTCTTGGAGACTGTGCAGCCAGGATGCGTCTCAGCCCTGTTTCTCTGTTGCTTTCTCCAGTGTGCATGGCAACGAGCATGGTTGTAACCAGATGTGAGATTCACCTGAGGAGCTTCTACACCTGGCCCAGTTTTTTTCAGCGTTCCTTTGACAGTGCCATCTGTGGTACACGGAGTAGTGCCTGTAGGCCTGTACTTAATATGTGCTGCAATTTGCAACCCTCACTGTCTGATAGCTGTGGCTTTACTGAACAATAATGGAGGGAGTTTGGACCTTACACAGTATTGCACAGTAGAGCCTATGGAGAAGTGAAGGGGTGACCCAGGGAGCTTAAGGACCAGGAAAGGTCCTGTTAAGGATTTAGAAGGATCATTTCTTCAGTGTCATCATTTGCTTTGGCAACAATTCCCGGCTAACAGGGTGCTGTACTACAGGATATTGAATAGTCTTTATGTCAGCCAAGGTGACAAGTGTGCACTGATTGTTACTGAATGTGTCAGTCTGGCTATTTTTATTCACCCGTGCATGATGCCTTGCCCACTTCTTTTTCTCCTCGCTGCTTTAAGGGGAATATGTTTTCTTGCATGCCTCTGATAAATGCCAGTTATAACACAAACATCTTCTCCAAGCTGTGCTGCAGATTTTTGGTTTCTTTAATGCTCAGTTGTTCTGAAACATGTTTCAGTTTCTCTGCTGGTAGTCTGGCCTGCAAAAGGTGCATGAACAGATCTGTTTCCCAAGATCATTTTTCACTTGGCTCGTGTGTGTTACGTTTTGATAAGAGGAGATTCCTTGGCTGCCCTTTTTATTGTTATCTTTGTAGTGTATTTCCCAATGTATTAATTAGGAAGTTTTACTCTGTGATGTTCCTGAAGAGAGATTGTTCCTGTAAAAATGCTGTGAGCAGACTGCCCCATAAAGTAGGGCTATGTAGTGCTTTCCACTCCCATATACTTCTCTGTTCCTTACAGTTGTTTTATTACCTTCCTGGTTCTTCTTTACATACTTGTACTAAGAAGTATGGAATCTGTGCTTAGATTCTCTTTTAGGATTATCTATATATTCATTACTTCCTCCAGCACATCCTTTTATGCTTATTTTCGCTACTCTTATTAACATAATATTTGCTCATTCTTTTTTTTTTTTTTCTTCTGTTGTTAACAGAGGCTATGAAGTTTCTAGGGCCATGCAGACACTGTAGTTCCTGTTACAAGATAGTCTCATTGCCACGACTTGGGGACTTCAGTATCCATAGCTTCTTTATCCTGAGTTTGGAGTGCCACACAACTCTTGAAAACTAAGAATACTAAGAAATAGAAGACTCATACTTTAGAATAATGGGTGTCTTAGTATCTATGTCTGATAACTGGTGGTCTCATAGCACCAACTTCCGTACTGGAAAAAGAGGATGCAACTTCACCGGAGCAGGCAGAGCTGAATTCATTTGTGTTGGTCCTGAACTTGGTCCCAGGTCTGGAAGCTTAGTCTGCAGTAGCTCAGGATAGCCTGTTTCCGGCAGAGTGCTCTGAGAGCGATGATTAGACCTGTTGTATTGCATTAAGGACACGGGAGAAAAGGCTTTGGGCAAGTTTCATTTGTCTTCAGAGGTGAACTACTGCAGTTCCTTTACTTGTCATGATTTGAATGGTGCTAAAGAGAAAAGGACAAAAGGAGGAGAATGACTTGCTAAATCTTGAGATACTTGAGCAGGGAAACATACTACTTAATATCATAATTATTCTTAAAGCCACTGCAGTTGTAGAATCTCTAGTAAGGATGTTTGCATTGAATTTGGCTATATTGTGCTGTGGATGCCTAAGCTTGATAGCCCATAGAGAAGGTTGGTTTTGTTTGTTTGTTTGTTTTGGTTAAGTTTTTGCTTGGGTTTTATTTTTTGAAATAATACTTCTGTTGCCTTCTTTCTTCTTTTCTAGTAATTTTGCCAAGGAATTGTCTTCTGAAGTTCTGTGGATATAAATTATTATAGAAGTTTGATTTTTGGTGTTAAGCAATTTCTCTACTTATTACAGGTTTTTAAAAAATGTCTCTTTTTCCAAGTGAGGTCAAGGCCAATAACAATTGCACATTGTACAGAAAAAGCTTAGATAACTTATTTCAAACCTGTACTTAAAGTGAGTACTTCTTGAATTTCTGTTCCATCTCTTTTTATGTCCCTTTTCTTCCCATGTTTTCAGCACTCTTTTGGTGAAACGCTTATTTTCAGCTCCAAAGGCTGGGGTGGCTGGGACTGTTCTGCTCTCTTTCCCAGCTTTTCTTTGAAATCTCCTTTTTCTGTGAAAATGCGTTGACAGATTCTCTCTCATGTGACTTGGTTTGCCAAGTGATACATGCTGCGAGTACCACTAAATGCCTTCATATCCGACTGTGCAAGAGCTTTTTGGTATTATTTGCTTATGCATATACAACTGTTTGAAAAATTAAGCATGTACAGGCATATTGTTGTGATCTGGCCCTGGAGCAATGAAGTTGTTGTTCGGAGTTCAATACGGAGTGATGGTACTCTGCCAGCTGAAAATCTCATCTTCAGATTTTTCATCATGCTTTTGTGTTTGTAACGGAAGCCTTGTGAATTCACCTCTCATAGGACCTGCTTTTAGGTGTTGCAGGTTGGGACTTCCAGTTATTCCTTGAAGAAATAGGATTTTGGAGCAGTGAACCTGCTGACCTGAACAACTTAAAGCTCAGTCAAGGGTATTTTCCCTTTGTCAGCAGAGCACAGTTAAGGATATGTGTCAATGAAGAGAGTCCCTGTGGATAACCGGGTTTCTAGGATACAGCGTAGATTCTGTTTTAATCAGGCAGTTACTTGTGTCTTCAGGCTCTCTGTCACTTCATTTCTTGTAGAGATTTTATAGTGATAATGCAGTTTAAGAAGTAAAATTATTTTAAGGATGTATTTTTTACTTGTGTGCAAAATGCCACTCACTGATCTGTCATCTGCACTAAAAAAGAGGCTAATATAAATTTACTCGATCTTTTCAAGTTTCCAGGATCTGCATTTTGGTGGACACTGCAGTGTTGAGCATGAACATAAAGCTTTTCACTAGTCATTCAGTTGGATGAAAACTGACACTGGCTGTTTAGAGACTAAAAATCAAGTTGCTGTGCAGAGAGCAATTAAAAAGGAAAAAAAAAAAAAGAAGTGGAGGGCAGGAGAGCTTTACCATTTAAAAAATGTGACCTGGTTATCCCAATGAGCAAATCTGATGAGAGTTTTTCTTAGCATTAACATTTGTAAAGTCAATTCAAGTTTGTGTGTACTTTATCTCTAACATATGGCTTCCCACACGATGATGTCATGTACAACTAAGTGCCAAAAAAAGCGTGAATGCTCCCAGCAAAAGCTACACTTTGAACTAGGATTTGATTTGCAGTTTCTGTGCCTGTGTGTGTGCGTGGCCAGACAGCTGGTCACGTTAGAGCACCGAGCTCTGCACGAAGCCACTGCTTTCCTCAGCTCTGGGTGATGGTCTGCAGGAAGGCATAGAAGGCTTCTGTATCAGAAACGTCTCCTTTTCTGCCCTCTGAGATATTGCAAAGGGTGTGAATCGTCATGGCTAATTTGCTTCCGAGGAGTTCTGGAGAGGGACTGTCAGCTCCAGGCACGTTGGTGCTGTAAGAGCTTCATGCAGTTCCACAAGTGAGGATTTCTGTCTCACTGGGGTTTGCAGGTGTTGTGTAGGCATAACAAACTGTTCTGTGCTGGGTTTTGTTCCCAGCCCACTTCGTAGCTGAGTTGTGGTTTTCCAAAGGTCAAAATAATGTTTGGGAGGTGGATCTCACCGTGTGCATGTGCTTATGGAGTGGTTGGTGGGGTTGCTCACTCTGACCCTCTCTGCATGCTCTCCTGCCCTTAGTGCTGGATCTGGTGGTCTGCTTGTTACCTTTTGTTACAAAAAGCTTCCCTTGGGTTGCTGGTTTTTTTCTCTTTCATGCAAAACAGAATGTGTTAAAGTGTTATGCAATAAAGAGAAGCTGTATGTTCTTTTTCTTCTGGTCTACCATTTCCTGAAAACTGCTACAGGGTTCTGTTCTGCTTCAGCAGTAGCGGTGTTAGGAAGATTTCTGGATCAGAACATAGATTGCAAGTTTTCTACTGAGCTACTCCATCGGCTGTGCAGTGGAAGTTGGGATCTCAGACTGCCTACAGCTCTTTAACGTGATGGTTACCAGCAAGCGTCCTAAAGGAAGTTTTGAGGGTGACTTTAATGTTGGAGAAGGAAGAAAACGTAAATACTAGTGCCAGGTGTTATAGGTTCATTGGTATTGGTTTCCAAATGCAACAGTACATGAGGATTTCATGGTGTATTTTTTGACTTGGGTATGAAATGCAGTTAGACTGCTTTCTACTAAGACTTTCTTTGCAAAGCCTTCATCAACTCTGCTGGCCAGCAAGCAAGGGTTTATCTTTGCTCCTTCCCTTTGTGCTTTGGTGCACATTTTCTCCTCATACAGAATTGGAATCTTGTGCTTGTTTCCTGTGCAGGAGGTGAGGTTCTTGTCTACTTGCACCTGGGCAGCAGCTGAGCCACAGCTGTTTGTGTGTGCATGTGCATGAAGAAATACTTTAAGATCCTCCTCTTTTTTGGCTATGTATTAAAACCTGAAGTGTGTAAAAGTGTGTGTACATAGACACTCAGTTTGCATTCTGCTTCCTAGTAACACTTATTTTTCTTGTAATACAGCTTTTTCTGTAATTAAACTTTATCATCAACTGCAGTGAGAAAGAGGGCTGAGACGCAGCATAAGGTTTTGATTTCTTTACTTTCTCTTTCTTTTAGCCTTTCAGGTGATACAAGCAGCTTAATTAATTAAAATTCATAAGTGCATCTGATAAATGAGGAAAGATTATCTTTTATAATAAGAAAATGAACATCTCTGAGAAAGAACCGTTGGGACTCAGGATGGTTTGTGTCACTTGTTGCCCTGAGAGCCCGTTGGGTGTGGGTGCAGCATGTGCTCCATAGAACAGAATCTTCCAAAATCTGCCCAGAGTCCCACAGAGGAGCTGTGAGCTGGAGCTTGGGAAGGGAGGAATGGTGCAGGCTCCCATCCCCTCCTCTCCCTGGCTTTTGTGTGCCAAGGGTGATTATTGTCACTGTTCAATTGCTTAATGCCTCCCAGAGAAGAAAGTAGACAGCTTTTAGTCTGCACATGCTTCTGTGACTGGTATTTTCCTACAAGCCAGACACCTAAGAAATTTAGTTAGAGGCTTACACAAGGGAACTATATAAATGTTCTGCAATGACCTAATGCATACAAGCTCTTCTTCATGGGAGCTGAACTAAATGCTGTTAAATAAATTAGGAAGTTATTAAGTGTTAAGCGGTAGGAGGAAGAGTTAGGATTTTCTTCAGATACATTTGCATCTATCGTTCCTTCTACCCTTGGGTGGTCTTGAGTTCTAAGGTACATTCAGTTATTTCAATTTCTTACTTCCCATTTCTCGAAGAAAAAGTTAAAATATATGTTATTAAAAGTTTCCCTTAAATGTGATATGCTACTCTATCCCATAGTCAGGGAGCTGTTTCAAGTGGTGAATATTCCTAGTGAGCTCATAGCTTCAATTTTAATGATTTGGGAGCTGCTGTTATGTAGTTAGTTAGGAATTTTACCATAATATTTGGAATGTATGTAGTATTGGTTGCCTTTCTACATAAAATGCATCAGTTTGAAACAATGGGCAGCAATAACATTTAATTTTGTGTTAGCACACAGAACTTTTTTTTTTTTAAAGTTATATGTGTTTTGAACTGTTTTGCTGCTAGTCTGCTGACATTTTCTGTTGTTTGCAAACTTTATTAGCCATTACTGAGTTTCTCAAAAATCATAGAACAAAATTACTAGTTCTATTCTTAAAGTTTAATTTTTATCACAAGTAAAGATTTCTGTATTTATTGTCATGCTTTTATCTGTCATCTGTAATTTAACATCTTCATAATATAGAAGATCACTGACATTTTAGTAAATATTGAGAATTGTGATAGGGTACAGTTGCCATATTTTAACAGCGGAGTGCAGAAAAGTGACGCAAACTTTTTTGAAGTCACACGAGATGCCAGTGGGAGAGGTGAGATTACATCTGAATCCTGCATTTAAAAAATGCATGGAAGCATATCTGTTATAAATAAAATATAAAAGCATACGAATATATGTGTATATTATTACAAATACATATTCGAAACATCTCTTTTGTCTTGATTATAGGTTATAGAACAGACATCACTTTTTAGCACTGCAGCTACAGGAAGGATGCAATCTGCATCCCTCTAATTGCTTTCTGGAAAAGTGACTAGTCTAGTTCCTGGTTTATGAACATGCGTAGTGTTCTGGCAAGCAGGCGTGGTATATTTTTGTCACCAAAGAAGTCTGCAGACTGCAGCAGTCCTGTGCTGTAGTCGTGAGAAAGTGCAGTGCTTCCTGAATTCACACCAGTCTGCAGCGGCGTTAGGGGGACACGGCTGTGCTTCTGTAAATACGGATTCGGCAGTTAAAGGGGTCGCACTGTTCAGTGACAGGTTTCATGGCTTGTGAGCTGCTTCTGACTCCTACCAGTTGTGAGGGGCAGCGGAGGGTTTGTCACCCCAAGGCCACCAGCTCATTTCCTACGTTACCGCTCCTCCCGTGTCCGAATGTCGTTGGCTGAGCTGCGGCATTGTACTGGTGCCATCTGTGACTCCTGCGGCCCCTGCCACTGATGCTCGCCTTTCCTCCCCTTTGCTGTAGCTTGGGATCACAGCTTTGTTCCCTAAGCTATCCATTCTATTTCATAATGTCATCAGCCTGGTGGAGTTTGGCTTGTCTGCTGTGAGCCTGTCGCGGTGTCCTCTCAACGGCAGAACGGGGAAAGCGTCACCCAGCAGTAACAGCTGTGCAAACAAACAAGTCAGCGCTGATATTCATCAATAGCTTTGTGCAGTCGTGGCACTGAGATGCACCAGAACATGTGCAGTCTGTCTGCTTCCTTTGTCCCACGGTACAGGCAGATCGGCCACTCTGCACTGATGAGGGCGATTGTCATGCCGTGGTGTGCCTGCTCCTCCTTCCCTTTTTCCTTTGCTTTTCCTGCCTCTTTGTGGGCTGTCTGGCTGCTCCCAAACACATCTGCCACGCGTCCCATCTGCTGTCTGTGAGAGGCACGCTCAGTTCTGACAAGCGCTGTTCAAGTGGTACAGTGTTCTCTGGAGATGACAGAAAACACTAATTTGTATTATTAATGGCGTATCACTAATGCTCCCTGCTTCTAAAACACTAAGCAAAGCAAATAGCGTGGAACATTGACTCATGAACTTGCTGGTGAGTTGTTTCAAAATTCTGTATGCATAGGTGAATTTTTCCCATTCCACTTACCTCAAGTAACACTGCTCTTACTTTGTCGTGTAGTTTGTAACTTTTTCAAGACACAGTGTGTTTTCCTTCAAAAAAGGAAACATTAATTTCAGAAGTTCTGTTCTTTCCTTCCTGGCATCAGTGGCAAGATTCTTTAGAGGCCAGGCACAAGTGTATGATGAAATTGTTATTTACTATTACTTTGCCTTTCAAGGAAAAATATATTATCAAATTGTAAAAAAAAAAAAAAAAATTAAAAATCCTGTTCTAAATTTAAAACCAAGGTTGGCCTTGCCTGTTCTGTATATCTGTTGGACAGCTTAGGGGTGTACACTTAACTCTTCAGAGCATGTTTTCTGTGACATGTATTCACTTCCAGCAGGATCTTTGCATGTGACAGCTCCCCTGTCAAGTTGAACAAAGGTAAAAGGGGCTCTCAATGGGTGAAGGAAGAAGATGATATGCAGGATAGGCATGTATGGGCAGTAGAGTTGTTTTTGTGGAATCACCTCTAGCTTTGAGTCAAAGGTTTGTGGAGACACATGATCAAAATTGCAGTTACTAATTAGTATTCACCTCTGCTTGATTATATTAACTGTCAGCTCTGTCACCTTCACGTTTACCATGCTTATTATGTTGAAGCTAACACAGCTGCCTTGTGTACTGCTGTAGGGATTTACAACGTGAAGCTGTGATGAACAAGAAATACTTTCTCTGTGACTGTTTGTCTGCAATGTGGAATTCACTGTAAGCAAGGGCTAGGTGGCCAAAGTGTGACCAAGGTGGGCAGGATTTTACACGGCTGTCTAAAAGGAACTGTGTGTGCATGTGGTTTTTTTCATAGCCTTGTAAGTCTTTTCCTTCAGTAACTCACTGCTTACTTAAAATGTGACAAAGAGAAAAGTAAAGGTTGGAAGTGTAAGTCAAAGAAAGGAGCGAGGCCAGGGAGGCTTCTAGCAATGTGAAAAACATTGAGAAGGTTTTGGTCAGCAAGTGGAACTGGCTCAGGGTTCATTTTGGTTCTGTGCTTCCTAGAAACTGCTTTGTTAATTCATTTTAACTCCTTATGAAAGCTGTTATTCCATGGTGGCTGCACTGTTCTGCACTGTGTTGTGTTCAAACATCTGTTGAAGAGGTTGAGGATGAACTTGTGTATTTGTCTTACATAGCTTTTACAAGAGAGTCTTTTCTTTTTTTTCTTCACTTGAGAGCTTTGTAAGACAGTGTATTTTATCATATCATAACGAAGCATCATAAAAGTGGTAATGCCTACAGTGAGTTTTAGGAGGAAAAAATGGATTGGGACTGCTTGAGGGAGTAATATCTGCTATGATGCAAAACATTGTGCATGGAATCTGTAAAATAAAGAATATAGTCAGAGCACTCATTTGGTGGGGTGTGATTAGTGGTACAGTAGTATTGGCGCTGTGTGTTAATTCTCATAATTGTGCTTTTCAGATCAGCACCTTCAAAATTTATCAAGTCAGTGTGTCAGCACTTGAAAAGTGGTGCCAAGGAGTTTAGCAAACAGACCCTGGACAGGGATAAATACAGCAGTTTATCACCTTTGCAAAGTGGTGTTATACTGATAACGGTGGGGAAACATAGGTGAGCTATTCCTGCCAGACCTTCCATGGATTACTGAGTTCAGGGCATCCTCTAAAGAGTTACAGATGTAATTGAGCTGTGTACTGTATCATTTGTCCAGCACTCTGTACGGCGTATGCTTGTTTTTATTTTAAACTGGTCCCTGGTGGTGTAACTGGATGTGATTCTTGCCCACCCAGCCTTGTTAATGTGTGTTGCCAGTAGACTCCAGCAGCACTGCCTGGACCCTCCCACATGCAAATAGGATGATCAAGAGTGATAGATAACTGGAGGATGAACCCTTTGTGTGTATGTTGAAAAATATTCTGCGGCAATTTTTTGTGATTTCCTTTAATGATTCAGCTCTGAATGATATTAATCCAGTCTTGATGTTTCAGAAAAGTACTCAAGCAATAATCAACCTTTTCTCTGCAAAACCCATCTGTGGTTGGAAAATATTATGTACAGATCTCTGTAACCCAAGAACACTTTTGTGAGACAGGAGAGTATTTTGTTTTTTAAAATACGTGGTGAATTCTTAGCTTTTTCTCCTTTGTGTTTGAACCTGGCCATTAATACTTGAACTCTGCAAACTGGAGCAGTGAAAGTTTTATTACAGGTGGCCTCTAAAGAGAGCAGTCCTGTAGAGGGTTGTGAATAAAGATGGCAACTGTGTAATGAAGCAATCTGTCACTGACTGCTAACAGGCCAGACTTCAGATGAATGGTGGACATTGTGAACATAACATGTTACTTAGCAAATTCTTGTAGTTGATACCAGGTCCACATTTGCCTTATGTAAAGGGAATCCCTCTTCATCTCTCCTGAGTGTCACTCATTTGTGATATGAGAGGGAGGATCTGGTCCATGAAACAGAGTAGATCTCCTAGTGACCTTAATATGAAGAAATAATAAAGCTGGAGGAAATTAAGTGATACTAAAGGAAAGCAGAAAACATAAAATTACATAACATTTTTCCCTGCATTGTTCCATGGTACCCTTTTTGGTATGTTTACTTTGTGAGACCATTGTCTGCCATGCAGTGTAGCCTTGCACAGGTAAGAGGGAGCCACTTTCTGCCCCTCCATAGGGCTCACTGGAGCACTGCTGTAGAGAGATGAGTCACTGCAGTGAGGGGAGCTTGTGCTGTCCTGCTCATTTCCAAGGAATGGAGTTTCCCAGGAAGTCTTGCTATTTGTGTTGACTTGCTTGTGGAGGTTTTTTATTTACTGGGAGGCTTTGTCTTTGCCCTTGAATTCTGGGCAGTTGTCTCCAGAAATACTCTCTGTGAAGTTTGCTCATAGCGATCTTACTACTTGTGCTGATCTGTTGTGTTTTGGCTTTTGTTTTTCTCTCTCTCTCTCTCTCTCTCTCTCTTTATTTAGATGAGAGGTCCTTGGAACAGCAGAATTTTTCCTTTTTCTCAATGGACTTAAAGGTGCATGAAAGCATATCAGGCAGCAGGACACAAACAGCCTTAGCAAAAAGTACTTTGGAATCCCAAGAAAGTAATTCCCTTCAAACAGTTTTATCTTCAGTTACCACTTCCTTTGATGGGACTTTACTTAGCCAAGAAGAAATATCCAGGATTTCAGAAGGGAGAAGTACACCGTTGGTAGAAGTCTCAGTAACAAGCAATGAAGCATTCTTAAGTGATGATGAATTTATTAGCTCCTTTTCAAAGGCACAGTCGACTCCTCCACTGAAGTCTTTTGCAGTTTTAACAGATCATCACTCAGTTAATACAGTAGAGCCATCAAGAGAAATGTTAGAAACTGTGTTGCTAACACCTTCATTATCTGTCCTTTCTTCACCATATGATATCTCAGAAACAGCACAGCAGAAGGCTCCGTTGAGCACTGTTCCTGAACGCAGTTCCACTCTTACAGAACTCCAGCCTTTTGTACCAGATCGTGAAATGCTAACAGCAAGCAGAGACTTGCGGTTGTACCCCCCAAATACAGCTGTTCATTTCACTCCCATTCCTTCAGAGACGGGAGTTGTGGCACAGGAAAATGTTAATGCAAGTTTAACAGCTCTGCCTTTTGGGGCTGCTTCAGCGGGATCTCCTCTTCATCTCAAGCTGCTTGGTGACGCCAGCCCTGTGACCCCAGATGCCACAGCACAAAGTGCAGACCTGTATGGTGATGTTTACACCAATGTGAGCAGCACGGCAGCGGAATCTCTCAGTCGAAGGACCTACCCCACTCCAAGCATTCCCTGGGCCACACCAGCTTCAGCAGCCAGAGCTGAGCCTGCTATTAGTCTTCCACTTGTGTCTTTCCTGCTTAATTCAGCTGCCATTTCCATGAACTCTAATACTGTTCTTAATGCCAGCCTGTTTACACGTGAATTCTCCACTACAGCACCAAATTTGCCTGCTGGTTCAGAAATACCAAGTCAATCAGAGCTTGTCAGTGAGCTCAAGAGTCCAGTGCCTTTCACGAGATCATACAGTTACTGTCTGTATTGTGACTCAGTTTCACTTCTGCCAGAAGCAGGCTTTTCCCCAGAACACGATGTGGGCTCAGGCGATTATGTTGAAACTTTGTCCATCAAAGCCTCTGAAGTACAAGGCATAGCTCCATTTACAACTATAATTACTGAGGGCTATGAGTTAGAGGAACCTACCCCTGAGATTTTTGATACTTCTTTTCCATCAAGACCAGTTGTTTCATTGTCTTCAAGATTTGCAGAAATCCCTGAATCAAGCATGTTTTTATTAAGCACTATAGACACGAGAACACCTATAACAA
The DNA here is from genome assembly GCA_013400975.1 of Atrichornis clamosus. Taxonomy (NCBI): domain Eukaryota; kingdom Metazoa; phylum Chordata; class Aves; order Passeriformes; family Menuridae; genus Atrichornis; species Atrichornis clamosus. Next base: position 80,938 of record WBMZ01011699.1, on the reverse strand, counting down.
TATCTCCTTCTTATCATCAGCTCCCTGGGGGAACATCACTGAACATCTCTGTTTCCCAGACCCTCCCTGTTCTGGAAACTGTTTTGTTGACACCGGACACTCATGTAGAACTTCCTGGTGGTGCCACCGTTCTGTTTGAGTCTACCATCATCCCGAGTGAGCCAGTAGCATCATCTGCAATCAGTCAGACAACCTTGCTGGAAATGCCAGAATTAATGCCATCAGAATCTGTGGTTTTGCTTGATAAGACATCTACAAGGGAGGAACTTTCTTCAAGTATTTCAGATTTTCCATCCAATCTTTTATCAATGCCATTTCTTATTGAATCTAGCTACTTGTCTTTATCACTGACCATGCTAAATTCTTACTCTGTCATGCAAAGTGATTTATCAACACTCTTACCTCAGACCTTGTTGACTGGGACATCAGTACTTTCTGAGGATGTTACCAGCTGGGATTTAGCTACTACTGTCAGATCTGCCACTGACACCGAGGTTTCTCAGTTACATCTTGGCCAAACATCACACTTTCATTCAAATGCATCATCCCTTCCAGATGCACATGTACCTGAAATAATGCCATCATCAGATTTTCACTTGGAATCATCTGTGCTTCTGGAAGCACCCTCGGTACTGCCAGTGGGCTCTGAAGTTGTGTTTACCTCAGCTGCCACAGGAGCTACCTCTCAGTTGGAGCCTTCACTCTCCACCTCTCACTCTGTGGTTCCTACCCTGGTGCTGCCCACTTCCGACACCCAGTCTGTTACCAGCAGCATCTTGCTCAGTGAAACAAATCTGATCTCTTCGTTTACTACCTTTCCAGCAAGTCCTGTCTTAAATGTATCTTCATCTCTACTTTCAACTGCTCTGGGTTCTGATGAGGATATTGGTGCTACAGTTAACCCCACGCTGCTTTTAACATCCCGCAGCACGGGCAGTGCTCCCACAGCCTTTCCTCCCACAGACCCTGACAACTTCACATCAGATGCCGACACCATCACCGTGATGCCCTTTCCTACAGCATCTCTGTCTGTGACCACGTTGTTTGCTCCCACACAATTTCCCCCAACTACTAGCCCTCCCCCTGGATATGAAGTTCCATCAGGAAGCAGTGTAACTGCTGGCACTGAACCGTCGGCTCCTTCCACCACTGTCCCCAGTGCTATGGGCAGCCCGGGGACATTCTCCTCCACCCCTCTGGCGACCACTACTCCGTCTGAACTGGTGGCTGTAACTTCTGCCATGACTACCACCAGGCAGCCATATGTCTGCGACATCACCGTTCCTGATGCTTACTTAGTCACTGCAGGTAAGATACTCCCAACATTTTTATTTTGGTTTTTTTGGAAGCCGCTGTAGTGTGACCCCCTAGCTAAATGGCAGATTTTGAATTAACTAAGTGAACCTTTAAAAAAATATGGCATAAATTTAGACAAAGAGCTGTAAAAGCATTGATTTAGCATTTACTCTTAAAAATAATACATTCGCTTGAACTAAGTCCATTGTGATAGCAAGTTACAAATGTTACACTGCACAGAGAATGAAGCTGTCTCCTAGAAAATTGCTGCTGTGTATGTACAAGTGTGCTGAGTTAGAGGCTGCTTTATCACTTCATCAGCTGTAAATGAATGTTACTGTCATGGTACTGCTCTGCCAAACTGTTAAATGTTCTGACTGAGTAAGTTTCTCCTTTCAGTTGTTGCTGCTGTTTATAAAAAAACCACCTGCATGTGAGGTAATGTTGTAATACACAAGAGGAAAACTGGGTTTAAAAAACGTTTGGGTTTTGCTACCATTTTTATAATTTTACCTTACTAGCTTATGTTTGTATCTTACCTCCTCCTGTACTTACTTTCAATTGAATTTGGTGTGTTTGTAACCAGAAAAAGTGACATTAGTGTGTTTCAAAATTAATTGTCTTAGCATCAGTGTTTGCTTTTCTGGTGTTTCCCTACCTCTTCCTAACTTGTTAACAAAACAATACCAGCAAACTAATCCGGGGCAGCTGCAGAAGTGCTGCATTTTCATGGTAAGCAACATATTTTACCCTTAAGATTTAGTTGTAATCAGTAAAGCAGAATGAGCATAATCTCATCTTCCAGATGTGTAGGTTATTTGGCTCTGCTAGCAATGAGTAAGACTTTTTTTAAACCTGTAACTTGAGTAGTTCTGTAGGCAAATTACTGATGGAAAGTAAATGCAGGATGACAACACAACACTTTTGTTTCCTTAACCCATGGTCACAGTGTCAAGTGTGACTGTAACAGACGTGACATCCATTGGGATGTGGGGATTTTAAAGCTGTTTCTTACTCTATGGATATCCCTTTCATTAATTAATGTTGTGTTTGCTTACTTTTTATTTAAGACAAAACTAGATTCATATTTTATGTGGTTTTTTTCTGACCTTATCTGCATTCCACGTGTTGCCTACAAAACTTTTGCATTATGACAGCAGATTCATTGTTCACGAGTTAGACAAAATATGCTCCTACTTTCAGATCCCATTTGAATGCCTCAGTGGCTCTTTAGAAGATTCTTTTATTAGAATGCTAACGACATTAGATATGGAAAAACAAAAAAAAAAAACAACATGTAGTTCCTTATACTTAATGTACAGTCACTTTTTAGGATACAGTCGCACCTTTACCTGTGTCCTTGTTCATCTTACCTGTTTGATGCAGTTGATCTCACTGCCTGCTTTTCCATGCATTGCACAATTTAAAATGCAGCTTTGAATCAAAACCCAAGAGTTGAAGCTAAAATGTGTTTACTGACTGACATTAATTTCTAGTGCTGGCCCGAAGAGCTGTTCTGCGAAATGTCAGTGAATCCATCAGAGAAGTGCTCAGAGTTCAGTTCAGGAGATCAGTAGAGCTAGAGGTAAGTGGTATGAAGTGTGTGCAAGTACTCTTTGATCAATGTAATACAATACTGGGTTTAGTTCACAAGGTAAAATAGTAATTCAAACAGTCCATAGGTACTATATTAGAGCGAGCTTTATTTTAACTTAAATGTTAGTCATGTTTTGGTTGGGGTTTTTTTAATATGTGAATATGATGTGAACTTTTTTACTTTTAGAAAGCCATAATTTTATAGGACAGACCTTTCTTGGTTTTGCCAAAGGTGAGCAAGCAATATTCAGACTCTACTGCTCACCTCCTTTGGATGGTGAAGTGAAACTGAAGAACTTTTACCCTTCAAAATACCTGTTAAGCAGTTGTGTTTGTACTGATAGCTGATTATATACTTAGCACTTTGAACAAACAAAACTTTCTGCACAGCCTTGTGCTATTTTAAGTTACAGATGAGGGCACCAACACTTGCAGGGGTGGTGGTGGAATCCCAAATGCATGATTTGGCAGATGAAAAAAGCAGGGGGAAAAAACCCAGATGTGCAATAGTAAGATGTTGCTTTTAAGCCTTCAGACAAGTGTAGCTCCTGTCCTTCCCCGTCTCACAGGGCTAGGAATTGCTGTGGTCTTGGGTTTTTCTGAAAGCTTCCTCTGCTTTGATATTCGAGGAGTCATCTTTGAACAACATTTCTGTGTTGTTTCCTAACTTCCAAGTGACCGTCTGGTTGAGATGAGGGTTAGACGCTCTATTCCCCACCTCTGCCTCAGACCTTCTGTCTGAGAGGAAAAGACTGTAGAGGTAGTTTGGAGGTGTCTTTGGTGTATAATCAGGTACTTCAACACTGGGGACAAAAGAAAATATTTTAATGGAATTACTGGTGTAGATGAGGTTCAGCTGCACTTGCAGTTTTGCATGTCTGTCTGCATTCATCAAGTTGTCATAGCCCAGCACCACATTGTTTTGAGCTGATGGTCTCATTTCCATTGTGTAGTTAACTAAGTAGCAGTTTGAATGTTGAACATAGCTTGCATTTCTTCATGAACAGAGTCCCTTGGTGCCTTTAACTTCTGCACCTCCCACAATCACTGCAATCAGTAATTAAACAACTCCTGTCTGATGTTTGAGAATGTACACCTCTACTACTCAGTCAAGACAGGAGTGTCATAAATTTCTGCCAACTTCAGCTGCAGTGAGCTGCCACTATAAATTATGTGTAGTTTATGTCCTTTTAGCAATACCTTCTCATGAGCTGTTTAGATTTTTTTTTTTAGAAGAGATTTTTCTTCTGCTTTATGAATTATACCGTCAGATAGTGAAAACTGGCATTGTCAAGATGTCAAATGTTCATGAGGATACAATTACACTTACTTTTTAGTGACCTTACACAGCTCAGTAATATGGAATCGCTTGCCTTCTTAATATTAACAGCAGTAAGATAAAATCTGTTACTAAATATTTGAAGGTTAATTGGAACAAGCATTTGATATCTTGCTTTATGTTTTTCCCCTTTAAATTCCTTCCTTTCATGTCTCCTATTGCCTTGTAAAGCTCTCGATAGGAGAAGCTTCTGAGAAGTCCTAAGGCTTCTCAGAAGTAACTCTTTTTATAAATAATGCAGTTAGTCCAGCTTCTTTCTTTGGAAAATCTTTTTTATCAAAAGGAAAAACGTCTTTGCTGAATCACTTTTGCTTATTTTATGTTAGAATGCTGCTATCATATGTGCTCTTTGTGATGCCTTGGATATGGGGTTTGTACCAAAAATTATCACTAGAAAATGTCTTCACCTCTAACTGTGGAATACTCCCAGAACTCTTATTTTGAAAAAGAGCTGTCTATGATAGCAGTATGTTGAGTGGTGATGTAATGTAATATTTTAAATTTGTCTATCCTGCTAAAGCTAATAAATCAAACAGACCTGACTTGTGAGTCAAGAGTACCCAGAAACCATGTTGGTGTTTGCAAGTTATGGTAAAGTAGTGCACTTCTCTAAGTTGCTTTTTTACTGTGTCTCTTATTACAGCTCACAGATGTTCCCTGGCTGTGATGTAATGTACAATAAATCAGGAGACAGTCCAGTCAAATGTAACTTTGCAGTAATGTAGGCTTTAAAAATAAAATCCATGGCAATGATGGCTCTGACTGCTGCTCACTTTAAATAGGGAACAATTTTAACAGTGAAAGGAGGATTAAAACATTTTTTTTCCCCCATCTTTTTCAGTTGAATCTTTGGTCTCTGCTTCTTTATTATTTCAAACATTGTGAGTTGTTGAAGTGGAAAAAAAGAGGAGGCAGGATCCTGCCAAATAAAAAAAACTTTTGTCAGCTTTTTCCTAGCAAAAATCCTTTGCAGTAAAGTGAGAATAACCTAAAATTTCAAAGTTTTTTCCAGTTGGTCTCAATGTATTGCATCTGCAAAAGAATAAGACCCTATTGTCTGAGTAAGAGTAATTTTAGTCAACTTTCTGTAATGTAAACCTTATGACACTTGTGTAAGATCTGTTAGACAATGTTCACTTGACTTGACTTGGTTTACTGGGGTGTGAAATAAAGTAGTGTTGGCAGTGACTCACTGCCAAGACCCCTGATGCTATTAAGTTCATGCCAACAGGAAAAGGGTTTTTGCCAGCTTCATTTGTGCTTGGAAATTTTACCATGCATTTTAACATTTTTACCTCAGCCACTTCGTTGTTGTATTTCATGTGGGCTTGGGGGTGTGTCCTTAACCTATTGGTTTCTATAATCCAAAATCAGTGAACTCTGCCTCCAAAGTAAGGAGTTCAGTTCATTGTCAGGTAAACGCTTCTTTCCAGGATGCCACCTTGTGGACTTGTACTGGCTCCTTTTCTGCTTCACTGCTGCTGAAGTTCTGGCTGGTGCCACTGAGGGTGTAAAACCAGTGAGAATTGTTGCCTCAGGATCCTAAAGTGCGTAGAAGCAGAAGCTTTATTTCATTTTTAAGACCTGTGAGCCTTTGTAGTTCATCTTCAGGAAGTTAAACACCCTCTGCAGGCTCTTTACAGGATTCTTAATAAGGTAGTGGTGAGGAAATCAGTTGTTTATGCTTTCTACCAGATGTTCACACAGCTTTAATACACTGGAGTGCAGGAATGGATTAGGTTATGGCAGAGGTGCATCTAATCAAGTATTTTAGCAGGCAATAATCAACAGCAAGTGCTTAGGGAACATCATAAGGAACAGAGTAAGGATACAGTGATATTTTTCCAAAATATTCTTCTAGCCTCTAGTAAACTGAGGCTTAAAAACTTTCTGTTCTAGAAGTAGTCCCTCTTGTGAGGGTAGCTTGAAATGAGACAGGTTGTGTCCTGGAAGCAGCAGAGTTGGGTTGGCTGTCACATTTCAGAGCAGGGATAGCTTGAGGTGTTTGTAAGAGTTCTCTTCTTCTACTGAAGGTTTCTGCTTTTGCAGTGGGAATGGCTCCAAAGTGCACATGGAGTTTTGTGTGCTTCTCTGGTTTTCTGGCCCAAAGTGTTAAAGTAAAAAATTTGTACTTTTTAGTATAAGAAGTTTGTGCTTGTGTACTTTAATAGTGACACTCTAAAATGTGATGGTTCAGCTGCCTAATTTGTTAGCATCTAGCTGTCCTGGCAGTAGAAGTGAAACTTCCAGGAGAGGGTTGGATGGATGGCTGGGTTTGTGAAGCATTACAGCTGTGCCAAGAGCTGCTGTTCTCATTCATGAATCATGAATCAAGAGTCATGAGCTGTGCTCATCTATCCTAGATAGCTTCGTAGACTTCTCTGTGAATTAGCGTGTAGACAGCATCGTGCTATCATGGGTCTGTTATTTCTGTCATATGAATTAGGCTGTAGAGATCTAACTCTAGATAAGTCTGCAATATTTCAAACAGAAATAGCTATTGTTTTCACTTGTCATGGTTCTAATCTGCTTACCTCAAAATTACTGTTAAAAGTGGATTTTTTTTTTTTTTTACTGTCCATTCTGGAATGGAGTGAAGCACGGAAAGGAACTAGTGTTAGCTGTTAAGCTGAAAAAGTTAATACAGAATTCCAGGGGGCTGTTCAGGGTAGGCTGCTTTGCTGGCGTGTGTGGTGCAGCGCAAGCAGTCAGAGACGGAGGCAGCTGGGTTGGTTATCAGAGGCTTGCTTTCATGTCTGAAATACCCAACTCTGCTGCATAAGTATGTGCTGGCTACACCAGGCCTCTCTGCCTCAGCATATATTGCTTTAGAAATCACCAGCAAATTGTCACTGAGATTTGTAATTCTAATTCCTCTTTTTCTTGCCTTTTAAGTAGTCTCATTTGCAAGTAATGGGCAACTTTCTTTTGGCATGTGTAACTGCTGTTTCCATTTGACAAACTGAAGCTGCAGAGATTATTTCATCATGAGATAAAAGAATAAAATTTCAGATAAGAGGAACTGAAAAGTGCTGTGCACATTATTCATATCAAACAAATTTGATTTTTATGGGTCTAAATCCATTTAAAATAAAAGTTGGATATTGCATATATTTGTGGGCTAAGAAGGAAGAAAAGCATAATGAGCAGCATAGATTATTTTTCTCATTTCCTTCTGCAACTGAGGTAGTTTCTGCTAGTGAAGATGAGCACTCTGAAATGCATGCTTTTTAGAGAACAGGAAGAGCTGCTTGCTGTCTCATCTCAACAGTAGTTGCCATCACTTTATAGCAGAAATACCAATAAGGAACATGTGGGTCACCATTTAAGTAGCACTGTGCTCTTCTATGAGGCTGATGCTGAAGCTGAAGTCATCTAACATATCCTTTCACCAGCACAGCTCCTGCAAGGTGCCAGCATCTCTTCATGTAAGGTCCACATTTACCAGGAGCTTTGGGTCTCTGGTTTACATTATTTATCTGTAAGGCCATCATGTTGGACTGCTCAAAATACTTCTGAAGTGTTACTGCCATAGGCAAATAAAGCGAACTGGGGGACTAAACCAAAGAGGAAGAAAATAATGCTGGGGAAACAGGTCTTCTTGATACTTAGAGAGTTTCTCTGAAGGAGGGAAGATACTGCAATATGTTTTAATAAATAAAAACCTTCAGTTTGTTCTTAGGTGACTGAGAAATGGTGGAAGAGAGTGTCTGCATGGAAACATCCACTGAGGTTTATATTTAATTTGCAATCTCATTTCTTTTACATGAGGTCTAAGGTTCCTCAGGGTTTTTAAGAAGACTCAAAGTCAGGACACGAATTGGAAGAGGAGAATTGTAATGTGGTAACTGTTGAAACAAGCAGGGAGAAGTGTTCCCTTCAAGAAAGTTTTCCAGAGTGTGAAAATTATATCCAAAGAACATAGGTTATATGTATTTTACTCCTTGTGTGTCACGTATGAATGGTATAGGATGTATTCACTATGCAGTATATGACTGAAATGCAGAAGCTATGCAAGCAGTTCAGTAAGTAACAGGAATTTTGTATGGGAAATGTTATGTACACCAGGGGAATGTGGGCGAGGGGAGTGCTCCTATGTGGGGATGTGATAAATCAGGAAGTGGTGAGATTGGTGTGTTGTACTGGAGAGATTCCAGTAGATGCACCTGGCACAGGGAAGTTGTCTTTCTGATGCACCAGAGCAGAGGCTGCAAGGCACAGCACTCTGTGTGTTTGTGCTTCTGCTACTCTTTGGAAAATAAAGATTGCATTTTCCTACCTCTTGATGATGTGGCTTTGAACTGAATGAGACTATATAGGAGTAAAATATTGCCAAATTTAACACTGAAGGGTTTTTTTTTTTAAATTTCTGATTCTTTCTTTTTTTGTAGGTTTATAAAATTTCCCCTAAATTTGCTTTCTTGGTGACATCCGGTCCTTTTGTTTACACGGCAATAGCTGTCATAAATGTGCTTGTGAACAGCAGTCTCCTCCGTGGTGAGGCCCCCATGATCCTCTCACTGCATCCTTCTTTCACTGTGCCAGACAACAGATTCCAAGTTCAGACAGGTGAGTTTTTACTGACACAGGGGGGGAAGGTAGCTTCATATTGGTTCACACTTCTTCTCTTGCGATTAAGTATGCCGGGTTGAGTCAAAACCTTGTGTTCTGCTGTTGTGAATCTTAATTCTTTGTTGTTAATGACATACTTTATGGGTCCATGATCGAGAGGTGATAAATTGTAAACAGTTAACCCCATAATTTCATGATTTTTGTTGGTACATTGCAAAATAAGTGTGCTCTTTTTCTTGCTTTGAGAGGTGAGAAGAGAAAATCTGTGAAACATCTATTCATAAAGTCACAGTGCAGCTATTTTGTAATGCTTGTGTCAGTTTCAGATTAAATTTATGTTAAAAGCTACCTTTTTGTGTTGTCATGATATAGGAGAATGGGTGAGCAGGAGGATTGATTGCTCATGTATAATGTGAGCAGGAGATTTGGTTATGTACTATTCAGCTTTCCATGGTTGCTGTATTGCAGTTTATGTGAAATTCATGACTGCTAATAATCTAAAGCAAAATGGTACCCATGTAACAGATTTTGAGAGTCAGTGGTGTCATTTAAAATCTTCTTCAGGCCCTATTTGTATGATGAAACTGCCTGCCTGGTTGGTTGACTGTGTAATGAGGTAGTGACAGGGACTGAGCATACAGGCAGAGAGTTAATAAATGTCAACATGGTGCTTTTGTTCAGGTACGTTTCATGTGTTGTTTATGCTCTGTTAATAATTGTATGGCAAGACATCACTTCTTTAATTGTGCAGGTGTGATGTCTTTTTCCACTGCTTAATATGGTTATATAGATAGACAGTAGACATATTTTTGGCTTTTGAACCTTGTATAACTTTGCTATTAGGGTCTGTAAGCTAACCATAGCACTTCTTTGGGTAAGACTGTCTCTGGAAATCCACAGGTGTGCATGTAGTTGAAGTCTGTTTGCCTGGTCACATTCCTCTCCACTCACTCTTTCTTATTGTGCTCTTTCTTTCTCTATTCTGAAAGACTTTAAGATGTGTGTACTAAATATAAAAGGTAGCTTACTAATTAAGTGTTTTGAAAGTATTAGACTGGTACTAGTGTGCATTAATGGACCCGATATGTGGTCTTTTAGACAAGCCAAATACTGTATTTCAGACTACAAGAAAATGATATTTGTTGCCTTTTTTTCTGAAGATTTTCATGGATTGGTTGGGTACTAAGGATTTCAATGTGGCTGATTCAGTGTTCAGGTCAAGTGAAGTTAGTCACATGTACGTAGTGAAGGTCTTTCAGTATGCAAGAGAATTTTGTCACTAGTATCTTTCAGTAATCTAATTACTGCTACAACCAATCTTAGTGAGTAGATAATTTACTGCAGCAACACAAAATGTATTTCTACTGTATTTATATTCAGTGTTTCACTGAATATGTCATGAACTCCATGAAAAAAACCATGATAGCCCTGTGAATTCTGTTGCTTGTTTTGTTCTCTCTCGTGGAAATACTTGTGTGTAGGAATAATGTGTGCCCTTTGCCTTCAGTGCTTCAGTTTGTACCTCGAAACGTGGATATTGGGTTCTGTAACTTCAGCCAGCGCATTGAGAAAGGGCTGACAATGGCATTCCTGGAGGTGAACAAACACCAGGAGTTCTACAACTTCACTGTGCAGGTAAGAAGATGAGCATGTTCTGTGTCTGCCTTTTTCCCCCTCACCTTTAGTTGTTTCATCCAGGCAGTGAAATGAGTTAGGTGTTCACTGGCTGTCACTTGCAGTCTAGATCATGTAGAACTGTGAGGCTTTGTCATGAAGTCACTTAGGTTTTTTCCCCCCTACAAAATAATATGGCACCATGTGTCCCTCTGTTTACAAACTTTTTGAAAAAATGATCCAAGATGATTTATATCCAAAAGCATTACTGAATATGATAGGGTTTATAATTTTTTAAATAAAGCCTGTTCCAACCCTTATCAAAGTCACTTCCATCAGAGTTTATTATAACAGAGTAAGGTATGTTATTAAGTTTTTATTGAAAGACACCTTTCAGATCTCATTGCCATGCAGGAGATCCTGTTAGGGAATATAGGATTTATATACACTCAGCCATCATGTGAGCCAACATGCTCATTGCTTCTGAGGTCTAGAAATACTTACAGTATATGATGTCTGTGACAGCTGCTCCTGGAACTTCACACATGAAAGGTATTGCACATGTGCGGGGTACTGAATCACACAGCAGAGCTTCAAACTCCCCAGAAAGTTAGTAATTCAATTTAATGAGATCAACCCCCTCTTCTGCCTGAATTCTTAAATTTAATCTAACTTTGTTGTAATACCAAAATCAGTAAAAGTTTTATAATGTTGTTTAACTGACACCATAAATGCCCGTCTTGGTACCATTTTGGCACCCTAAAATAAAATCAGGAAGAAAAATGACATCAATTTCATAGTACCTAAGGTGCTATGTAGTACATATAGAAAAGTGCTCAGAACTGTACAACTGAATGACACAATGTCACTGCATAGACTAAAGACAGAACATGCCAAACAATCTCTTAGACTGTCAGCTTAGCCAATTTATTTTAAATACTTTTTATTGTCTGGAAGAAGTTGATCTACATGAACACAGTTTCTGTGTACATTGATGCCACAAAAAAGCTTCTAACCAGTGGTGGGTTTTGGGTGTGCATGCATTTCCAGAATGTTTACCATAATCCCTTCCTGTCTGTTCCCTGTAGTTTGACATTCATCTAAGACTTTTTTATGACTAGATTTATTTTGCTGACTGTCTTGCGAGGTGTTTTTTTCCATTATATTCTGGGTTGTAGGTCTCAGATTATTCTGGATTATGATTGACTTTAAGGGATAACTCTTTGAAGAGAAATTCACATGTAATTTTGCCTCTTCTGAGACTCAGCTGGCCAAATCAATCTGGAACAGATGTTCCTCTATTTTGATATGAATTTCCCCCCTTTTCATATTAGGTGGGGGGGAAAAAAAAAAGTCTGTGAAGGAAGGGATGTATATATCTTTGATTTTGCTGACCCTGCTTCAATACTGTCTTTTCAGATACTGAATATAACTCTGAGCAGACCTGGGGTGGCATTTCGACAAGGCCCCGTGAGCATTGTTTTTGCCATCCGAGACAGATACGGTTTTCTAAACGGGTCTGAAGTCAGTGAGCAGCTCAGGAACTTGTCCGTGGTGGAATTCAGCTTCTACCTGGGCTTTCCTGTGCAGCAAATTGCTGAACGTGAGTACTTGCTGTTACCCAGCACCACAAAATACTTTTTCTTAGTATCTTTCCTCTCACAATTTTAAAGTAATTTTGTGCATAAACGATAATGCAGCTTCAAGTACCTAACTTGTATCATGAATTCTGCAGGGCAAATCTGTGCCCCTTTCTGCTGACATATTGGTGTTACAGCAACTTGTTGCTTTTGTCATCATACCTTCCTTTTGTTCTGGGTTCAGTTGTGCTTAATCTGGCTTGTGCTTAATCTGGCTTCATTAGTCCAGATTACAAAAAAGAAGGAAAATCACTCGAGTCAGTACTGCTGTGAGGTGCAGTCCAAGGTGTGTCTCTGTGATTATGTCTACAGAGGTCTTTGCTTAATCTCAGCAGAGTTTGCTGCCTTTGGGATTGTGTTGCATTTAACTGCATCTGTGACTTCTAGAAAGCCTGGGGCACTGTCTGCATAAGCTTGTATTTGCCCATATAGTCTGAATTATGTTAATCAGCAGCAGTGCTTTGTTTTTAAGGTATTACCTTTTAAGTATGCCCCTCACTTTTTGTGTACCACTTGCACTGCAAGTCATTTTTGTCAGACCACCATCATCCTAAACGTAGATGAATGGGAACTGCCTGCATAACAGAGCTTGCTTGACACTCAGCCTTGACAACTTATGTTTGGTTGGATTTTTAGGTGACTCATGAATGTAAGCAAGATCATGAGAGAACAATACTTGCCCTTCTCTGCTAGTGGATGTTACTAACTCAGTCCATTAATTCCCCATTTCTCCTATCTCATGGTGCTTTTTAATTTTCATGGTTATTTCTGTGAGCTGTAGAGGTGCATAACATCCAACACAGTGAGTTTTGCAATACAGTTAAACATCTAATGGAAAATCAAGCATGATGGTAACTGGTGTTCATTATGCAGCTGTGTATGTCAGTGAAAATACTGTAAAGAGAGTGACTGTCATCAGAAGTTGCTCTCCTTAGCACCTTTCAATCTAGGTAAGATGATTGCATTGGATACTTCCCCATTTACTGGAAGTAGTTTAAACATACTAATTTTTTTAAGCTTTTTATTTTTTTCAGCATTTTTGATCCCTCTCTTCCCATAATCAGTGAAAAAATGTATGAGGTTGTTGACTCATTTTCTTCCAGCACTTTTGTGCTTGTTTGGTCTCACATGTAGCGTGTGCCTGTGTACTTGTAGCTGTATTTAGTGGAGTCAGGACCAGAAGTCTTCAGAATCCCTGTCCATAGATGACTAGCGTTTCTTTTTTTCTCTTGAGGCCATAGGATGTCTCAGGCTGTGGGCTGTGGTCTTTATTTCTCACTAAATTCAAATTAAATGTTGCCTTGATTGCTTGAAAGACACTTCTCTTTACTCTGTGTCATGTCTTTTACACATTTGCCCTAGAATTTATTTAGGTTTTAGTCTCTGGTAATATTTTTGGTGTTGTGGGGCACTTCTTTTCCTGTGATGTGCTGCATTGAGTCTTACAGTTTTTGGTTCTGTCCATATATTCTGAAATTATATTTGTAGTGCATTTGCAGATTGCCCCTTGCTGAGAATCCATCTTCTGAATTGTGCAGTGGGCTACAGTGCAATTGAGTGACAACAGAATTTCTACCAAGGCCTGTGTATCCTGAAAGAGAGGCTGGTTGTAAGGGAAAAACATTCCTATTAAACATGCATGTAAATGGGGTTGGAACTAGATGACCTTTAAGGTCCCTACCAACCCAAACAATTCTATGATTCTATTTTTCTTTCCCGGTGGTACTTAGGAGATTTGAAATTTCTTTACTGCTCATCTCAGGAGCTCTCCCTGTGTTACCTGCACGTATGCAGTGCCTGGTCAGTGGGGATGATTCCAGGCCAATGCCAGTGGAGCCCTGTGGTCACTCACATGTCAGTGAGAAAGCCAAGTAGAATGAGTGAAGAGGTCAGGATTTTTAGGAATGATGAGATCTCCCCAAAGATTGCAAAGTTGAAAACATGAGGATTTGGTGGATATGGTGTCCTAAATTAAGGAACATCTTGTCAGCATTTGACTTGCTTGTTGTTAGAGGAACTCAAGTTTGCTGTGGATTGAGCCCACTGCAGGACAGCACATTTTGGTTTGAGCTGGTCTAGTTTGGTCTCAGTAGTGCTTTGATGCCTTTGTAGGCACTGTTGTGGAATACCAGCTGTGGTGCTATTTGTTAAGCTGGCAAAGTGGGAGCACGGCTTCTCAGAGTACTGGAGTTGTGTGTCCTTCTGTCAGCCAGCACAGTTATAATGAATGCAGTTCAAATGCTTTTATCAGCGAGACAACCACACCAGTTCTTTTTAGCTGTTTCTACAATTTTTTTCACTGCTGCTGCGGCTGTATTTTGAGCCTAAGGATTTTAGATCTTCAGTATTCACAGCCAAAAATCCTGTCCTAAGGCTCAGCAGCATTGGGCAGATCCTTCTTGAGACATGTTATTCAACAGTCTGTTGAGGGTGACCAACAGCCAGGTTCTCAAAGCTACTTTGGCAAAGGTGCCTTAATATTTTGGTTTTTCTAGGCCCTGAACTCTACATTCATGCTTTGCCTTGGTCTACAGAGCACTTATAGCAGGGAAGGTGTTGAGAAGGTCTTCCTTAGATAGATACAGCTGCTTTGGTCTGTGCAAATTATTGTGCAACCCTCTGCTTTCAGTGTGAGTTTTTCTGGGATCTTGGATGTTTGCTTGTAAACAATTTATATCTGTTACTGTTTATATGTAAATACGAAATATTCCGTGCCATACTGTTCTGTTCCCATTTGTGCCTTAGTTATCAGGCATGCTAACAGCTAATACTGTTGGTGGTGACTTTTCTTTTTCCCCTTGAGGACTCTGGGTAAGATTTTGTAAGTTTTATAATTGTGTCTGAAGAAAAAGGAATTATTAGTAGGTGAGCTGAGTTTCAGGGCTCAACTCCCAGCTTCAGGAGTTGATCATACCTGGGAAAAGCTACTTGTGCATCTCCACACTGTTAAGTGAAGTGAGACCTTGACATCAATATCCCAAATATGAGCCTTCTTTGAAAGAATGTATTTTCTCCCTGCTGCTTGTTCACTTTGCATTGCCTTTCACACACAGTCCTCTCACTGTTTTTATTCACATAAATATGTACTGTTTATGCTTTTAACTGTGTGGTTTGTCCCTGTGCAGTACATCATTAATACCAAGAATTTTTTGTCAGCTTTTTTCCCCACTCAGAGTCAGGATCAGTAGTGAAAGTTGTTAGTTTGACAGAATTGCACTGTTCTGTGCAGGAATAGGGCTGTTGAAATGGCCAAACCTGGAATCTTCCAGACTTTTTTCTTTCCTCACAAGACTTCTAGGTGACTTTAGCAATATGCTTATATTCAAATGTCCAGTTTACACCTTCCAGAATGCTCATTTTGCATTGTCCACCTTATATCTTAGACTTCAGATTGTAAATTGGTGAGATGGTCATGACCTACATGTCAGCAGAAAGAAAACCAAGTCTAATCACCGGTTTTGGGTGCTAGTTCATTAAAAAGTAATAGGAAATAATATATTTGGCAGCTCTTTATGGCGGGAAGATTTCTCTGAGGACAGGCAAAGGCTCACTGTGGAATGGATGGGCAATATTTGCCTTCAAGAACTTACCCTGAATGAATCTCTTTGTTTTGATTATAACTTTAAGTAAGAGAGTTGCCTTGGGACTTGCTATTTTTTCAGTGCTAAGTAGCACTTTGATGCGTGTCATCTGTTTTGGCTGTCTTGGAAACATTGCAAGGCCAATAGGATAATATAAAATTGCATGATACGGTCCAAAGACTGCAGAAATATTTGGCAAGTTTTTTCCGTGTGGATTGTAGATCAGACTTTTAACAGACACAGTGTGTTACTATTGCCCACACCCCCCAGTATTTGCATGGAATCTTATTTTTCAGTTAATGCCTTCTCGTTCCAAACACTGCATTCCCTCCATGCTTTCTACTGCTGCTCTCCATTTATCAGAATGATCCTGGTTCTATTCTGCATGGTCCCACATATCTCTTTAAGAGAGAGTCAGAGATCCTTGGAGCACCTGGCAAAGGCCGGGCTGCCTGAGTGATGTGCTTGGGCTGCTGTCAGTCGGTCTCTGGGTGACCAGGGGACCCTTTGCCTCTTCAGTCAGCGCTGAACCGATGCTGTTACACGGGGTGGTGCTCAGGGCTGCGTGCTACAATCTTCTAATGATGCTAGCATCTCCTTCATTAATGCATCTACAGTCGTTAGCAGACCAGCTGCAATCTAGCTAATAATTGCATTTTGTCTATCCAGCTTCCCCCTCAGAATAACAATCAGTCTGTGCTGTTTATAATTGTTAGTTCCAGGGGACATTAAAAATCTTGCAAATATGATCTTGTTGCAGTGCTGAGACTCCAGACGAGCTCAAGATCTGGCCACATGCGTGTTAGTGAGACACTTGAGTGACCTGGGGAGTAAGAGTTGGAACCTGGATTTGCTGACTTCTGACACTTTTCAGCATTCTTTGTCAGGTTTTAGAATCCACCCTTAGTTGCCAATGATCACAGCACATCTTCCTTTTCAATGTCAAGATTTTCTGCTCAAGTTGGTTTATTTTTAAGTTGCATTAATTCTGTGAAAAGTTTAAGTGAATAGTCACCCAGCAATTTGCATGAATTAAATAATTTTCAAGTACTAATTAGAAAAAGTGTGAAGAGCACATTAAGTATTGAAGCAGAACATGATTTTGGTTTACATGAAGAAAAAACTCACAACTGCTAGCAGTTCAAAGCATTATGATCACTGGAAGGTTTTAGATTTCCTTATCATGCTCTTTCCATGCTTTGGAAAACAACAGATTTAGTTTTCAGTTTAGTTTATGCTTTTTTTGTTCAGGTCCCATTTCTAAATTGAAGTAAACAATTGCGTGACTAGAGTAAATAGAATTTCAATCTAAAAGCTACAGTCAAGAATCGAGTAGCAGGATGCCAAAAATAAATGTGTGTTTTCAAATGGACTGTGAGGTGCTTTTTGCATGTCTGAGAGTTTTGGAAATTTAATGCATCCTGATCACTTGTATAGAGGGTCAGTATTTTCTGTTCAGAATAAAAGGACCACGTTCTAATACCCTTCTGAGTAGTAAGCCAAAAAGTACCCCCCGGTGGTCATCTTGAAGCTGGTGGTGCTATTTTTGAAATGAGGGTGGAATAACCAAATTTTCTTCTTTTTTTCTGATAGGAATATTTATAAATCTGTGAAAATAAAATGTAAGATGTAACTAATGATCATTTTGCTTTTGCCTTAACAAAAAAAAATCCTAAGTTTTTTAAGGGGCAAAAGAATCAGTTTTTAGGTGCACTGACAGAGGACAGCTTCTCTACAAATTATTACATCGTTAAATTAGAAAAATTGTAGTTTTCCACTTCTCTGAAACCCGCGGTAGTGGCAAACTATTCCACAACTGCACACATCTTTACTCTAAATTGATCCAGCATGGGCCAGGTCATTTAATTGTTATGTGCTGCATTCTTTCTGTCCATGAAATGGTTTAAAAATTAACCTTTGTATAATGCTTAGCAAACTGCATCTGGATTAAATATTTTGAGAAAGTTAAGACCATTCCTTTTCCTTATTGCCATAGTGAAGCTTAAGACTTCCCTTGAGGAAACTGTTGGCCCAGCCCCCACCTTCACTTCTTTCCCAACACGTCTTTACTGCTCTCCAGTGGAAACCTTGGGAAAAATCATACCCACACTGAAGTCAGTAGAAATAGACTCTTTTGCTTACCAGGGCAAGGATTTCACTCTGGAGCAGAGCTTTTGTGGAAAAATCTAGAAATTAAGAAAGCTTGGAGCCACCAAGCCAAACACAAAAGCCATGAGGTTTGTCTACAGCAGTGTTTCTATATGCACTTATTTGTGGGTTTTCTAAAAAAGAAAAATTATCAAAGTGGTGTTTTCTTAAATGCTTCCCCTTGCGCAAGTCTGGAACACAAACCATATATGTATTTAGCTCTCTGCTTTACATTTATTGTTTCCTTGTAGTTTCTGCCTCAGAGAAGGTCTTATTTTCATCCTGAGACACGAGTTGCCTCACTGCCCTTTGAGCAAAAGTCTGATCCTGCAGCTAGCTCAGTAAAAGTCGCAGTTCAGACAGTGAGCTTTTAAATTACTGGGAGCAATGACCTCGGTGCAGCAGCTTGAAGTCTTTCACGTAATAAATCTGACTGTTTCAGTCAGCTTCTTTTTGTGAGAGACAAACTGGGCAGTGTATGTTCGGAGCACTTTCCTTGCCATTGTGTCTGCATTGCCTCAGGAGCAGTAATGCATCTGTGTAAATAAGATGCTTGCTGACAGTATAAATTATGTAGAGGCTTCTGGTTTTGTGTATGTTGTAGAGAACACTGTTCTTACGGATGTTTTTCCTCCATTCTGTTTTTCCCTCAGCCTTTCATTATCCTAAACTTAATGTGTCTCAGTTGATGAAGTCTTCCTGGGTAAGAACAGGTATGTACAGTCTCTGCGAGTAAGTAAGAGTGCAATTAGTTTTGTTAGTGGGGTAAGTCGCCTACATAAATATCGATAGCTTAGGGGTACTGCATTTTTATGAGGTAATAACATGTCTGAGCTGAATAAATTCTAAAACCAAAGGCCCAGTGACCTGGAATATCTGGGAAATATAAATCCCTGGTCTAGAATTAACTACTGCAATTCCTTGATAATGCACACAAAGCACTTTTTGTCTATAAGGCAGTTCTTTCTTAGTGAAACAACTCAGACTGTCAGGCATAAAGTGTCTACTCTGCATGTTGTCAATATGCCGCATTGATTTTTAGGTATCTATTTTAAGTGAAAATTAAAATTTTATTTGTATGACACTTTCTACCAAAGCATGCCCGAAATAAAACAGAGTAAAAATAGATGAATTCTGAGTACATGAAAGAGTTTCACTGTATTTCATTGATCTCTTCTGATTCATTCACAGAAGACCCCTCCCACCATAGTCTTCTGAATGTTTTATTCTGTAATTTACAGATGTGGTTGAGCTGTCACATTTAGATGCTCAGAGGCTGTTGAGGTTGCCTGGCTGCTGTAGGTCTTACCTGCTGCTTTTAAGCCTGGCTGGTGAGGAGGTTGTGCCTACCAAACTTGCTCTTAGGATGCAGGTGCCCCATTGGATACACTTTTGTCTTACTACAGCTTTGTCACCTACAGTTCACCTGTTGTATAGACCTACTCTTTTTTCCAGGTATCCCTGTCTCCTCTCACCAAAGTGAAAAGCTTAAAGCTTAAGGCAGGAAACCAAATTGCACCTTCATTCCTGAAGCCCACATGGTTTGTTTTAGAGAAGAAAGATTTAGAATGTCACACAACGCTCACTAACGTGGGAGAAGCTCCTGTGTGTATCTCATATGCAGTGGCATCCTTCCTTAGAAATTTATGTTGGCTTTTTTGGTTACACCCCCTCCCTCTCCTGCTCAGCCTTAGGTCTTGTCCACTGCTGCTGAAAACTCCCTTAGCTTCTGCAGTAAAAAAAGGGTTCTTCCAGCTCCAAAATCATGTCCCCTTGGGTTTTGGTACACTTCCTGACTGTAAGAGTTTGAAAGCCAATTGCAGCAATTTTTTTTTGCTGTAGAGGGATATTTTGTAATTCCAGTTTTTGGAGGGGTCCTGGCAGAGCTGGACCCAGACTTTGACTGGGTCAGTCCTTTCAGTCAGTGTGTTGTACTGTGAAAGTAATGAATCATGACATAGGAAAAAGATAGAATCTATGTGTGTAAAGGTTTTTAATATCAAATTACCCAGATATATGTGCATGTATCCCAATAGTCATAAAATGCTGGGATATACAGTGTTCTCTGTAGTTCACCCTCTCAGCTGTAGAATACAATTCCTGCTATTAAGCATAATTCATTGATACTGAAATCCAATACACAGGCAAGAACAATTTCTACTTGGTGTATGTAATAGCCTTAGGTCACTGTCTATTTTGCTGTTTAATTCTGAGATACTTAGTCTATGATTAAATTTAGAAGACAGATGCTGTTGATCTCAGTGAGAAATCATGAAAATGTTTCCTTTTCCTGACATCTGCATTGAAAAGCTTTAAATTGAAAAAGTGGCTTTAATATATTTGTTTTAAAAACAAAAAAAATTTGAAATTATATTTAATTGATTTTCTCTAATTGGGTGGCTTTTTATTAAGCACCACACTTTTAAAAAAAGGTGGAAACACTGAAAAAGGGGCTTCTAGAAATATAAACAATTTTAGAGGGGAGGAATTAGAAACGAATTTATTTTTTGCTGTCAGCAGTGAGTTGATTTGCTCTCCTGGAGGATTGCTCAGTTAGCTCATTTGAATGGCTGTTGCTCCATTCACTCTACTTTTCTCTAACTGGATGCCATCTTGCTAGTAAAGGTCCACCCTTATTTTCATGTTTCCTCAGGGATTCCTCTCAGCATTAGCTGCCCCAATGACCCAGGGCACCTGGCTGCAAAGTGAGCAGGGCTGCTAACCATTTTTTGTGCTGTGATTGGCATACTTGTTAATCTTATCTAGGGAAGTTGCACTTGAACACACAGCTTCATTCACATACTGCTGTTCTACTTTTTCTCCACGGTTCTGAACCCTTGCCCTCCCCATCTCCAGCTCTGTATCACTTCCAAACACAACACTTTGAAATTAGTTGAAGCAGACAATTTAGACTAAGTCTTCTCTTTCAGTAGTTTTTAAACAATTCATTAAATGCTCATAATTTTGTGCATTTTTAGAATTGAAAAGGTTTCCTTAATTACTGTGTAGCCTGGTTAAGATTCCAAAAAAGTCCTCTCCCCAATTTTTATTTTTTTTTCTCAAATTACTTCTTTTAACTTTTTTCCCACCGAATGTCTCCCTTTTCCAACATGGAACCTCTGTCTGAACAGGGCAGAATTCCCATATAAATGCAGGTGCTCTCGAATTGTCCGCGAGCTCTCAGGGGGTGACTCAAAGCTTATAATTGAAGTCACGGAAAAGGCACTGAGAAGTTTTTGCTAATTAATTTGTTTCCTTGGGTTGCTTTCTGTGCCATGCAGTTCTCCTGGGTGTCGTCGACCAGCGAGTTCAGGAGGAGGTGTTCCGGGCAGAGATGGAACGGAAACTCGCTCACCTGTTAAACGAGGCTCTGGTCAGAGGGCGGATATGGAGGCGGGCCAGTTTTGCAGGCAGCAACATTGTGCAGGTATTAAGAGCTCAAAATCAGAGGAAGAAAAAGAAAAGGGTAATAAATCACTAAGTTAATATTCAGGTTTTGCATTGAGAAATATAACTCAAAACAATGTCTCGTGTTGAGCTAGTTGGTGATACTTGTATTTTGCACCTAAAAATGTGGTGGTTCTTGTCTTTTAAGCTAAACATAAGAAATGTAAATAACTGATTATTTTAAGTGCCTACTGTAAGTTTCTGATGGCTTCTTATAAACAACATTGAAAATTATTTTACCAACTTCCTGCTTTAAAAACATTCTATCTTGTTTGACTTACACGATGTGCCTAGCAAAAGGTGACAGGATGGTCATCTGAAAAAAATTAATCTGCTTGGACAGCTACTTCACAGCTCTCTGTGATTTGGTAGTGATGTAGAAATATGAAATAGAATCATGTTCAGCTTCATGCAGCAGTAGAGTAGTATATTCTACCCCTTAACTTCTTATTTGTCACAGTACTCCTGGCCACAGGGTTGGCCTTCAGGTAAAAATGATTAATCATGTCAAATTTTGCACACGTGGCAGGTTTTGCTTTCTGGATTCCAGTGCTGCTCTAGAGTTTTGTCACAGGTGGATTTATTCACATAAAGTCCAAGAAGACCTAGATATTTAATTTAAAGTTTTAAATTCTGACATATGTTCTTTCTAGTCAGTTCAACAAACTGAAAGCCAAAGTACTTTTTAATGGCTAATCTTAAAAATTACCTTTTTCAGCTAATTCATTGACAATTGGTTTACCTCCCAGATGCCCTCTTGTATTTCAGACCTGTTGTCTTTATTTAATTTAATTCTACGTTTTTTGCTACCACTTACATTTCCAGATGTTGGGGTATTCTTACTTTTGTTTTTCTGTCTCAGAAACATCTGTTTCAGTAATAGAGATTTTATTTTATTTTTCTTCTATACAGCTTTGAATTGCTGCAAATAGGTGTCTGCTTCAGCTCTCCTATTCCCAACACTTCTTACTGCACTTTGTTCATTATGCCTTAGTCCTCCTTTGCATATAAATTAAACAAATATTCCTTATGTTGCTAGCAAAGATACCGCAGCCTCTGAAATGTGTATGTTTAGATTACAGTTTTATGATTTTACATAATAAAGCTCAGGTAATTTATTTTTGCATGCACAAAATTATGGGCACATCCTTTTTAGCTGAAGAGTAGTATTTTGGAAAGTGAAAATTCAGCATTTTTCTTTTGACTTTGTATTACTGGGACATAAGATGAGGTCTGCAGCTCATGTTCCAGACAGCAGTGCTGCTCGTTTATGCCACTTAATTAGTGCAAAGAGCTCGCCAACTGCTGTCTTTGGGCAGAGGAGAATTCTCTTCATTGCAATCAGCACATCTTACCATCACAGGGCTTCTCCAGGTGCTCACAGCCCACACTTCTAAATAGGGCTAGAACTGTAATAAAGGGGATGTGGAAGAAGGGAGGCTGCAGGGATGCCTTGCAGTGAGGTGTGTGTGATGGGTGTCCTGCTTTCCTGTTTGAGAACAGCAGGTACCACCAGGGACTGCAGCACCTTGGCAGGATGCTCAGGTGTGTGGCAGGTGAGGCAGCCTTAGAGGCTGTTGTGTACAGCCGGACTGATGCACCTGGTAGTGGGCTCCAGAGTGAAGGATGGTTTCTTTCAAGGATGTCCCTCTGTTAGTTGAGGGTCTTGTCCGTAGGCATTTGCTATAAACCTTCTACTGCTGTTAATTCTGTTCCCCACAGCCAAGTTTGTAACCTCCGATTGAAGTGTGTTGTTTATGTGCATCTATTTGTGTCTTCTGGAGAGCTAATAATGTTTCTTGTGCTTTATATTCAGATTTTCCCATATAGATTTCTTGCAGACAAAACAGTGACTGCTATGGTAGTAGAGCACAACAGAGTGAAAATAAGAACAAAAGCTGCTGGCAACAAAAGTGTTGGATAGTTTTATTAACAGAACATGCATATATTTGTTAAAGACTAGACTCATATTTCACTTGTGTTGTGACCCTATAGACCAGAGTTTTTCCTGAGGTGAAAGATATTTATAGCATATTGAAATGTGACATTTCTAAGCTCTATGGAAAATCAGGACTGTGGGTCAGAAGGTGAAGCAATTATTTGTGAATGTTACTGCAGGCATATTAGTTTCCTTTCACATACTCAGGAAATACAAGTGATACCTTGTGAGGTTTAGATTTCATTTCTAAAGGCATGTGTTAGTACCTAAGAATGTTAAAAATTACGCTTTAAATCTAGACACTCTGAATAAGAGCTTTGGAGGGTCCCCAAATGGCAGGCTTTCCCTTCCTGTTTGACTGTCTGTGCTGTTAACAGGTGGCATGCCATGATAAAAAGAGAGAAAAGCCTGTAACCATTATGTACAAAAAAACCTCTGAAGCCTCACACCCGGTTGTTATACATGTGATAGTTCCACTGATTTTTTGTGATGTTTGTATTAATCTTTCACAGAGTAAGTCATACATATTTTCAATATGTATCTTCTGTTGCTGCAGAGTCAGAGGCACATGCTTAATGTGGTTTGCACTGCATCTACAGAGACCTGTGCTCTATTTTGTCAATAGTTTACTGTAATAACTAAATTCTCATTACATTTTTCAGGAATTGAATGGCTTAATTGTAGTTTAAAAATACACCAGCAACTAATAAAACCTAATTTTCCCTCATTTCAATATGCTTGGTCTTTTGAACCTAGTAGAAAGTGAAAAGATGACCCTAGTAAATGACAAAAAGAGCACAGTTCTGATTTAAAGAACATGTTAGGCAGTGTGTTAGTTGCAATATGTGTAAGTGGCAGCTATGAGGGAACATAATGACTGAATGAAGCTTTTCATTAAGACTGAGGTTTATTCTCTTGTTTTTTCCACTGACAGCTTATGTGTCTCTCTCTCATGTATACTTGGAGGAAAGCCTGTCTTGCTGTGAGTTTTTAGGTGTATAAATAAAGCCTTTGGAGACTGCTACTGCTTCACCTCTTCCCCTGAGGCTTTTGGCCCCTCCAGCGGCCACACTGGGCAGCAAGCAGCCCCTCTGTCAGGTTGCTCACAGCCTGTTCCTAGCTCTGTGTGCTCTTCAAACTACAGTACAGCTTGATTTCATTGCCTGGACACTCCAAAATCCTACTTTTAATAAGACAGAAAGCAGAATCTTTTTTGATTTTTTTTTTTTTCCCCCAAGGGGATGAATGAAGTGGAAGAAGGAAAATATTCCTCGTTACGTGCATTTTGGTGCTTGTGTGCATGTCTCCCTTTTTCTAAGCAGTGCTTATGCCTTTGAAACCCTGGAACAGTTCACCCAGGGGTTTCTGGCTCCTGCAGGATTGCTGACCAGGACATCCCACCGGCCAGCTGGCACTCCGGGAATGCCTTGTGAGCTTGCCCGCCACTTGTATTTCCCTGCTTGAAATTGCAAACTAGATTTTGTTACCAAGGCAACTCTGTTCACTGACCTATGATATTCACTTGAAAACACTTTTTAAATTAAATTTACTGACACCTGAACACAGTTAAGCCTTTCCTCTGCAGAGGTTAAATGCACATCTAGTATCAACAAAGCTGGTATCATTTATGTACACAGAAGTTGAATTAGTCTTCTCTTTTTTTTTTTCTTTTTTTCCCCCCTCACTTTCTGCCTTGTGTATTGAAATTTTTCTACCTCCTCCCTCCCTATGTCATCCCTCAGTGCCAAAGTATAAATGTAAAATGCTTAAATGCTTCCTTACATGTGGGCTGCTTTGCTGGATGCCTGGAAAATAGTATTTGTTTTCTTAGCACTCTCAAGGATAGGGACAAAACCATTCTGAAGCTGCCCAAAGAGTATAATTTGGAACGATGTGTCACAAAACTTAGTATATGGAAACTCTGTAAAAATTAGGCAGTGACTGTGAACCTCATTTCCATGACCAGACTTAGAACAGTTTCTTAACATAGGGAGCCATATGCTGTTGGTTTTAACCCTGTGTTAAAATTCGTGTAGTTTCAATTGTGGCAACTTGCACTGGAAACGTCTCCTCCTTACCCCCTGCCCTTTGTAAAGGCAGCTGTGGAGAAGTTCCTTTGTTAACCCATTCAGTCAGCTTCAGACCATTACCTGGTGTGTATAACACACATAGTGAGAGTGCTTCTTGTGTGCTTCACAGCGCCATCAAATAGATGACAATTCCACTTAAGAATTTTCTAAATTTCTCTGACTCTGTAGGTTTCCTATGTACAGAGGAGTTTCATAAAATTAAAACCAAGAACCCATTGATTGTCAATCCCATGTGGCCTTTCAACTCCCTCACCCTCCATGTGAGTTAAGGGCTCTTTAGGAAGGATTCATCTGTGCTGAAAGCAGATACCAGTCTGTACACCCTGATGCTCTGTGCAGCGAGACCAGGCTGTGGCAACCCAGCTGAAGCAGACATAATACAAAGCTGTGGACATCTGTTAACTAATTGTATATTTGAGGTGCATAAAACCACATTCAGCTTTACAGCTGCTGAATATGTGTGTTGAAACCTTAGTTATTGTTTTGTACCTTCAGTCAGGCATTGGTTGCCTCTTAGGTGGTAGAAGAGTGAGTGGTATTCAGAAGAGCAGCAGCATTGTTTAATAGGGCCTGTTAGCAGGTCTTGCTGTGTTTCAAAGATTTGCATATTTTTCTGCTCTATTTGTAGATACTCTGTTTCTTACATCAAATGTGGCTGACACTGAACATAATTCTTTGCTTTCAGTTGTTTTTTCCTAGAAGACTTTCATGACAATTGTGCTTTCTCTTGTTTCCTTCCCCCCACCCCTTCATTTTTATATATTTATACACCTTGCTGTTACCGTTCCTGGGAGATGCTTTTTTAGGACATGTTAAGTTGCTGTCCCCAAAGACCAGAACATCATCCCTTTTGAGCTGGACATTGCACTTCTTTCCTTCAACATGATTGTTTAGTTGGAAACTAGGAAAGAAAACAATACAAAGCTTTGCTTTTGTAAGCCTCAGACACGCAAACATTTGTTAGTTTACTTTAGTTTAGGGCTATGGGCAGTTTTTGAGATATTTTTTTTTAATATGTACTTTATAGCAGACGGATAATTCTGAAGGAAGCAAAATACATTGTTCTATTTATGTCAATTCCTTCCAGAGCCCTTCAAACTCTATAAAAAAAACTCCAAAACCCTCATGACAGAATACCTCCTACTATTTTTTGGCCTAATTCTTGTTTGAGCTCACCATTACATGGTAAATGGTTAAACAGAGGAGAGCTGTTATATGAAAAGATGTAATTTTACAGGAATTCGAGGTTATGTGATTCTCATATGCAATGTAGATGTTTGGTGGTTAGTATCTACAGGGCTTCCTCATAGCATGCATTCTTTTGATTATTAATGTCTTTAGAAGTAGGTAGGAAGAATTGCTTCCCACAGCGTCAAATACATTCCTTCCTGAAGAAAGGGGGATGCCAAGGGGAGCTGTTTGGAGGATGAAGGTGACTTTGCAAGTGCTTAAGTTGAAGCAGAGCAAACAGTTTTATTTGATGCTAACAGAATATTTGCCTGTGTAGCTGCTTAACATTTAGAAAAACTGAAGCAAAGAGGTGTGTGTTATGAATAACAAATCAAAGTTAAAGTAGGTATTTAGAGAAGGGAAAAGTGCAGTCACACTATTCTCCTCAGTAGTTCCAACTAACCAACAATTGCTAAAGGCAGTAGAGGCTTCCAGGGAGGCACGGTGTTGGAATCTTTAGAGTGAAAGCAGTTCCCTCACTTAGATGTGTACATTGTTATGGTAGAAATAGGGTACAAAAAACAGGTTTACCATTAAAATGTATTATACAGTGATTGCTTCCCTTGAAATCTTCCTTTCAGTTACAAAACAGATATTTCTGTGAATTTCCCAATATTCTGGAGCTTGTGTAATTAGACACTGATACATTATTCCAACAATTTTGTCTTCCTCTGGAAGACTTTCACTCGGAATCTTTTGTATAAGTGTTAACTGAAAATATCCTGAATTTTAGTTTGGAAGCAAATTGTTATTACTAGCTCTGTGTGTCTAACATTACCCAGTATTGAATTAAGCTCTTCTCAGAGAGAGAACTAGTCAGTGTACATGTTCCCTTTGCTGTGTACAGTTTGGAGCTTTACACACCACATGTCTTCCCATTAGACTTCTTTGGATACTGACAATTCCCAAACTGTACCAGTTCACAGCAGTTGCATAGTCAGTGTAATACCACGTCCTTTGTTGTCACAGATAAAGGAGTTTTCTTTAACAGTAATTGTATTTCTACATCATAACAACAAGGTGGAATATTTTTGTGCACTGCGGGTTGCACGTAGTGACGATTAGGACAGATACTGATGGCATCTTGACAAAGCTGTTCCAAATGTTTATTTTTATGTAAGTGTCCCTCAGGTGCAGGCCCTGTGAAGGGACAGGGGAGAGAGAGAGAATGGGCTGTAAGACCAAATGTATGGGAGCTCCAAATAAATACAACTTAAAATGTAAAAGCTTTCCAATTTCTTTTCAGATTGTGAATGTGTCACGGTTAGTTGGTGTTGATAACCCCGTGGAGCTGATCTATTTCGTGGAGGACCAAGATGGGGAGAGACTGAGTGCTCTGAAGTGCTCAGACCTGATGAACAGAGTTGATATCCAGCGGGCTGCAATCATCCTCGGATACCGCATTGAAGGCACCGTTGCGCAGCGTAAGCCCTGTCAAATCCGCGCTGATGCCAGCAAGGAGGAACAGGAAGGGTGTTGTTAGCTTTGTAGGTTATGGCACTTGCACAGCGCCCACTGTTGCAGTGTTTTCTTCTTGGAATGCTGCAGCTTTGACACTCCTGAGGAGATGCATTTCAGCAGCCTTGCAGTGAGCTGTGTGGTATTGCTTTGCTCCTTGAGGGCCCTGCTGAGTTTGGGGCTGCAACAGAGTCCTTAAGTCAAGCCTCACTGCGTTCACTCCAGTGCTTGTGCTAGAGGAGTACTGTGCTAACTAAATACCTTCCTGCCATTTTCATCTCTTCCTGCTAGTCCAATATTTTTTTAGTTTGCTTTGCCAGGGAGCTTGCACAAATCCCACAGCTGTCAGATGGGAGGGCATCAGTATGAAATGGGTGTTTCCTTTAGCTGAGTAATGGCAGTGAAGTTTAACACAAATCACTGGGGTTTTTTGTTTATCTGAATTACTTTTTCTATGAAAGATATACAGTAATGCTAGTTGGGGTGGTTATTTCTTCCGTTGAATATGACTGACCTTATTTTTGTTTATTTGTCCATCAGTAATATATAAGTAATATGGTCTTCCAGTGAATATAATATAAAACTAATGTGATCTTTTACTAAATACACATCAGAATAAATAGGACAGGTCATATAAAGTCATATAATGACTTTATTCAGGAGTCTTGGTATATGAATAATTTTCAGTAAGTAGCAAGACAGAAGACCTACTCAAAATTCCATGTTACAATTAGGAAAGAAACTTGAATGTATTTTAAAATAGGAACAGACAAGTATAATTTGCAAATTACCTCACTGGTATGAATGCTTAATTACCTTTTCTTCTTTCTGTGCAATATGGAGGCATGAGTTACATTGTACCACAGGGTATTTGCCAACAGAACAAGCATGTGTCTGATATTTAAAATCCTCTGCAGAAGGAAAAGAAAGAAAATAGTAATAATTGCACCATCTGGATGTGTTTCTAAATTTTATCCCTCATTAAAACGGTTGTGTACAGATAGGTCAGTAGCTCATACATCTGCTTAATATCTATTAATGGACTGTAATGCTGATAAGACAAAATTTTTAAAGTTGCAAGAAAAAATTCTCTTAACAAAAATGTTAAGTGTTGAACAAACTTCATAAAGTGTTTATAGCTTATTGTGTTTGTTGAAAGTTGTTACCTTCTACTCGTCTAGAAAGTTCTTCTAAGAGTCAAAGAACCATAGAAATCTTTAAATGCTTATTGTTGGAAGAAACTAGACCAAAAAAGGTTATTTTTATAACAGAAAATATAATGCCATAAATGAGCCATTAGATGAATAAAACAGAAGAATTATATGCTCTAGGTTCATCATTAGAATGGCTCTTAGTAAAATAATATATAAAAATGAATATTAATAGAAATACTCTTTTTAACTTGAAAACTTCATCTTTACAAAGTGCATCAGTTTGACTAGAAATGTATTATTGCTGTGGTTTTTAGTCCCACATCTAACCACTAGACGAAATATAGCAAATGAAAGTTTTGCCAGTTTTTTCAGTTTATTTTTACAAGAATGACCTGTTTGATTGCACTTTCCAGCAGTTTTGTTTTTCTGTTTGGGACTAAAGGATTTCACTTCACACATTGACAATGAAACAGAAAAGAAAAATTAATAAAAAATGTGGAACTATACACCTTGGGGAGGAGGGTCTTACTGATTTCAAATGGATTGTGATTATTCATAGGGAAGTTAACAAAATGTATAACTAAAGAGAAGAGGCAGCTGATAATACTGCTTAAAGCAGGGAACAGGCAACAGTGTTGGGAAGTCCATCCTACCTTTGCCAGTGGTAGAGTAATTCTTTTAGACTCATTTCCCTATGTCAGCTCAGTTTTGGGTTACAGGATGATGTGGCAGAAGTACATTTTCATTGGCATTTTAAACACAGGTCTTCAGAAGGTGGGCCAGGACAGTCGACCACCTGCCCTGTGCTTCCTGAGCATGACATACCTTAACTTTTATAAGTGGTGTGACATTTCCTGTGATGTGCAGCTGGTTTCTGATAAATTCCTTAACTATCTTTTGCAAGAACATAAAAATACATAACCTTGAAGTGTCCTCAGCTCAAAACATAACCACATAACATTGTTGTCTTCCTTTTAACTTCACAGCTGTGGAGAAGCTGAAGGAGTCCGCTTCAGAGGCTCAGAACAGCAACCTGTGGATTATCGTTGGGGTGGCAGTGCCGGTTGCTGTGGTGCTCCTGATCGTTATTATTTTATACTGGAAACTCTGTCGGACAGACAAGCTGGAGTTCCAGCCAGACACAGTGAGCAACATTCAGCAGCGACAGAAGGTAAAAGGGGAGGCTGTGCTGAGAGCAGCTTGAGTATTCTGAGCATAAACGAATGTGAGACCCTAGGGAACAGCTAGCATCCTTAACTAGCATGTGTAAACACAGTTTCAGAGCATTCCAGTTTAGAGGCGGGGGGGAAAGAAGGGAAAAGTAATCTAATGATAGTTGAAGTCAAGAATCCCATAGTGTTTTATTTATTCTCCTGGGTATATGATACTGCATTAGATAGATACATCCTTCTGAAATGTGGGCACTGAGGCTGAAAGGAACTTTTCTTTATCACTTCATTTCAAGGCTGTGGCTGGGACTGAATAAGAAGAAACGTACTGAATCTTGAATCACTGACCTTGTTTTCCACAGAAGGCTGAATTTTTCTTTAGAGAGCTTCTGGTAACCAAATTTGACAGCTAAAGTGCACCACCCCTCTACCTCGTGCTGGAACTAGAATTTGCTAGAACCTATCCTGGCTGCTCCATGTTCTGCCAGGGCTCTTTTTGTTGCTGTTATGAGAGCCTGTTGCAGTACAAGAACATTAATTAGTGGATCTGCTTGTGCCTGCATAGATGAGCGTGTTGGCTGGAGTGTTGGAGGACTGGGTTAGGATAGTGAGAAATTCAGTACTCTTGTCTTTTTCTTGCCCAAGACTGTAAAGGAAAAAATTTGTGGTCCAGGATTGTCACAAAGGATGTATTCAGTGAAAAGAATGGCAAAGTGCCTGAAAGGTTACTTTCTTTTTACAACCAAAGAGAACCTGTGTGTGTCAGAAATGCTTATTACTGTCTGTACCTTCAGAGGCATTATTAAAGGCAAAATAATCTGCCTGTGCTAATCCTGTGGTACTGCAGTCATGTTCTTGTACTGTCACCTCATGTTCAGTCATGCAGTTTTCTCCATAACAAGCCTTGTCTGTACACCGTGCTCTCTTTCAAGGTAATTAAAAATGTGAAAGATGAGAGAAACAGAAAGTGGTTGCACTTCCAAAGCAGTCAGAACAAATCAATAGTAACTTCCACTTGTCTTTCGACTGCAGATTGTGTGTCAGAATCCAGGTTGGCAACAAGTGGTACCCTTTGATGAACTTCACCCCCTGCTACTTTGTTTCACCTGTGCAGTGGTAATGTGTAACACAGACTTTAAATTGAGGAAGTTCCCCACAGTAGTTTTGTCTAATTTGAGAAGGGTCATACAAAAGAGGCAAGAGGGGACCATTACCCTTGGTACACTATTTGATCACATATATTTTCAGTACCTCCCTGCTGTCACAAGCTTTTTTTGTAAGGAAGCAGTTGGATTGGGTCAGCTGTAAGGCCAGAAACATCTTTCATGTAATTACTTTTTTTTAAGAAAATGGCTCTGTTGCTCTTCCCCAATGCTTCCACAATATTCTTCATCTTAATCATTCATGAGTCAGAAGCCTCCAACTTGTTTATATGCAAGTCTCATTTTGGATTGCCTAGGGAACTTGTCACTTTGCCTTCTTCAGGGAAGTCGCTGTAAGCAAACTAGAAAGAACCAGTAAGGACATCTAGTTCAATCTTTGTGCCAGTGGAGGTAAAGCAATAAAAAGTGTCTTAAATTTTTATCACTTTGCACATCAAGCACCTGGAAGAATCTACTTTGCAAACTATTTCCTCCTTTGCCCAGAATAAAAGCAGTACTCTGGCTTCCTTAGTAGCAGGCTGTCATTGGGATTTCATGTCTTCAAACAGTGGGTTGGAATTCCAGGTCGGAATAGGGCTTATTTAGCCATCACCGACAGTCAAGACAGCATACAAATTATTAGGGACATTTGCTCTGATCCTGCCCTCCAAAATTGTTTGTGTATTTTATACTTTTTATTAGAGTAAATGCAAAGAAATTATCAAAGGAATGTCATCATGTGGTCAGAGGTTTATGTGTGTAAATAAACTCCATATAAATGGACTCAGGCTCCCCCTTCCTCACCACAGCCACAATTATTTCCATTCTCTATTTGTGGAGTTTGACCTTGGTACTGAAGGAAAGTGAAGGCCTGCACTGCATCTGTAAATAGAAAGATATTTAGGTTAAAGATCTGGGGTTTTCTCTTAGTATCTATATTTCATTTGTAAAAAAACATAATGATGCATTCATAGTGGGCTAGCTCTTCTCACTTCCATTAATATTTAACAAAAATTAATGTAAATATAGAAATTGAATATTTAAATATCAGTTTTTCATTAACCTATGTATAGCATATCCATACTGGAAATAGAAGACAATATTTTTCAATCTTGTAATAAGTCTATAATGTGTTTTGTGCTTAAAAATGTGTGTTGATTGATAAGAAGATAAGAAACTGAGACACCCTTTTTTAGTTCAGCCGCAATTGGTTATCATACTGCACTGGTGGATATCCACGGATATCACCAGTCTTTCTTCAGTGTCTTTAATTAGCTATTTTAACATAGCAGATCAGCGGGCAGCATAATAATCTGTTAGCATTCGAAGTAGCAGCTGATAGAAATTATGTTACCTGTGACTTAAAAGCCTGGCGTGGGGTTGGGAGTGGGGTGAGGGTAAAGCATGCTTGCTTCATGCTGCAGAGAGAAGCCTAAAAGGCTGGTTCTTGAAACATCCAGGGAAAGAACCTCTGCAAATGTATGGTACGTGCAGAATGCACAAGTAAGCCACAGGTTTTGCAGGAGCTTTTTATTCTTAGTTAGAATCTCGCTGACATTCTTCTCTTCAGAGAGATGCTTTAAAGACACCACAAATTTTCCTGGATTCTATAGCCCTAAGTGTCATTCTTAGTCATATGGTTTTTTTCTTCCTTTCACTTAATTGTTTAATCCTGGTTTGAAACTCCTGCATTTTTCCTGAGGTATTTTGGTATGCGCTCAGGCAATATAAGTTTTACTTTTAATCTTCTGTATGTAAAGGTTTACTTTTACAGAGTGGGTATGATTTCTGTGTTCCTGTGGCCACCATTAGGAGTAAGTCATAAGCTGCACACCCTCCCAGTCTGTCTTCTGATGAAGAAAACCTGTACTATTATCTGCTGCCAATAAGATCCTACCTGCCTTTTGGGTGTGCTCTGAGGGCTGTGGCTGCTTGGGTACACCTTGGTGCTCTTGCAGACAGGATGGCACAAGGATCTTGCTGAAGAAGGGTCATGATATTATCTTCTGCAGAGAATATAGATAGAAGGCCTGAACGCACACAATATTAAGGAATATTTTACTTATCTGCTGCTTCAGTGAATATAAACATAAATACGTAGGAAAGAAAACCTTTGCGGGAACTGATGCTAGCAAAACCAAGTTTGATCATAAAGTAATAAAAAATAAAGGATCTTGAAGAGACTCTGATTTGCTAATCCACCCCTCTGTGTCAAAGCAGGATTAGCAATACCTGAAAAATATTAGGTTTCCTTTTTCATTCTGGAGATTAGATGAGAAAACATGTTTAGATCAAAGTTATTTGTATGCTTTTTAAACTGAGAGTTAAAGAAGCAGGGGAGAGCAGTGAGTCTATGCAAGATTCATTGGTCTGTGCAAGGATAATTCTTTTGAAGAGATGATACTAAGATATTTAAAGGGCACATCAAATATTCATGACTTGTTCTGTAAGTCATAGCATCCTACTGAAAATTCACCTTGGTGTGACCTGGCTTGTTGCACTGGATGAAGATGTCTTTTCCTTATGAAGTAAAAAGATGCACAGGTGGCATTTTTAAATAAGAGGATTTTCTCTCTTGCCATTCCCTATAACATTATCCCAGCCTTTTGCTTGTCCCAAGCTTTTTTTTCCTGCAAAGAAGCTGTGCCTTTTGTGGGCCACTGAATTTTTACCATTGGTTATTTTTCTTCATGAAAAACTGGATAAATTCCTTTAATGCCCGAACCATCATTCTACTCTGTACTGGGCCTCTGATGTTTTTGTGCAAAAGCAATGTCAACTTCTTTCCTCTTCCCCAGAGAGCAAAAAAACATTTTACATGTTATCTGTAATGCAAACAGAGTCAGCAATATTCTTTCTCTGTGGACATCCAAAAATTAAAATGGAGCCTGTTTCACTGGGGGTTTCACTTTCCCTTCTGTATGCAGGTGTTTGAAGAAAAATGTCAAATCCCTTCCTAGGACTTCTCAGAGATAGTTTCAGCTATCAGCTATTTCAGTAGACAGTTATTCAGAGAAAAGCTCCCTGGCCTAATGGCAAGAACTTGACACCTATGGACAAGCTAATTGGTAGCTTAATTAGAGGGTCTTGAAGATTCTCCTGTAAATGCTGGGCATGCTGGAGTCATTGCCTTTGCAGTGCTAGCTTCGAGTGGCTTGCTCAGTTCCTTGGTTTTCCTAAAGCTCTAGGGGGAAAACGCCTGCTTCGGCAGTCAGAAGTCACTCCTGGCCGGAGCCTTCTGCCTGCCACTCTGGTTCTTAGAGGCTGAGGATGTCTTTCTGGCTCAGTGTCCCTCCCGACACATGGGAGAGGTGGAGTGGGCTGGTCCCCACAACGCCTTGGACAAAGCCTGCAGTACTGCACCTTCTGGAGCAGCAGCACAGGTAATGGCAGAGCTGGAGGGCTGCCAGTTTGCTTCACGTGCCAGCACACCTCAGCTGAGGTGTCATCATCACCTGGGGACCATTTCCAGCCCCTGCGTGTCTGCTCTGATCTACTCATGGTCACAGGTAATGAGTCGTGCCTTCTGCAACATGTCTGACAGGCACTTGTGTGGATTTTTATTTCTCCCCCCCAAGCAGGAATATCTGATATCCTAATGTCATGTGTCAGGTGTAACTTTACACCTCCGAACTGAGAGTTTTGCTTATTACTGTGTATTCAATAGACTATCTCTTGGATGTTCCCAAGATCAGAGGCCAGCCCTGCTGGAGGCTAAATACTAGGCTTCTGCTCCTGATAAAAAGAATTCTTGTGATGTTTTGACATCCTGTAATGCTTTTGTTCATCTGTATAATGTCAAGGCAACAGCTCTGCATTGCAGAAAAATTCCAGTCAAAAGAGACTCATGTTAAGAAAGGCAGCTGACACCTATCTTACAAAAACTACTTGAAAACTGACATGAGTTTATGCAAGAGATTCATGTTTGCATAACAAATATCATTCATTTCTAATAGCTACCTTGACTAACTATCCAAACTGTTGTCTTTTTGTGGGATGGCATACAGGTTCTGCTTCAGAGTCAATAGCTGGATTCTGACAAGGGATGCTGTATTCAACATATTAATTACTTCTCAACAATACATTTCTCTGATGGCAATTCCTCTGAAAGAGCTCTTTTGTAGTAACTCTTCTTCTGTAATGAGGATTAACTATTCACAAATGCTAGAAATAAAATACTACACTTAGATATACTGCTTATACAAATAGATAAGTAAGATGTCTTCATCTGCTTTCTTACAAACATTTGAGTGTCTGTCTTGAGGTCAGCCCAAAAGGCCAGCTAGCCCAGGTGCCAAAAGAAAAAGCCTATGGAAGGGGAGAACGGCAGGGCAAGTGCATGAGTTGCTTTGTCTTGATTAACTCTTCAGCCTCCAGTTATTTGTCTTTCAAGGACTTTCTCTAGAAGTGATGATATTTAGCAGCCCTCAACTGGTTTCTTTTCCATGAACTTGTTCGGTCCATCCAAACCCACTTGAGCTACTGACAGGGATTTCCACAGGGCGTTACATGAAGAACCACATCATCTTGTTTCATCTTGCTTTTATCCTGCTACCTGTAAGTTTTCTGTGATGTCTCTTAGTCCTGGTATTGGAGGGGACAGTGATCAGCTGATTCCTAGGGACTTGCATCCTTGTCAATCCTGACTTTACAGATCTCTGTCATATTCCTATCTCCATCATCTCTTTTTCCAGGCTGAGGAGTACCGGTTATCTTATCCCTTCTTTTGAACTGGCCTTTGAACCCTTGAAAAATCTGAACATTTTCTAATTCTTTTCCATCCTTTTTGAGAGGGGGAAAGTAGAACTGCATATGTTATCCAAAATGTAGGTGACCAGTGAATTTATAGAGTCACGTTTATATAGTGGTCCTTTTGAAAAGGAGTTACACAAAAATAATCTATTTTCAAGATACAGGTAAATGTTCTACCATCCTAAACGTAATAAACCTCTGAGATGAAATTAATACTGGGGAAATAAATTCTTTCTCTCCTAACAAAAGATGACAGAGAGTCTGCTGTAGAATTTAGCTGTTTTGGGAGCAAGGAAATGAACCAGCATTAAAACATTGTTGCCTAAGGTGTTAATGTTGCTACCAACTTGCAGTTGAAATTTGCAGTTTCATTTCAGTAAGCAGAATATTTCTGCAGTATGTGTGGATGCATTTTCTTTCTGTACACATTAAATAAACCCTTTTTAGGTATATAAATGTATGAAGCATTGAACCCAATAAAATACTAGCACCAAAAATACATGACAATTGCTTACCTATGCTCTATCCTAGAAGTCTTTAGTTAAAAGTGGTAGCACTTTCCTCATTATTTGTAGAGGGGGTGTGTTTCTGGACTGTGTTATATATATGCTTTGTGCAGATGGTGAGAGCCATGCTATGAATGTATTCTTTTGCTTCACAAGCTTAGGAAAGAGTTCGCTTAATTTATAGTTTTTTATGCGTTGTGCTACCTCTTGTAGAGGTAGCAGCTGGAGTTGGAGTTGTGTATATGACCTTAGAGGAGTAATTGTTTAACGTAACTTATGGACTAAACTAAGACACAGCAGTGAGCTGCTTATCCTATAAAGTTGCTGATTTTTTTCTAACTTACTCCTGACACTTCCATCCAACCAGTGTGCGAAGGAACCTCACCGAACCATGATTAAGATGGTATCCAACCAGCAGCAT
Source organism: Atrichornis clamosus (assembly GCA_013400975.1). Lineage (NCBI taxonomy): Eukaryota > Metazoa > Chordata > Aves > Passeriformes > Menuridae > Atrichornis > Atrichornis clamosus. The sequence continues at coordinate 43,844 of WBMZ01011699.1, read as the reverse complement.
TTCTGTCTGAGAAGGAAAGCTAAAACTGTGTGTGATTCAGAAACAAAATTCTGCCTGTTACAGCAGTTACCTCAGCAGCCTGTGGGCATATATGTACTCAGAGTTATGGGCTTTCAGCAACATGATCCCTCTTGTATTTTGTGAAATTTACTGAGCTGTCATGGTAATATTAGTGGGGCAGGAAGAAATGCACAAAGGAGAAGAAGAGGGATGATGAAAATCCACGAGAAGGATCTGTGTTAAGAAAATATTTCAGAACAGGTGTCTTGAGAATTGCAGACTTTATAAAGTTTTGTAAGTTTAGGGGTTTCTTTATTTGTTTTTAATCCTACTCCAGAAGCAAAATTCCTGAGGTGGTATTTTCTACGGGATTCCTGCTTTCCTTACTGTTTGTTTGGTGGTAAGCAGTAACACAGTTTTGACTTTGCAGAGGAGGGAAGGAGGACCAGAGACTGTACATTACCTTGTTCTGGTTTTCTGTGCCAATACTGGCTATAAAGTGTGCTACTTTTGACCAGCTTGATGGGAGAAACCCACACAGCTATTAGCATGTTTCTTTTCCACTAGGACATATTTGCTCCTCTTCTTTACCTATTCCCAGAAATGGTGATAGTTGACCAAAATGCTGTTGTGATAAGAAATGTGGGATATAATTTATATGGAGAGGTACTTGGTCCAAGATAAGAAAATGGGCAATTTTGTACATGTAGTCTCTTTTTTGGTCCTCAGATCTCAAAATGCTGCTTATGTTTGAGGCTTACCATAGAGGGCAGAGGCTGTCACATCACTGTAGTGGTAGGATGATGGTATACCACCCAAAATGTAATAAATATAGGGACCTGCCATTGCACGTGCACTTCTTTTTACAAACACAGTTACCAAGTGAAGGTGTTTAAATTAGAGCCTTTTTTTGTTTTGGTCCCTAAACATATTTCGTAAACCACCAGCAGTGAAGGAATCCATCTGCAGGTGACTTAGTGATGCTTAGTGGGTTTTTTCTTTAAAGTAGACCAGGGAAAGTTTGTGCTTGTGGCACAAATAGGTTGCTTCATATCCCGCGTCACAAAAGAGACAAAATGGCACAAAAAGACCTCGAGTGATAAATGTGGGTCTTTTTTCAGTATTTTGAAGGTGGCTATGAAGTCAGAAGTCTCCTTCTATGTGATCTTCTAATATGCTTTTGTCATGAACAAAGGGGTTTTGTGTCTTAACTCAGATATGCGTTATGGTTCCAGAATCACATGTATAATTTGTATGCATACCTTAAAGGCAGTCCCTGGCTATCCTCCCAAAGGGGGAAGGAGAGCGATGCAAACAAAAATACAGAGGTTGTACGTATGTGGAAAGATATGTAGGAATGATAACAGAAGAATGAGCTGAATAGGGAAATGAGACTCTGAAAGGTGAACGTGCCTCAGTGCTTCTAAATTCTTATTTATTGGTAGATTGGTAGGTGTCTTGAGTATCTCGTGGAACAGTGACTGCAAACAATACGGGTGAATGATCCTGGTGGGGGGAAGATGTAGATGACTTCTTGGACAAGATAGTAGACACGTAGTGAAAAAAGATTTTAAATTAAGAAGACCGTACCATGCACACAAGCAACTGCAAATAATTGTCCTCTTTGATGTGTCACGAGAGTAATGCCGTGAATTCACACTATGCCGTGCTCTGGCCCTGGGGATATGGGCAAGGGTTTGGTGCTGTGAATCTCAGGTTGTGAAGGCAGTTGGCAGTGTTTAATAGCTGTAAGCTGTCCTAAATCACACTGACTTACATCTTCAACCCAGATTGGTTTTAAAAACAGTGATTCTCAGTGTCTTGCTGTGTTTAAGCTTGTAGACTTAAAAACTTTTTTTTTCTGAAAAATTTCTTTATCCTGTAACATTCCACGTGCTAGCATGATAGTAAGGTCATAAGTCAGCAGGACTTCTCTGCAGGGATCCCTGTCCTGTTCATAGGTTATGTACCAACACTAAAGTACATGCTTAGCTCCTTTGTTTCCTTAGAAATGTATTTCAACAACCTCTGCTCAGTCCATCTGGCTCTACAAGGAACAAGGCAAGACCATGGTATAAAATAAATAGAAAATTGTCTTAATACATTATTCCTCATATTATGTCCAAATTCAAATGCTGCTTGTGGAAACTACAGGGAGAATACTAAGTGTATTTCTTTTCTTCTGCTTTCTGCTGAAATTACTCAGTGACCTGTGAGCAGCATGTGCTTTCTTGAGAAAACAGGTAGTTGACATTCCTGGTGTGTTTCTGCATCAAGCAAAACAATATATTGCCAACCATTTTGTATTTCTGTGACTTGAACAACACTGAAACTATTATCTGCCTTTATGGAATAACACTTGACAGAGGTACACAAATTTTGTCAGCTTCTGCAGAAATTGTTTGATTTTTCTATGAATTGAGCTTCAAATATGGTTTGGAGTTTTTTTCTTCTTTTCATTCAGTATGTAACAATAGAATTAAAGCACTGTCTTAACTTATCAATATGAAATAATCTTCCTCTAAGATCTCAGCAGGTTCTGAATTTGTATAATAGTATAATTTCTTAGGAATGCAGTAATTTAGACATGTTCATTGTGGTGGTAAGCTTTGGTTTACCTTTTCCCTTTAACAAATACATAAAGATAAATGAAAACCTCTAACAAATTTAAAATAAGAAATCTTGGCCAAGACTGTTTTTGTGCAGTCTTGGGTAAAGGCATCTGAGGCTGGTGAAAAGATGATCATTTTCAGCACCTGAACAGGTAACAGTATCAGCACAACTGTGCTCTTAAAAAGATACTGCTTTCTTTTCTTGGTAGTGATTAATACCATAGTAGTAGATTACTGATCCACACATGATATCCTGACTACTAGTCCCAAGATGACCAGAGGTAGTACAATCAATTACATTTAGATAACTTGATATAAAGAAAAGAAAGGATTCAACAGGTGGCACACAGAAATTTCTAAGAAAATGTAGGGAACATCTTCAGTCAAGAAGAGCACCATTCATTGCACTGAGTCGGTGATCTGACTGTCTAGTGTTGCAAAAAGCAGAGTTGTTTCAGTGTCCTTCAGACACTTTTCACTGAAAAGATGCATTTTGGCTGGTATCAGTTCTCAGTCATAATGTTGCCATGGTCTGTGAGGAGAGGTATCAGAAGCGTAGATTGTTTCTTTTGAGAAAACAAAGTGGATTTCTGTCAACATTGTTGAGTGTAGAGGGGATAGACTGGGTAGAGGGAATGGTTCTGCCTGTCAAGGAAGAGTAAGACGTGCTGAGGAGGTTACCTGGCTGCAGCTTTATGAAAATGTAACCACAGGTTCTGTAGTACCTGGGGTGGTGGTAGCTGAGATTGGCCAGTCCTCTGTTGCCAGCAAACGTCCATGAAACCAATTGGCAGTCTCAGCCACCCTAACTGCAAACATGCATGAAAGAACACATCCTTTCTCATCTTGCATTCCCTCCTCCTTTCACTGAGTGTTTGCCAGCTTCTGCATGAAATGAGATGGGCGTCCAGGTTCTGCAGATAACATTCTTACATTCTGCCCAACTTTGACTAATAGCAGAAGGCCCAGCCTGTGCCTGGGATCCAGCAGGGTAGGAGAGAGCAAGAGGGTTCCTGTGGAAGAACTCAATTTATGATTTTCTGACTCAAGGAAGTTAGAATGTGGATCCGGTTGTGATTGTTCAGACAATCTTAATTGCCATTTCTTGCAGTGTGAGTGCTGGTCTGTGCAGTACTAACAGCCTTTTAATTCAGCTGCTATGTTACCTGTCTGCAGATAAATATTTGTGCCTACATATGCTGTGGTGTATGTACATGTACACATAAATATATCTGTTCCCATGACTGTGCTTAGACTAAAGGTTATGTTGGACTGCAGGAATAAGATTATTCAAAGCTAAAAGATTAAAATATTATAATTTGTATGTTTTTTTTACTCCCAGATGGGTTTGCAAACTCAGTATGCTGGAGTGACTCTAAGATAGGTTGAAGTGCATGCTTCAGACATGCAGAATTCTTATTAAAACCATACCAGTAACTCCAATATTACTGGAATGTTTGTCTCTTCAGTTGTCCTTGCTCACCCCACCCATCACACTATTCAAACAGCAGTAGCAACTTTGCAGGTTGACTCACGGGTGATAAGAGGAGGGTAGAGCACTACCAAAAAATTTTGTGGAAGAATTGTGCCCAGCACACGGTGAGGACTCATCAACTTTGGAGCTAAGGGGACTGGAGTCAGTGGAGGGGAATGTAGTGAAACAGAGGAAGTGATCATCAGGGAGCAGCAGCAGGGCTGTGTGAGCATGAGGAGGGGGGAGTATGAAAGTGTTAGAAGAAGGGAAGCCACTGAAGGGGTTCAGAGGAAGAGTGTCACATGCAGGAATATCTTCTAAGAGAATAGACAACTTCAAACAGGTCATAAGTGGAGGTGGGGTAACTAAGAAGTTTCAGTAATCGAAGTGCTTGAAGCTGGCATTATAAGTCTGACAGCAGAAGTGAAAAGCTTTTCTTCAGAAGTATTTGGGGGAGAGGATGGATGTCTTTGGAGGGGGTTTTTGGGTGCTTTTTTATTAAGTAAGCAAGTTCCTGAAGACAAATATTTTATATCTGAAGGGGGGAAATTTTAGGGAAGGCTTCACTAGGCAGCAATGACTCAAAAAAATGGAGACACAGTTACACCTTCACCTGGTGTAGCTCCCCAGTGCCTTTTTGAATCAGTGGTTGCAGTCATTTGCATAAATTCAATAACTGAATAACCCATAATGCTGAATTGAAGGGACAGTTGTAAAGCCCATGACTAATGGAGTATAGTGGAAGACATCCAGATCTGTTCCAATAGTAAGCATACTCATTTTGTGAGAAGTGAACTCCAAAGGCTCAAGCGTTCAGATAACTGTTGGATTTTACAGAAGAGCTTTTATTGCCATCTACTGGTTTGAATAGGCAGTTTGCTTGACTTCATCCCCCTTTCTAAGAACCATTTGGAAAATGTTTGCTTACTGAGAAAATATTTTGAAGAGATTGTTTCAGAATATTCCTTAGGCAAGCTTATCTTTGGCATGGTATCAGACGAGCCTGTTTGCAGTTAGCCGTGTTGGCATGCCAAGCTTTATGAAAGGGGGTTCATTTAAACATCTGGAACCTGACGCACCCATAAATGCACTCCAGCACATGCTTCACTTTGCAGGAAATCAGCTCTAGGAACACACAGGGGGTTTTGTACACGCGGTGTGCAGCGGGTTGTGTGTGCGTGCACTTTGAAAACTGGAGTTGTCAACATTTCTTTCTACTTTCAACTTCCAAATGACATAAAAGTGAGTGGGATTTGAAGAAAAACTTTCTATTGATTAGTTCTTCAGAATTTCTAATTGCTCCAAAGCCCAGAAAAAAACCAGCAGAGAGTTTAAAACTTGGAGTCTTAATTAAGTCTGAATCAAGTCATTGATAAGGTGAGATTAACTTTTTAAATAAATACTGTTATGAAAAGGCTGAGTTCTGTGTCTTTCTCAAGCAGGATGCCCTTAATAAGATCTCTGGGATAATTTCTCTAAATTCCCAAGCCTTTTTTTTTTTTTGTCTATTCAGTATGAAATTCTTAAGAGCTAGATTTTCAGGTTTTTTCTGAAGGCATCCATGCTGGCTGACAAGTCACTGCCAGGCTGCTGTATAACTCGGATCTGCAGAGTGTTTATCTTTCATCAGATGAACTAGATGTTTGTACAAGCACTCCCAGACTCCTGCAGATTTGGGAAGCTCAAAATGGGGAAGATCAGCAGTGACATTATTCAAATTATTTAAAATCCTTCATCCATTTTGACTGGGAGAAATGGAAAGATGCCCTGGCAGTGGTAACTATTTCAGTCAGTACACAGGTGTCTACAGCCTTGCACTCACCAGTACATAAAAAGCTCCTCACACAATGATTAAATCTGAAGAAATAGCTGTAAAAAATGGTAGCAGCATCAGAAGACTATTTTTTAACTAGATTTGCTGATTTGGAACTTTGAACTGTGTATCATATACTGAAGTAAGATGACAGAATTGTGGAGAGTTTATTTTTGTTTTCCCTGGAGGTCTCATGTTCATTCCTGAGACTACCATAACCTGACCGTCCTCACAGTGGCCATTGTTTGCAGATCTGAACCAAAACCTTTGTACTCATTGTCACTCAAGGTTCCTGGTTTTTGTCTTTGTTCTTTTCTCACAGCTACAAGCCCCCAGTGTGAAAGGCTTTGATTTTGCTAAGCAGCATCTGGGCCAGCACAATAAAGATGATGTCCTGATTATCCACGAGCCAGCTCCTTTACCAGGACCTATTAAGGATACTACCCCATCTGAAAACGGAGATGTGCCCAGCCCCAAATCCAAGACTTCCACAAAGCCTTCAAAGACTGTTCGACACAGAGGGAGGTCAGTTCACGAATTAAAACAAATTGTAGTAGACAACAGTTTATTAATGGCTAGTGATTGCTGTATTTTTAGGGCAGTTTCAGTGGAAAGAACTGTTCAGGGCTCTGAAACTTGTGTTTTGTAGTAAGCTGTCAGTGTTAGACCTCGCTACTCATTAGTGCAAGGTTGTGAGAATTTAGTGTTCATTTTTCTCTTAAAGGGAACACAGTTAAGGGGTATTTAAGACACTGCTGAGTTGGCTGGAGTCAAGTCATTGCTTTTTTATTGGAGACACCAAGTGTATTTTTTCCAGTGCAATCTCTTTGATGTGATCTCTAGCTACTAAGCCAATGGATGGTTAAAAACAAAATGAAAACCACTGACAAATAGTAATGTGTTCCATTAACATTAATAGTGATCAATAGATGAAGAGTATGGAGTTTGAAAAGTTAGAACTTGCAAAATTTAGGGAAGATGCAGGAGTGTTGTTATTTCTGATCATCTAGTGGCTCTTAAAACAAACCAGCCTTATTCAGAAAAAGAAACGATAATTTACAGCTGTGCAAGTGGAGAAGTGTCTGTCAGCCTTCAGCAGAAATTCCCTAACCTTTTCCAATAATCACATGATGTGAATGTCTCTTGCTGGAAAGGATTGTGTTTGTAGGATACGTGATGTAACAAAGCTGTGCAGTAAAAAAGGATCTGTGCACAAAAAAGGGGGATAAGCAGGGAGGTAACAGGTGGGAAAAAAGCGTAACTCTGAGGAGAAGAGCCGCTTTGAACTCCCCTTTCTGGTAATTCTTTGTCTCCCTCACTCTCGTATGTTCACTCCTTCGTCTCCAGCTCTGCATTCCCTGTACTTACACCTATGTGATCCCACACAGTGGGAGAAAAAACAAGCAAGCAATCAAGGGCAGAGTTGGATGAGCTTAAAAAGAAACTAATGGTGATTCTGACTGAGCTGCAGGTGTCTGCGACACAGCTTGCTCCTCTGTTCAGCCTTCTGTGCTTCCTCTAAAGCCCCAGTTGTCTTAAGATCCTTGCTTCATCTTCCCCATGTGGGCTTCATAAAGCTCAGTTTCCCCTTCCAGATGCTAAGCCTGTCTTCCTGACTCTCTGCAGATCTTGTAAGTAGTAGACTGTCAGTGGTACATTGGAAGGTGGGCAAAATTGGAAAATAATGGAAGAAAAATGAGCTAACTAGTTTTGGTGTCTCTTCCATAAATTAAAACAAAGTAATATAAATCAGAAAGACAAGTGTTTCTATGTTTCTTTTAAAAAATTCCATAGTGGCCTAAGACAGCGATTATACATGGGAGAAGGGAAGGTATCTGTATTCATATGCACATAAGCATAAGAAATAATTTTAAATTTGAGGTTGTTGCTGCATTTCATCCAGAATAATTCAGAAAATTAAGCAGGGAAAATTTTCCATTAGCCCCAGTTGTTCTCCTCAGAGCTGCTCTCAATCTATTCACTGCTCAGCCTGTGTTTGAGCTCAGGATTGCCCTGAACCAGGTGCAGGACCTTGCACTTGGCCTTGTTGGACTTTGTGAGGTTCACGTGGCCCCACCTCTCAAGCATGTCCAGGTCCCTCTGGGTGCCATCCCTTCCCTCCAGCGTGTTGACCACACCACCGAGGCTGGTGTTGCCAGGGAACTTGCTGAGGGAGCCCTCAATCCCACTGTCCGTGTTGCTGACGAAGATTTTAAAGAGCACCACTCCCAGCACCAACCCCTGAGGAACGCCACTGCTCTCCACTTGGACATTGAGCCATTGACCACAACTCTTGGAGTGTGGCCATCCAGCCAATTGCTTACCCACCAAGTTTTCTATTTATCAAAGCATCTGTGAGACACTGACAAATGCTTTGCACAGGTGGATGATGTCAGTTGCTGTTCTCTTATCCACCAACATCCTGATCCCATGGTAGAAGGCCACCAAGTATGTCAGGTGTGATTTGCCCTTAGTGAAGCCATGTTGGGTGTCACCAAAGCCCCTTATTATTTTTCACATCCCTTAGCATAGTTTCCAGGATGATCTGCTCCATGATCTTGCTAGGCACAGAGGAGAGAGCGACCGACCTGGAGTGCAGACATTTGAAATAATTTCAAAAGAGAACTTCCCTCGTATTCCCTTAAGAACAAATCTTCCTTTAGGCTTAACTATGGAGATGTTACCATCATGTCCCTACCATGCTGACGTGCCCGTGTCAGCTTGCGGTTTAAAACATTTATTCCCTGAGGCAGAAGTTGAAATATGAAGTGGTATCATACTGTGTTATGTTGGGTTTAGCTGCTTGATGTTTTGTGAGGAAATACAGAACTCAGTTCATCACAGTTCAATTCAGAATTGCATGTTACATGCCAGGAAGTAGAGTGGTGATGTGAGTACACGTTCTGTATCTGTAAGAAACAACAAACAAGAACAGCTGAGTTGAGAAAGCTCAGCATCTCGGGGCTCCAGCTGAGAGTTGGACCTGTTGTTTTGGATTGAGAGTATACAGCTGCATATTCCTCAGCACATACAAGAAATGGCTTATCTTGACTCACCACTGTTTATGTTCCTATAACTTAACAATAATTTGAATAGACTGAGGAAAGAGTATGAAGGGGAATGCAGAGCACCCTAAGGTGAAAGACAAAGTCAGCAGGAGATCTGCAAGAAGAACTGTGCTGAACCAAGACAAAGGTGATAGCTCTGCACACCCACTCCCCCTTAGAAAAAAGTAAAAGATGTGGTGATGGAGATGTGTAAGGAGATGTGTAAATCTCTCATGGAGGACCATTTATCCTCTTTTCCCTGCTATTTGGGATGTGACATTAGTGTTACGGTCCTGCAGATCAGGACATTGTTTAGGGAGGAGAAAGTTGAATTCAGATCGTTGTGTACTGCAAGGAGTAGATTTAATGTCAATGGAGTTATCAGGCTGGATGTAGTTACCTTAGACTGTGGGCTCTCGGCAGGTTGATGTTTAGCCAAGAGCCTCAGTAACTAGTTCAGATATCCATCTAGCCCAAGCAAATCCTGCACTGATGAGGTTAATGCACAGACATGTGCACACTTTCCATGATTAACTCCCTGCCATAATAGTATATGAGTGTTCACAAGACAAAATGGTCACTAGAGACATTATCACAAAGGCTGATCCCGTATCAAAAGACGGGCTTTGGTGTCCATTAAGCAGTGGTGTGTGCCCTGTGTTTTTCTATTTTTATACTCTCGGAATAATTTTACAGCTGAAGTATTTTGGTGGGGGGGAAATCATGGTGGTTTTTTATTTTTCTGTATTGCCTTCAAAAGCTACAAACACTGAGATGGTATTTTTTAGGTAACAAATGTTTTTAAGAATCTCACAACTGCATGGAATAAATACATAAAAGAAGCATTTTTTAATGGCCCTACATTTGACTAGTCAGGAAAATATTCACATGGACTTGTATTGTTAGCAAGAGAACACCAAGTTAGCAAGGCTGAATGTTAGAGTAGTTATCTATATGGGTTTCATACTCCTCATACAATTATTTTCTGTCTGAGAGGTAAATTGCTACTTATGAATGCAGAGCTTTTTCTTTGGAGTGTATTTTAAAGGAAAAATTACTTAATATTGTCTCACATGAATCCTGTTGCAGTCATTTTTCACATACAACAGTAACATCATAGCAATGAATATCTAGCTATAATAATGTATTGTACAGAGGAAAATTTTAGCAGACTTCACAAGATATTTTAGCACGGGATTCTTTGCGTATGAGAGTTGTGCCCCTTTGCAAACCTGTGTTGCATGTTGATTTGTTTGGTTTTTAATGCTTGTGGCAGAATTTTGCCATCAGATGCTGAATCTACAGCAAGTGAACAATCCAGTGGGAGAGAGACAGGAGAAGAAACTGCAAGACCATCAACTGCTGCAAATGAGGGCAAACCACGCAGAGCAGTGAAGAAGGGTTTGTTACTTTTTTTTTCATCCTTGTGTTCACTAGCAGTGCTTTACTCAGGTTCAAGAATTACTCTGGTGCTGTAACTTCTCTAAACTCATTTTTGGCTGTTGATTTTCCTGCTTTTTGTCGCAGAAAATCCCTTCCTATTTGGTTTAGTTTCTTCTGTTGAAACTGAAGAGCTGCACATTCCTTTCATTCCAGCAAGCCTTTGAAACTAGTGGCTTAGCAGGAATGAATCTTGCCCTTTTTTGTCCCACACACACCCCCAGCAAAATTAGGCCTAATTGTGTCTCTCATAGTAGCAGAATTGCAGACAGTGACATGGGCAGTAGAGGTCACAGCAGGACTTCAGACCACAGGGGTGTGACTGTAACTGTAACTTCGAAAAAGTGAGATTTTAAAAAAAAAGATACCAGAGAGGTAAAAGTTTTACGAGTAAGTTCTAATTCAAGTATCAAAATGCTTGCATGATTGTACTTCAGAACGATGAAAATGCGGTGCTAATATGTTGCTGACACTGGTATTTTTTTTGTAAAGAACCATCTTCCTTCCAGTTAAAGTGCCACCATTTGTCTTGGAATTCAGTGCCAGTGAAATTAAGGTAATGGCAGACAATCTTCCGTTTTTCTTTATGTTGCAGAAATGAGTAATGTGTGAGATACGTTATTATATAAACAGCTTTTGGGTAGCTAAACAGGAATTTAAATCACCTGTGATTTCTTAAACTTTCATGATGTGAACTGTTCCTGGAAGAGCAAGGTTGATGGAGCAGGCTTTCCATGTAGAAAAAACATGTAAGAAAACAAAGCACAGGATCTGCTGATGTGGCTAGAAAGTTACATTTTCTAATAATTCAGCAGTGTATGCTATATATACTTTACACAATTTACAGAAAGAATTGTACTGGTGCTACATGTTGCCAATGCCTTAGGTTTGCTCTAAGGAAAAGAAATCATGCCCAAGTAAAAATGTATAGGAAAACAATTATGCTATGGCAGAGCTCATCTCAGGATGGTTTGAATTGCTCCAGCCTATCTGACTTCAATTCTGTTGCTCTGTTTTATTGTTCTCCCGTTTCTTGCCTGGGAACTCCATTTTCATCTCTTCATTTTCTCTCTGGTTTAAATGTTTATGTAAGGTTTAATATTTTGTCTTGGTGCAGAATGTTAGTTGTTGCTGCATCTGAATTACCTGGTAAAGGCAGCAAGAACACTGTGTAAAATGTGTCTTTTCTACCTATCATGCCCTTACTGGATCAAATACACTATTTTTTCAGCATTTTGTGCCTCTAGTTTGTGAATCATAGGGACTATTTTTAGCATTCAGAATTGGAGGCACTGTCTGCAGAGAGCTCTCTGTTAAATTGGAGATTCAGCTCCCTTTTTGTGCAGCTGAGGCTTGGCAGTTTGATCCAAGTTCACGCATTTCATTCAAAAGTAAATGCAATCATCCTACTGCTGTGGTTTTTCTCCAGTTGCCATTCTAGCTGAATTATTTGTCATAATTACTGTGTTGTGTCTTCTTTTTCCTTTATGTTGTCAGGAGCAAACAGAGTGGGTAAGTAACCAGAGCTGGTAGTAGAGTATAAATATGAATAGAGGTGCTGGGGTAGCTGTGATTATGTCTTAAGGATGGAATGGTTTGTCTTGAGTCTAAAAAAATAAAATTGCTTTTGAGCTATTGAAGTATAAAAAAAACCCCTCAGTAACACAAATTATAGTAATCTGGCACATTTTCCTAATTTCCTCCCAATTCTTTCAAATTATTGAGGAAAACATCACTGTGAAAGAATCAAAACTAAGGCAGCTGTTGGTCCTGAAACTAGCTTTGTATAAACAAGTTGGAGATATTGTTAGAATTAGTGTCTTTACTGGAAGCCCAAGACAAACACGAGCTACCTGCAAAGAAACACAACTATTTTCTCATGAACTAGTGTTTTCCTGGCCGGGATTGAGGCGTGGCAAACATAGGGCAGGAGAAAGCTGACACTGCCTTTGCTAACGTATAACATATCTAGTGATAAAATAAGGACTGTGTCCTCTGATAGCAGTGACCATCTTATAATAGCCAGCCTTCTGTCCATCCTTCTGTACTATGATGCTTTGCATTGTTGGGTGTAATGAGTCATCAGCTGCATCCTAGGGATATCACCTGCTGGGATACAGAGAAACTGTATGAAATGTGTCTGGAACTGCATATGCTGGCATGATTACGGTACCAGTGGATCAGATGAAGAATCCCATTGGCTTCATCTGATTTTGGATGAGGCCTTATGCACCTTGGTTACTGTGTCTCCTGAGGGTGCAGGAAGCAGTAGCCTTTCTCTATCTCCAGCTGTGTAGGTTTTCATATGAAAAGCTTTCATAGCTTTCTGACACTTCAGTTCAATTAATAGTTTCAGCCCAGGGAACAGTGATGAACATTGATCCTGACATGTGACCTACATGGACTATTTGTTTAAACATGATCTGACCAGTACTGGAGTATTAATTCCTCTCCATTATTTTTTAGCCTCTGGTGACTAGTCTGAGATCAAAATTTCATTCGTGTAGTGCCATCTGATAACTTTATAAGGAAGATTTTCTAAACATGAACAGTAGTGTAGTAGAACTTTGAAATGAGAAGTGATTCTTATTCTGTCAAAACTTCTAAAGGAGATCATTCCTGTGTTGATTTAGAAACCATTTCTCCTTTTGTTATATGTGTACAGTGCTGTGCAGTTCCTGACTTTACCTGCTGTACTTCCATCTTGGTTTGTATTTATAGACACATTCAGTGTATGCACACAGAGAGGATTTAAAGGTCAGATGCAGCTTATGAGGGTTTTGTGTGTGTGTGTATCTCTTCTGCAAAAGGCATATCATGTTACTGTAGAGCCTTACCAAAATTTGTCAGTGGGACTCTTGTTTTACAAAATGAGTTTAAGAACCTTTTCAGCTAAGAGGCCCCTGCCAAGCACTTACTTATGTGTGTAAAAGGGAAAGTTATGATTGACATTATGAAGATTCAGAGTGAATGCTCAGTGTAATTGAATATATTGGACCTTGCTAACCAAGTGATATGAAAATAACCTTAAAATTTTGTGTTAGAGGTCAGTGAGCTTGAGAATGGCTGTTAGAGTGAAAAGGTGGAAAAAAATGACTAATGTATGGGGAAAATGGGAAAGATGGATGCAGAAATTCAGACTTCTATTGACGGCACAATTGCTCTGAGAGATTCCCATGAACTACTTAATATGTCTTGTCACCCTCTCTGTGAGAGGCCACGCTTGCAAGCTTCTGAGAAATGCATGAAGATGGGGCTGTGGAGATGACAAATCATAAAGAGCTATAAATAGCTGCAGAAGAGAGATGGATACATTTCATCTAGGCTCTGTGTCTTGCAAAACATTTGGGACAGAGAGGTCTTGAATGGAACTGTTTACCTTCTTTTTAAGGATACTTATGCAGTAAAACCACATTTATAAATGATGCACGCCTTTTAGAAACGTGTACGTTTGACAGTGCTTTGATTGAGTTTGAGAAATAAGAATAGGAATTTTGCTTAACTTGTGCCAGATTGCTTTCCAGCCCCGAAGTCGTGTGCTGTGAACGTAGCAAAGTGCACCATTCCTTCCTTCTCCTGCTCCCTTTCTGTGCTAGAAGAGGGAAGCAAAGGAGCAAGTCATGTGCTGTGACCTTCTACAGAAGGTAGCATTCATTCCTCTTCTGAACCCTACCCTGCACTACCAGCACGTGTTGCAAAACGATCACAGCAGTGGCCATTTAATATCCCTTCTTGTCTGTTGTAGTTGGATTATGTTGATCAACAATTGATTCTGTATCAGAATCAAATCAGATTTTTCTTCCTGATTTGAATCTTGAGAACTGCATTCCCTTATTAGAAGTCTGTGCAAGGGTGTGGGACTATGTCCCTCCCCATTGTTGTGTTCCTTCATAAGAAGAGTCACAAGTCTTGATCTCCCATTGCTCGTATTTCATGGTGAAAAGCAGTTTGAGAATTTGTGACTTTACCACATGGTTAAGACAAAAGGTTATTTTGCAAGTTTTCAATAACTTTTGCAAGCCTCATCCACATGAGTTTCTGGTTTAGTTCTAACTCAAAAAAAAATTATTAAATCTGTGCTTAACTGCAAACCTCTGGGGTGATCCTACAGATTTCAGGTCTTTTTAGGGAGATGACCCATTTCTATTGAAGTGATTAACTGTTGGCAGGACCTGGGGTGCAACTTCCATGCGTATCGGTTTCCATAATGTCTTTTGCTGATTGTATTTGAGTTGGTTTAACCTCTTCAACAAATTACAATATGACAATATTTGTGCAGCTTGCTTATTACTATGTGAACTATTTATCCTGTCACAGAGAAGAAAACTGCTTTAAAAGCTTTAATCAGTAAAATGTCTGTAAAATTCTTCATTTTTTTGGTGGATTTCTAAGGGGGTTTTTGTTTGTTCCTATATCACTCCTATCACTTAAGGAATGCATTTTGCATTGAGACATCTTTCATTCCTCTTTGAATCTCCATTTGAACAATTTGCATCTCCTTAAGTACTGATAAGAGGAATCATTAGCAGTATGTACTTAAACAGCTTTTTATGGAATAAAGTAGATTGAAATTTTGAGGGTTTGCAAATGCCAAGAGCTTGATTTACAGAAATAAAGAATGACAGCTCACCTTCTGGAAATATAATGGGAAAATGTTTATACTTCGCAAACCATGGGGTAAACTTGTTGTACACTAAATGTGGATCAGCTGGAAGGCCTGGAGGGCAAATTAAACACAGATGGAAAACATGGTACAGTTTTGTAGCATAGCATCTGTAGAGCTTAACATTTGACTGTGATAACCCTGGCAGCACTGCTTTACCCCGTACTGCTTCTGGTGATTTAGGACCTCCTCAGAGCAGCAGTGGAAACGAGCAGCACTCCTCAGCCTCTATCTTTGAACATGTGGATAGGATGTCCCGTTCCTCAGACGCCAGCAGGCGGGTCCCCAGCAAGATCCAGCTGATTGCTATGCAACCCATGGCAGCACCTCCGCTTCAGAACTCGGTGCTTTCTGATCGAGTGGCAGAGACCAACAAAATTAATAAAGAGGTATTTTTAAAGTGCTTTGAATGTCTTTGGAGGACTGTAGGCCTAGCCATGAGCAAAGTGAAAAGTATGCAGTTTCTTGTTATCAAGAGCTCCTTGTTACTTCCTGAGGAGTTAAATCTTGACAAGTTACAGGAATAATCCTGTTTCCATCCAGAGAAATAATCTGACCTGTTTTTAAGAGATACCTAAACCAAAATTTAAACACTGAGAGAGGAGCAAATGTGATGCTCAGGATACCTTGCGTTAGCATCCTTTTGCTAGTCATCAGAACATGACTTAATGAGAGTTATGTGAATTAGTGCATGAGAACTGGAGCATGTGGCCCACCTTGGTTTTCATTCTACACTATTCTTTTACTTTTCAGCAACTCAGGATGTCGGTTATACAAAGTTATCTCAAAGCATTCTGGGGTGTGAATTTGCAGCATAGTTCATTGCTTTCCTATGCTGGTGTGTTCATCTGACAGTACACATGCAGAAACTTCCTGCTTTTTCTGAAGCTCACGTTACTGTGAGCAGAATATGAGTGTGCCTGGGGCATGAGGAGAGGTGATGGATGCACTGTAAAGCCACATCATACACTGCCTGACAGTACCACATACCTGCATCCTGGTTTGGTACTGGCTGTAAGATGACACCTAATGATAATTCAGAGTGGAAGATCACTAAAATCTGTAGCTTAACTTTTTTAAAGAACCTGTGTTTCTGAGTACTTTACTGAAGAGAGGCAAATACATGTATTTAGGATACATAGACAAGAGGAGCCACAAAACAGAAATCTCTTTATATGGGCAGAAGACATATAATTCTAACTATAAACTGTAGACTATAATTCTAACTATAACACATAAATTCTAACTATATTCTAACATAAACATAAAAAGCAAGTCTGACTTGTGTCCTATATGTGCTTTTTAAAAATTTTCATAAGAGAATACACAAAAATCAATTTTTAATTGGTTTTTAATTTGCTGATACAGATGTGTTCCAGAACTAGTCCCGCACAGGCAGAGCAGTTGTTGCTACCTGATCTAGTGCTTGAGCATTTACCAGTGATAAGAAAGATTTCATTGAGTGTTGGGCAGGGATTTACAAAGTGTGGTGTTACGATAGCTTTCCCGAGATAGTGAGATGCACTCCATGAAATTGGAAAAAAAGTGGGAGAGAGGCATGTAAATTCAGCCTGCCAGAAGATGTAGAGCTGATAGTGCCATGTTCATCCAGGGACCTGGGCCCTTGTGTTGCTGCTATGTTCCTACATAGCTTATGGCAGCCTCTCATGCTTAGCAGAGACATTGAATTATGAGCTCAGTTGGCTCTTTAAGTTCTTACTTCTCATGTGATGAAGGTCATTAAAGGGAAAGCGTGACAGATTTCAACACTATTGATCAAATATATATCTGTTTGCCTAGCATAGCTAACTACAGACTGGTTAGTCTTATTTTTTCAGAGCAGCATTACTTCTGGCAGACAGCAGGAGTTTTTTGTGTTCCTTCTGCCTTTTGTTAGCAAACTGCCACCTCCCTCTAATTGCACCTGCTGTGCTGGCAATTGTATTGTGTATAATGGTACATCTACCTAGGGAGACAATGGGGAGACTGCAAAACATCCAGGAAAGAAAGTGTGTTCGTAAATTGCGTGACTTATTTTAGTCCTTCAGAGGGAGGAGGGAGGCAGGGGCAGGCAGAGAGGTGGGGAGGGGAGGTTTACAGAAGAGCAGCAAAATCCAGTTTGCAAAATACACAAATGAAAAAATGCATTTCTTTTTCTTTTTTTCTTTCCTTCTTTAAGATACAAACAGCCCTGAGGCATAAATCTGAGATTGAGCATCACCGCAATAAGATTCGCCTCCGTGCCAAGCGTAAAGGGCACTATGAATTTCCAGTGGTGGATGATGTGGTGGTGGTTGACTCCAAAGAACAGCACAGAATATACCGCAAGGCACAGATGCAGATTGACAAGATCTTGGACCCTGGAGGCAGTGTGCCTACTGTCTTCATAGAGCCCAGGAAGAGGTAGGGACTTCAGAGATGGAACAAACAATTTTCTTTTAGAGTCAGCACCCACAGTACCTCAAAACTGTACTTCTTAACTGTGAGAGCTTAAAATCATTTTGATCACTAGTTGAATTTGAGTTATCTAGGTGAAAAGGATTATTCTAAACATTTTTATTTATTTCAGTATATGCCACTATGTTTTGTTTTCAAATTATTCTTTTACAAGTTCTCAGCAGTGAATTCTTGATAAATAAACCCAAATGTATGAAAACCATCTTAAAATAATTTAGTGTTTGCTGTGCCATTTGTTTGAATAATTCTTATGTGGTGTAAAGGGATCAGAACTGCAATATCAGCACTAAAAAATAAACCTGCAAGTAATAATATTTTTATAAAGTGGATGGGGAAGGGAGGAAATATGCAAAATAAAGAAAACCTTGAACAACCTAAAAAGCATGAAGATTCTGAATGTTAAAGGCAAATTCACAAATCAATGAGAATACCCAGAGGGAATACATAAAAGGTTATGAGGCACATCTGTCAGCCTCACAGATCTACCTTCCTGTCCTTGTACTTTCAGAGAAGGTTTTCCCTGGGTTCTGTTTAGGGCACTTTGTTCCTGGAGCACTGGTGCCCTGGGAGTGCTTCTGCACTGATAAAAAGTAGCTTTTCTGCAGCAGTGTGGGTTCCTCAGCTGGTTTGCCTGGTGGGGTTAAACCCTCTGAACCAAGCACAAAGCCTCGTTGGCAGTGTGGTCCCTTCTGCGGCTGCAGAGATGTCACACATTGGGCTGGGGGATGGAAGGCTGGGGCACAGGCAACTTTGATAGATAAATATAGAAGGGAGGTGATACTGGGGAGAATTTAAGGGAAGAATGGGAGACTTTGGCGAGTTGTTAAGAGAAGCTTGAGGAAAGAGATTTGATGCTACCTGATGGGACTGGAATGAAAAGGTGGGAGAGGGAAGAGAAGCAGGGCTGAGGCAAGGATGACTTGGAGGGAGTGCGCAGAGGAGTTCGACATTGAGTGGGATGAGAAGAAAAATTGCATAAAGAAATGTGTTTACCTTTGTGTCTCTCTCTCTATCTGCTTTTGTTTTCTTCCTATTAAGTTCTCGTGCAAAACGTTCTCCCAAGCAGCGCCGACGACATCAGATAAATGGGAGTCCGATTGATGCTGAAAAGGACAGGTTGATCACAACTGACAGCGATGGGACATACAAAAGGCCTCCAGGAGTCAATAATTCTGCATATATTGTATGTATGTCTCTTGAATGGCAGGAATGTTCTTATAATCATGAAGGTTGTGGCATTGGGAGGTTTTTGGCCTTCTGACTTTGGCCTACGTGACTAGTTTTGGTCATGTAGTTAGCATGTAAATCAAAGTGAAATAAGGATTTCATTGACTGTCTGTCATTATTAAGCAGTAAAATTCTGCCTAGTATTCCTTGATATTATGGAGGCCAAGAACCAAAGCCTTGTTTTCATTAATACCACTGTGTTATGCACATGAAAGTGTGCTTGGCATGTTCCACAGTATCTTGAACATAGTTTCACTGTAGTCCAATTTGCTGGATGTTATATATTTATATGTTACAGAAGATTTCATCCTTTGCTCCTACAGAGTGGAAGACTCAGTTCTTTTTGTGAGGAATTTTCTAATCTTTCAAATGTGGGAATTAATTATTAATGAAAGAGAAGCATGTCTTTGTACTACAGTAACTTGAAACAATTCTAGCACAATGTCTTGAAAATTAATTTTGTTTCCTGTCTAAAAGAGGAAAGACACTGGAGAATACTTGTGTTCAATCATATCCATGTCTCAAGCAGTATTTAGGCATCTTTAACCACTTCTAAGCAGAGTTCATGAAGCCAAATGCTAATATTAGAAGCCCCTGGACAGTTCTCATCTTTAAAGACGATTTAATAATTTCAAGAATTTCACTGTTAGCTGCATATGCAGTCAGGTGACTATGATGTCGATTTCTGCAGTTTCCTTCTGCCTTCAAACATGAGTGTGATGATTTTAATGTCATGCTGCAGTAGAATGAATTATCATCTGAAGCCGTTTAATTAAGACATGGCACACAGCAGGCTCAGCCCCTTTGGCATCTGCAGTGAGACTGCTCAGAATGCTAAGTTCCTAATAAAGTAGAGGCTTGTGCCTCTTGACGACTGATTTTGCAGTCTGCATGCAGTGGTAAGAATGAGCTTTGATAATAAGTCTGTTGCTGCAGAGCTCGTTTAATTTCCTCTCACTGATCAACAATAAGCCCATGTGGTAAGATCCCAGGTGGTAATTATGATGCATGCCTAAGGTATTGCTGCAATGAAGCACTTACATGAATCCCATTCAGGTGATGCACCCAAGTTCAAGTTCCATGCAGGTAACCACTTAGTTCCTTAACAGCTTCCTTTGTGTGTTTTTCTAGGAGGTAATAATTGTTTAATGTTGTTGCTGATGTGGTCAGTTGTAAGCTAAAGACTGAATTAATTTCTTGGAACTGCAAAAGCTGCAAAGGAGACAAAGATGTAGACAGCTGATTATCTTTTTCTGGGTGGAAAAATGCTCTCTGCATGACTTCACTGTATGCTTGCAAACCACAAGATGTCTGTTATAGCTGAGTAACTTCTGCACAAAGCTCTGCTGCCTTACCTGAGATCAGAGTCCTTCAGATCACACTGAGTGAAGTATTGGAACTGCTGGTGTTACGTATGTGTGTGCATATATGTGTGCAGCAGTGGGGAGGGTAAGGGCAGGTGCTGTGTGTGGTTCTGGCAAACACGTGTTGCTCAGACTTAAGGCCCACAGGGGCTTGGAAGCTGGTTAAATCTCCTCTGTGGCTGCCCTTCACCTTCTTTCTGTTCCCTCCAGTCTGATCCAGACTTGCCTGCTGAACCTCAGACGTCCTCCTCGGCCGACCTGGGGAAGTTCCCGGGGCTGCCGTCGCACCCGGTGTCGCAGTACGTGCCCCCGCAGCCGTCCATCGAGGAGGCTCGCCAGACCATGCACTCGCTGCTGGACGACGCCTTCGCGCTGGTGGCTCCCAGCAGCCAGGCAGGCAGCTCCACGGCCGGCGCTCCGCCCGGGGTCGCCGCCGGACAGCCGGTAAACAGCGCTCCGCCTGGGCGGTGGGGATCCCCTCACGGGCCAGCTCAGCCAGTGAACAGCACAGTCAGTGTGAGGGATGCGATTTAAAAGGCTCTTCTGGGCAGGTTGGCAGCCCCAGTTGAGCCACAGCCGCTGTCGTGCCCTTGCTGTCTGGACTTACCACAAATGTGGAACAGTTCCTGGAAGTAGGAGAATTCAGAAATGACCGTCACAAGATGGTCAACTGGCTTGCTAAGCTGTTTGGTTCCTTTTCCCTTTTCCCATCTCAACCACAAGAGAAGAGAGGGGTTCTCCTTTAGGATATCTTTTCTTTTCTTCTCAGTTAGAATCTTTCACAGGTCATTCTTGCTACGTCCAAGAGTAAAACCTTATTTTTTTTGTTAATATGTGTGGTAGTTCCTGTTTTGACAATGAAAAAAGAATGTATTTGACATAAGCCCTATATTTCAGCAGGAAATACAAATGCTTTCAGGAAGTGAGGGATAGCGAAGCAGTATTTCTGTGTATGACTATTTGCTTTTGATGGAGCACTGAGACACATGGATAATCTTTTAGGTCATCGCAAGTTCTGTTGAGTCTCAGCCCTGTGGTCTCTGCTGCAGTCTGCTCTTTGAGGTCAAAAGAGATTTCCAAACGCAAAGCTTGGTTTTCAGCTAAGTAGACATTAGAGCAGTTCTTGATCTTCTGCAAGTTGAGAGACAGTATTTATGAAAGGTTTTCGAGTTACCACTCTCATCACACAGAAGAGACTCTAGCCCGCTGTAACAGCGATTCCCAGATCTTCTTGTATTTTTGTGTTTGTAAAACTTAAGTTCTGATGGTTGCCATAAAGTCAGTCATCAGGCCTAGTGATGATCTGTGCCATTCATCACTTAAAAGGCTGACCATGTACTTCCCAGGGTATGCATTTCGATTTTAATTTGGTTTTTTTTTTTTTCATTCTTCTGACAGAGATACATGGAATTTGGAATGACTCCGCCAACAGCACCAGGTCTCCTACCAAGGTAGCCTTCTACTGATAGAATTATCATTTATTATTTTCCTTGCATTTACTCCAGATTTCTCACTGGCACTGATATATTATTATGCACAGTACTGTATAAATGAGAAGTAACAGGAGTTCAGATCCAGTCTGTGTAATTTATTTATGTAGCATGAATGACATATGGACGCTGTATGGAATCCAAGCCTGTGTTTAAAAGAAATATGTTTCTAGCCCTTCAGCCATAGAGACATCTTTCCAAATAATCAGTAAACCACTGAGTTTCAGCTTTTGGAGAGCTTGAAACAGTTACTCACATGCATGTAATTCTCCCAATACTCTTGCTTTCATCTCGTTTCTGTATCCTCAGGGCAACACTCATTCCAATAGCTTTCATATGACTAACAGACTCATTCTATTTTTAACTGAGTTGAGAACAAATGACAGAGCACAGTGACCCTCATAGAGGAAGTCTGCCTTGCAGCCCTATTACTATAAAATCAGGGGAAGAACAAATTTTCCATCTTCTCCTGCCCTTGCTGTGGGAGCACAGTGTAAAGAAAAGAAAACAGTTGTCCAGGTGATTGTTAATTTCACATTTGGTTCATGTGTTTTAACCACATGTGAAGTTGGATTCTTGAGTCATGATACTCACTGTGCTCAGACTTGTCTCACCCTCTCCAAGCTGCTGCATGCAGCAAAGGGAGTAAAATGGTGGCCTTGTGCTGCTCTCTCATTACTTTCTTAGAGTTCACCATGTGAGATGGAATCCCTCTGGTATTCATATCTCTCATTGCATTTCACCTGAAGCCTTCACTGCCTTGAAAACTGGATGGTAAAATGGCTACAAAGAACTTCCCTTATTTATTGTTCTGCAACCTGATCTTGAAAAGTCCAAGTAGAAAAGGAGGGACTTCTAAGCATGTTTTCTTACCTAGTTCTTGGCTGGAGGTGACAGTTTCAGTGTGAGTGGAGCATACATGAAATGGCACACAGCATGACATGCAGTATATTTTTTGTAATTTAGATTACCTTGAAGGTTATGAGCTTTGAGACTGCCAATACAAATCACAACAAATTGATTGTTATTGAGGATTTTGTCTCTGTTGGCCTGTTACACATTCAGGGAAAATGTGATAAATTAATCACGCAAGTGCTGTAGCCCATGTTAATACACATGACCAAGACAGTGTGTTCAAAATATATTTTTTGTTCAAAAGTTTATCGCCCTTTGACATAGGCACTCTGAATTTAGGTAAATTGCAAGTTAATGGCAACATGATTGAAAGTTTAGATGCTGGCTTTGCCAGTGTCGACAGATTAAGTTAACAATATGCGAGGTCATTTACCTTAGCAGAAAGAATTCCTTTAAGTTTTCTTTAAAATAGACAGTTTCCTAAAGATTAGTGAATAGAAAACAAGGAAAGAGTTGTCATGGCTGTGCAGTGGGAGTTATTCTCAAATTCTGAAGATAATTATAAACAAATTGATAGAAGCAGTGCACCAATTAGAGGAAGGAATAATAACCTGAGGTCAGTGTGATTAGGTGGCATGTATCAATGTCATAGTCCATTGGCTTAAATATCCAATGCATGGAATAATAGTTGGGTGAGCATACTGTTCTCTTCTCTGTAATAATGCAATCAGCATCTTTAATGGGGTGGAACCAACCTGGGGAAAAAAAAAATTCAGTGTAAAAGACCTAGGTCACATAACAGCTAGGCAAACATGAAGGCACAATGAACAGCTTTTGCCAGAAAATGGATATTGCATCATGCAACAGAGATAGAGGTACTTAGCCACAGTGGATTAGTGGTGTAAAATTGATTTTTGGAGCAGTATCTCTTGACTTAAATGACTGGAGATTAATTTTTTTTTTTGAATGTGGAAAAATTGAAAGCTGAGTTTGTCTGGAAATAGAAAGGAGCACTAGAAAGCCTGTATGATACAGATGCAGAGCAGTATCCTGGTTTTAAACTCTTCTGTTGATCTCCAACTTTAAAGAGAAGCTATATCTATCTATTATAAAGAAGGTTGAGAAAGTGAAAGGTTATTAAAAATGTGTACCTTGCAAGTACAAACACATCAGCAATAAAGGATATACTTCTTATCCTTTGAAAAATTGGCACAAATAGAACACATTTGCAGTAATGTTGAAAAAATATTTTCTTTAGACCACATCAAAAAATGGCAGTAACTCATCAGCTTCAAAATTCCAGCTCAACACTGCAGGCATAAAGGGCCAGATGATCACATCCTTTACTGATTACAGTGATTAACATAACAGAAGTGATATTGTTAAACATTACCTACCCATTGAAGCATTTATTTTAACTAGTTTGTGTGGTTGGAAATGGTTTCCTGTGGATCTGCTGAGTGGACAGGTGGGGATTGTATGTGAGGGAACTGGGGAAATTCTAGCATTTCCACAAAGGGATTGTTACAGCTGGGAGCCCTTACTCCTCCTCCAT
The DNA here is from genome assembly GCA_013400975.1 of Atrichornis clamosus. Lineage (NCBI taxonomy): Eukaryota > Metazoa > Chordata > Aves > Passeriformes > Menuridae > Atrichornis > Atrichornis clamosus. The sequence goes on along the minus strand of WBMZ01011699.1, from coordinate 19,847 downwards.
TTAGCAATACTGTATGCCAAATAGCTGGTACTTTTATTTACAATCCCTTGTTTGTGCTTTATTAGCCAATTTATTATGTCGACTTTCTTTGCTTATCTGGCTGTCATACTAAGGTGGGTAGTTTCCAAATAGAGCACAAATCAAGAATAGTTTCAATTAGATGGTCACAAGATTTTGCTGTAAAACAGAGGGGTGTAAACTTGAGGTCTTGAGGAATAGGATACATTGCAGTCCATAGCCAAGGAGGGCTCAGATGCTGTTGTGGTAAAAGGCACATAAAACTCATCCCTGGTCCTCACTTTGTGTAGTTTCATGCAGTGCCTGAGTCTGGAGGGTTGTCTCCCTTTGCTTCACGTGCGCTCACCAGGGCGAGGCTGCTGCAGGCAGCAGGGGAGGGAACCTGATGGTGTGGCCGGAGTGGCTCCTGGGGAGTGTGTGTGTCTGATCACGGCGCAGGGTGCCGGGGTGAGCCCCCGAACCCCAGCCCCTGGAGGGTGGCGCCCACACTGCCGCCAGAGCGATGGGAACCCATAACCCTGGAGGTCAGCTACCATCCCTCTTCTAAAATACAATCTCACCATGGCAGGGTTAAGGTATGTTAATAGGAAGCCTAGGAAAAGCAGCATTTCTGTCTCCCTCTCTACTCCTGTTCAGTGAATAAATTACAGGGTTTCTTTTGCAAGTCCAATTATCTTGGCACAATTAGTGAAGTAGATTGATTACAGTTTCTGTTGTTAACTCTTTTTAGTGAATATATAACAGTGACTACCAGCACCAGCCTGATTTATAGGAAATTAATTGAGGAACTTTATAGGAACTAATTTTAGTATACATTGCATTTCTTCATATGTGCCAATGACAGCTTTGAGTCGTTTTGTGACTCTTAAAGAGCAAAGTTTTGAAAATTTCCTGAAAAACTACCAGAATGCTTGGTGAAGCAATAATTGTTCATGAAATACACACGTAATGCAGTTTGTATGTTTTGATTTAGACCAAAATTGTGTGCCAGAAACTCTTAAGCAGTAGCTTTGTTGCTGACACAGGCACCTACATCACTGCTGCAGTCTTTTTTTTCTTTTTTTTTTTTTTCATTGAAGATACCTTTTTCCCCCAAGGGGAGAGCAAGATCTCAAGATCCATGGACTTTTTTCTCTGCATTGAGGAGACTGCAACATGAGAAAAACACTTGCGTAAAATTTTGGTATACTATTCCTGTGCAATGCAGATCATGAAGGAGGAATATATTCTTCAGGTGTAAATATATTATCTTCAACACTGAAAGTTACAGTTACATTAAAAGCCATCATAAATAAGTGTTGTATGAGGTACACCTACATTATCGTTTCTAATTAGGGATTTCACTTATTTTAATCTTGAGTCCTTTTCCACAGGCAGAACTTTGGGCCAGGTTTCCTTCAACCTTCAGAGCTAATGCACCCAGAGCAGCCACCCCCTGAGCTCCAGTATTCCTCCAGAGGGATGTACTCAGAGGAAATGCCGTCAGTGGCACGGCCACGACCGGTTGGAAGCACCGCAGGTACACTTCACTTTAATTGAATATGCACTAAAATAACTGATCCTTTCTGTATCTACTCTCAGGCCAAGGTCACCATTATGATGTCTTTCTCCTTCAGCTGCTACATGTGATATGTGGTCCTTGTCCTCATTGCCCAAAAAAAACCTCATCACAAAGTGAGGTTAACTTTACATCCAGAGACCTTGTAGAAAAAGGCAGTGCTTTGTCACTTTTTTTAGTGTCTTACAAGCATTGGTTATCACAAAGCATATTTTCACAAAACCCCATTCTCTAAGAAAGGAAAATTACTTGTTTTAGAGAGTACAATGTACTCTAACTTTCCATTTTCAACTCCTTCTTTTGTGCTAAATGAGCTAATTGATGCATCCCAAATCAGCATGCTAAATAGCGAAATTTTGTAATACTTTTCTACATCTATGTTACTCATTTCTCTCTGTAGAATTGTGAGCATCAAAGCAGTATCTCTTAGTTTTATACTACAATATCTATTGCTGCTGTCCCATATGAAATCACCTTCCCTGATTTGGTTGAGATAATTTCCACAGCGTTCACCAATGCTATCATGAATAAGGTACTAACATCACATGGCAGTTAAACAGCAAACATGTTTTAAGAATAAAAGATTGTATTGTTATGCAATTGTCACAGTTAATTTTCTCACAGATAAGTGTTTTCTTCCTGGGGAGTTGAAAAAGACTGGAAATACGATCATCTAGTCATGTCAGAAGCCTAGTTTTGATAGTTGCTATCATCTCCCTGTAAATGTTAACAGATGAAGATGGTAGGAATGTAGTAACTATTACAGTTTAATGATAGTTATTTTACTCTCTGATTCACACTATTGTCTAAATGTTCATATGTATTCTGCTTTAAAGTTTGGAGATAATTCATATATTTAGTTTCTGTTCCTCAGCGTAATTACATGTAAATATCAAACTTCTCAAATATTGGGATTTTTTGAGAGGAAAATATGAAAGTGATCTAACTGTCCATCATGTAAATCACGCTGTTGTTTTTGTCTTTTCCTCCCTTTTTGTACGTACACACAGTTTTATGTATCTCTGGGTTAAATGTGTTTCAGTTCTAGTGAATAATAAAATATTATTTTATTAATTATAAGAATAAAAAAATAAATTACGTTTCCTGTGGGGGGAAATTCATGAAGAAGGAAAGCTGGCATGTTGTTATATGTCTCTTGTAATTAATGGTGGCAGCTATCCTTGCATATGTTTGAAAGCAGCGGGAGGGGAGGGATGGGAAGGAAAGGAGACAGGAGGAGGTTGGCTTTCAGGGTGAGAGGAGATACAGTGTGTTCTGACCTTCTCGTTAGTTAAGGACAGCATCGTTTAATATTTAACCACAAAGCAAAGCTGAAAGAACCACACTCTTACATAGTCATGTATTTTATTCTTCAGAGCCATGGAACAGAAGGCAGAGTGGAGAGTTAGGGTCTTGCCAGTGTGATGCAAATAAGGTGTGCCACAGGAGCAAATGTCTTCTCTTTGCTGCTGAGTAATGGACATGAAAGCACTGCCAGAGCTTTCAGTAAGCGCTGCTTGGAAAGGGCTGGCATGTTTTTGGAATGAAGAGTAGTCCATGTCTGAGATGCATGTGTCTCAACCTCTTCTTTCAGTGCAGTGCAATGAAATGCATCACACTCACATGAACTGCACAAAATGCACATAACTTTTCTGTCTTTATTCCACACTGACAGCCTTCTTTCTGCTGGTTTTTATTAATTGCACAGAAACAGAGCTCCGTTATCTTCTTGTGTCCTGCTTCCAACAAAGTTTTATGTTATCATGTGTCTGCCCTGCAAACTTGACTGTGTATAAAGATGAAAAAAACAATATTTGCTTTTAAGGTTCTCAGATACAGCACCTCACTCAGGTGGGAATTGCTAGCAGGATCGGAGGTCAACCAGTGGAGATCCCCTCAGGCAGAGCAGGGCATGGCCAGCCGGGGGGGCCAGGGTGGCCCCAGTACCGTGGAGAGGATGAATGTGCTAGGCGAGATGCAGTGAGTACTGTGTTACACATTTGCATAGTTTCCAAAGTAGTGATATGTTTGGGTATTTTTTTCCTACATTACTGTTTGGAACTTTTTTTCCCCTGGAATACTTTCAGTTGCTTCTCTGACATTCTTTGCTTTGCTCTTCGAACCCTTGTTAGCTCTTCTGACTTCTGCTTGCTGTTCTTTCACCTTTGCTTCTCTCCAGCTGCTTTCTCTCATTTTACCCTAACCTTTTTTTTTTTTTTCCTCACTTGAGGCTTTCACCCATTACGAGCAGTTCATCCAGTTCTGCTTCTGAGCTCCAGCAGAGGTGGATACTGCTTTTCATTTCTTCTTTAAAATATGCCTCTGTATTTTGAGATCGTTGTAATTAGAAAACACTGAATTAAAAAATGGCTACCGTCCTACTTTGTATGCGTATAGTTCTTTTGTCTTCGGTATCAGTGCAAACAGCAGGAGTCAGGGCAGCAGAATAAGGGACATACTTGCACATAATATCAGAGATGTTTATAAACAAGTTACTTTCCTGGCCTAAATCAGCAGGATGTGGTAAAGGAATACGTATTCGCTTACCAGTGTTGCCTGGGCAGCCATGGTGATGTCATGTTCTTGGCAGTGGTGCTTCCAGAGGTTGACATTTCTGATTCAACCAGCTGTGTGACGTTGAAGATAGTATATGGCCTTCCCAGGAGAGAGGCACTTGCCTGCTATCAGTCCCTCTTTGATGTGTTGCATCCTGAAGCAGACTGACCTGTGACAGCTTTATTGCAGTACTCTGGAGAGCAATAACTTCATGCTGCTTCTTTTGCTTCTTTGCTTAAACTATCTTTTTCTGGTTTCTTCCTTGAGGGAGGGAGGCAGGATCTCCTCCTTTTGCATACTTACTACAGTGTGTGTTCACACTGCTTGAAGTTGCTTTGCAGTATTGCATGACCTTGAAATAGCTTTGCAGAAAGGAAATGCAACAGGATGGGCTTATCTTTAGCTTTTGGTGAAATTGAGCTGCCTCCACTCCAAATGAACTTGAGAGGAGCAGCGTAAAGTTTTTGAGAACTGAGTGCACTGGGTGCACCTTGATACTATTCAAAAACTTTAACTGTCCAAGCTGAAAGATCTGTTCCCCTAATGTAATGTACTCTCTGTGCTTAAAGCTTGGTATTTGAATGCAAGACCACCAGAATTTCAGTTTACATCGAAAAGAGCACTTGTGTAAGAGACGAGTGTCTCCTGTTTCGTTTTCAGAGACATCTGTGTTACCAGTCATTTACCCTTCTTAACATTTGCATCTCTTTTCTGAAAATGATCTTTCTAGATCTGTGGGCCTGTTCCTGTTCAGGTCATTGAAATCTAGGCTGTCTTTCTTTTAATTCATCTCAGTTTAAAGATTTCCTCGGCTTTGACAGAACTTTTACTCACTGTTTGCTGAAGTCCATATGTTACTGCAAAGTGATTTTTTTACAGTTTGTTATTAAAAAGAAAGCGAAAGGAGGAGATCATGAACTAAAACTTATGTTAATGTGGTGTTATTCAGTTGTAGGAGAGCTCACCTACTCCCTGAACTTTCCTTTTCCTCTGAGCAATTTTTTTCTTTTTTTGCAAGGAATTCTTCCCATAAAAAAAAAAAAGAAAAAAAGCGCCTTAGTCTTGTAGCTTTCTGTAGTTAAATAATTACCTTCACAATTTGGATTTTTTCACTAGGACAGAGCTCTAAATTTGTCTTTCCTCCTTTTGGAAATGAGGCTTTACTTAATGATAGTCATGTTCCTTATGGCGCACAATTCAACTGATGCTTTGCAAACACTCTTACTGTTCCCTCATTCTGAGCAAGTTTCTAAAATTAAACTCTGCATTTAGGAGGATTGGAATCTAGAGCATTCTTCTCACACACAAGTTGGAGAGGGATGTGCATTTGTCTTCCTACAGTACCCTTTTCCTTACGGTATCCTCACCTATTATTGCTGAAGTCAATACCTGAGGTTCTGCTGGAATATGACCTCTCACTTGTACCTTCCGACCCAAAGCCAGCATGCAGGGTACCATCAGTTCACCTTAATTCTTCATCTAGAGGGCCCAGGCAACCAGGAGAATGACAATATTTCCTTAGCTAACACAAAATAGAATCCTGAGCTCATTTGAGCAGCAGAACAGCCAAGGCCTGGTTTCTTACACATGGGTGCAGTGTCTTGCATATCTCTACCTCCCTGCCACCACCTGGCATCTCCTCCTACCCATCTAGAGTCCCCTGTACCTCTCCACTCTTCCCCCAAGACTTCTCCAGGTTTCCAGTGTTTCCCCAAAGATACTCCTAGCCTTTCACTCGGTTTTTCTATTCTGGCTGCCCACTTTAGTGTCTAAACAATCTCACCAAACTTACTTGGCTCTCGTCCTCGAGACAGCCTCTGTGAGATTCTTGCTGGCTGACAGGTCCAGCTGAGCACAGCCTAACTTGACCTCTCAGCCACTCAAAAGCAGATCCAATGATAGCAAATAAGATTATAACAAATCAGGTTATGTCTAATTAGCTACCTGGTTTTGTGGATTTTATATGTGTGTTCATACATACACATACATACATGTATGTCTGTGTATATATTTATACATCTAATTCAGTTGGAATTGGTCAGAGTTCAACAGTTATTAAAAGTGGACTAACAAATTTGCAATGTGATCTCATAAATCTTCATTCCTTAAGGAGGAAGATTTAATAAAGATATTTTTGTCAGTTGTTTTGTACTGCTGTTAATTATACAGAAGTTTCGAAATAAAAATATAAAATTTATAGATATTATATAAAACTATATGTTTTTACATATATGATGTTATATAATGTATCTCTGTGTGTGTCTGTTAGTAAAGAAGTTTAAAAGTAGAAAAAAACACAGAAAAATTTATTTCAGCCTTTTTGCCCTCTTTATTTTGCTGTTGTAGTTCAGTAGAAGCCAGGTTTCTCAACCAATGTAGTACTGAAAGTTCAGAGGCCTGTTTAATTCTGATGTATGTGAAATCACAGAAACACGTCCTTGTCTTTTTCTGAGATATTCAAGAAAACCTTGATAAACTTAGTGTAAAAAACAGCCACTGCAGCCATCAGATGTTCTTCCTAATTCCCCTTAAGAAACCATTCTTATGGTGGTAATTCAGTGCAATGTGAGATAGCAGCTGAATCATAAAATGCATTTTAATGTCAAAGTAACCTGAACATAACTTAGGTTGCTGTTAAGACTCATGTATCACAGAATGTTTGCTTTTAATATTTTTTTGTGTCATCTCTTCTTTATAAACCCACAGAGTACTTGTCAGGTTTGCCAACTCTAGACTGCACATATGAATTAGTTTCAGGTTTCACTGCTAAATGAATAATTCTGAACAATCAAGAGACCTATTCATTCCTTTCTGATACTGAAATCACATCTCTTTTATAAGAAATAAGACAGGATGTTACTTGGAAAACCTTTACCTATCATTCTTCTATTAAAGCTTCTTTTTAATCTCTCTCCCAAAATTAACTGTGTAAATGAGGAGTGCTGTACAGGAGCTGCGCAAGAGACTCAGAATCTATTATTAGTTCTACTTCATGCAAAATGGTTTAAATTTTATTCATTTATAATATGAGAGATGTTAAGGAACTTACTCCTGTGCATTTTTGTGTTCCCTGCACACTGCTGCCAGTCGCTCTAGGTCCCCCATATCCTTCCCAGGCTCTGCTTTGTAATCGCTTCATTCCCCTCCCCCTCACTCCCCAATCCTCTTCTAGCTGACCTTGCTGTCCTTTCTTCCCCCATCAGGCTGATCTCTCTGCTACTCCTTAAGGCTTATTCCCAGAGAAAGGTAGTGCTCACAGAATTGTGGTGACTGTAGTCTGAATTTGCTGCTCCCCCTGCCCAGCACAGGCCCCCTGAAAGGGGATCGCGTTGCTTTGCTCCCAGTTGTGTGTGCGAGTCCTTTGTGTCCAGTGTTTCCTTCTGGCTCTCTCTCAGCCTTCAGCAACACAAGGCAAGAGGAAACACTTGCTTCAGCGTTGTCAGCTGGAATCTAGATTTTCAAAATGTATTTTGTTTGTGTCCATACTGGGAGTTGGTACAGTCACCCAGTGTACTGTAAATTCATCCTTTGTTTTAGTGTAAGCAGATTTTCTTGCAGAAAGACAAGCCATAAACTCAGGCTTCTGGTTTGTTTGTCTCTTGTTTTGTTAGAAAATGTATGTTATTGAGCAAATGCAGAATTAACCCTTTTCTACCCTGAAACAGTGATTGTTCCTAAACTGGGATAGTGTTTCTCAGATATGTAAAATAGATGCTGAGTATGGAAAAACCTAATCCTTCAAATTTGTGTAGTTTTCTTCTGTTGCCTTTTCTGTTGACCGTGTTTTCCTGGGCACTGGTCAGCCACAGGCTCCTCACAAGTGTACAGTCTGAACAGGCAAGCCAGGCAGAAAAAGGGAAGGTGAGTGTAGTAGTATCTCTGCTTCTAAATAGTATGGAGAAATGACAGCCAGGAAGAAGGGGATTTGCCTGTTGTCATTTAGGAAATTGATGGAAGGAAAGAGAAGCCAATTCTGTTGATATCCAATTCTGTGGGGTTTCTCCCCACCACCTTCCATTTCAGTTCCTAAAAATACCGTAGGCTAGAAAGGGGGTCAAGGCTTTTGAAAATCTCTGAACTTGAGGCAGTCCAACAATTTTGTGTACACTTGTTGTTTTGTGCTCCATAAGAGGTATCACTCATTCATGTAACAGAAGAACAGTTGCAGCAGATGCATTCCATGTTGCTTTCCCCCCTGTTCTTTGCCTTTTTGCTTTCTTGTCTTTTCTGGGATAAGCATGTTTGTTCAGAAAGTACAATAACGCTTTCTGCCTTTTTCCAGACGCATATGCATGGACACCAAGAATATTCCTCCTCACCAGTATTCCAGATGCCGAGGACTTCAGCCAGGCAGCCCTCAGCACCTCCTGCTCAGCTTCCACACAACAGCCTTCAGGGCCAGGGCCTTTGCTACACCACCAGTTCCACTGAGGACCTCCAGCCAGGTCACTCGTCAGCCTCTCTTATCAAAGCAATTAGAGAAGAACTTCTACGACTTTCTCAGAAACAGACAACAGTGCAGAACTTCCACAGTTGATTTAGCATTCCATTGCAAATCTGCCAGGTATCTGCTTCCTATGGAAGCAAAGACTTAGAGGAAATCAGCAATGTTGTTCTCTCAAAGGAAGGAACTTTCACAACTCCATTGACAGCACTCTGGAAAAATCAAAAAAGGCAGCAAAATGAGAATAGTAAGGAGAGATGGGGGACAAACGGAGAAAATCATCAGTATCATCACAAGTAATATTAATTAATCTGCTAATATTACGGTGCTCCTCTTCTCTCCTTACCTTCATTCAGCCTAACACATAAATAAAACCTTAGGTCAAGAACTCAGTACCCCAGCAACAACAACAACAAAAAAAGACAAGAACAAACTCCAAGTATGATAGACTCCTTTTCCTAAGGAAGTAGGTGAAGTTTTGAATAAACTGAGATGACATTTTGCAAGAGATTACAAGTATTCTTATCTCTCCAGTGCTTATGGGGAACTGGTTTGTGTTACTGTTCTGCAAGATTACAAACTGTATCAGCTCAAGGGTCTTGAAGGTCTGATCTCATGTAAGAATCACTTTGGTTGTCAGGAACAATGGGACTACTTAGAATAAAAGTCTTTATGAGTTACTTGTATCAAACTGGAACAATAATTGTTATAGCTCTGTGGTTCCGAATGGAGCTACCCTCTGCACTCTTCCTTGTTTTCCTTCTGGTGCTGAAGCTTCAAGTGTTCCTTCATCTTCAATGTTTGCAAAGTGAAACATTGGCCTTGTATAATTATGAAATCTATTTGTAGACTCATTCAGGCTGGAAAAACAAAGCAAAGCATCCAAACAGAAAGGGCTTGGTATCTAATTTGTTTTAAAATTATTGAAAAGTGGGAGGGGAATACTCAACCACAGTTGAATTTGGGGAAATGTGTATGTATATATTAAAAAATTTTATTTACATACTAAATACTCTTGCAAGACCAGCGATAAAATATTGCCACTCTGTAGTTTGCTTTGTGGACAGAAACCAATCCAGCCTGACTGGTACAGGGTCACCAGCATTACGTTATAAAGTGATGTCCTGAATCATTGCTTATGTTTGGATCTGAATAATTTTAGTGAAAGTCAGTGACAGTTTAGAGCATTAACTTAGGCTTAGATTTGCAGTTTTGAGACAGTTTCTATATTTATACTTGTTTCCACTGTCCCTTTGGACAAAGGGTAAGCATTATCCCCATGGTAAAGAGTGGTACGTGCCATGGAATTTTGTCGCTGTTTTTTTCAGAGTTTTAATTTAATATTAGCTACGAATTTACTAATACTGGCCATTGCATAACTGTAACTGACATAATACATACGGAAGTTTTGCTAAAGTCATGATTTGTTGGAGTGTTTTCATTTTCAGATCAGAGTGAATGAAAGCTGCCAGGCTGACAGAGATGGAGGGTAGGCTCTGTTTGTGAGGGGCCTTGGGAGCCCTACCCTAGGAGAATGAAAAGCAAAAGCATTAGGTGCTGCAGTGCAGGTATTTCAAACACTAGCAGATGGTACATGTAAAGGGCCTAAGGAGCAGAGATCCAGCACAGAGAACATTGGGCAGCTGGGCAGGGGCTGCGTTTGCCTCCCTTACTGGGGTAGAAATGGCACTGTGAAGCACAGATGTGTAACACTGTGTGGTGTGGTGGTCTCTGGCTGCCAAATCTGCTCCTGCTTCCCGTGCACAGCTCAGTAACTGTGACAGGACAACTCCGGCTGAAATGAGAACAGGTAGGAGAACATGGTGGAAGAAGTTGACTGTGTACCTTATTTGTGAATTGTGTGCATCACACTCATGGCCGAAGCCAAAACTTCAGTTGCTCGACGGTATGGACAAAAATGTGTTGTTTCCCTCTTTACTGGGAAGCTCAGTTATTTTTCTGTTTACCTGTGATCATCAAAATGCTGTATGAAACTGTTTCAAGGGACTTTGTGTAGTGAAACAGTCTAAATTAATTTCCTGTTCCCTGGCCTATATGTAAAGCCCTCATGGGCACTGGTTGAGGTTTGAATGGAATCAGAACACCAGCACGGTTGTAACAGCAGTACCAACTGGTCATTATGATTTGAATTTTTTAAGCTTTTTGTGTGATAATCAATTCTAGGATAAAAATAAACATTTGTTTTCTGCCAAGTTTGTAAACATGAATGTTGCCAATACTTCTGCAAAATGCCAGGTTTTGAAGAACGAAGAGTGTATCAGGCAGTGCTCATTTGGACATTTTGACAGTGCTGAACACTGACTGTTGCTAAGTGTTCCCATTAAAACCATCTCTTTCAGACCCCATATCCTTCTCAGCTTAATTCTGTAGTGAGCTCAGAGAACAATGCTTATAATATTAACACATTACTGTGACTTCTTTTCAAGAAAATGTGGGCTTCTAGGAAGTAAATTAATTGTCTGGTTCCAGCTATTTAAGAATGTCTGTGAAATAAGAGCTTTGAAATTTAGAGGTACTTAGGCCACTTCTCATTCATTTTTTTGGTAGTGATGGTGATGCTGTTGTGAAATTCCATCTTTTTATATTTGGAAGTATATCCTTCTTTTCAGTCCTCAATCTTACGAAGAACACAGGACAAATCTGTACTCATAAATAAAAGAGGCTTTCTGATGAAAAAAACCCTCTTTAAAACCTTGAACAGGAAGAATGTAAAATACAAGAAGTCACCTGTGTTTGGAAGTGATGCTCTCAGACTGGCTGGAGACCTGATCCAGTGTTCAAAAAAAAAGGTATGGCATGGTCTGTATTCATAGAATGAGAGAAGTAACACCAGTTACCAGCCACCAGTTCCCAGAATGGCCTTAACAAGGGAGACCCACACTTTCTGCAGCTACAGGAAATGCTGCGTTTTTCATGTGCTACAAAAGGATTCTGTGGAATGCTTGTGCCAGAATGTGTGTTTCCACTTGGAAATTCATGGGGGGGGAAAAATCAGTAAGCTTCTGCATCCCCATGTGCTTGAGTTCTTTTGCCAATTTTGTTTTATTGCCCTGTTAAAATAAGGGAGGAGGAAAACCAAACAAGCCTTTTTTCTTTTTTCCTGAAACTTAAAGTATCCTGGATTTAAGTATCTGTTAATGAATCTACCAGTTTCTGAAAACACTGATCAGATGAAAAGTTGGTACAGGCACAGAAAGCTGTTACCAACAGTTGCATCCATTTCCATGACTAAACCATCTGGTTCATGGAATCCTCAGGCTCTTCCCTTTCTTCACAATTTTCCTTGACATTTGTGTTTAGTCTGTGTTTAGTTTGGCATAGAGAAGAGCTTGGCGTGATGAGAGCTACATAATTTAGCATGGTTGGTTTCCTTTTCGTGGCCAAAATGCTGACCTCTGGCCTCCTTCTTGATTATTTCTGGAGCCAAGTGAAATGTTACGGTTATTTTTCATACACTCAATTTGAAAGGTGGGGCACGCTTCAGTACTATAAAATATTCTCCACCAGGATGTAACACATGGTCCTGCCAGTGGGCCTGTGACTCAGGAAAGAAAACCTTGCTTTTAGGAGGAATGAGCTGCTTAGGTGCTGGACTCGTTAAATATGCACACTGTGGAGCAGTGAGTGGAATTTGACTGGCCCTTTGCAGTGGACACCGCTTGCAGTGGTTTGGAACTGGCTTCTGCTGTGGTGGTTGGGGAGCAGCAGCATCACACGAGGTCTGTATGCATCACCCTGCACCAGGAGGAGCGGTTGGTGCCGTGTTGGCTACCACAGTGTGGGGCACCTTCATGGACACTCAGAAATACTTAGACTGACCACCCAGAAGTGCTTGTTCCTACCAAGTGCTGAAGCCAGTGCCTCTAGATCAGACCAGGGACAGCAGGGTTACGGCATTATCGTGGAAAGAGGCTGTGTGCAGGGATTGTAACTTCCCGAGGACCAAAACAGCTCACACTGCTGTTAACTCACAGCTTGAAAACACATTTGATGGATTACATAAGGAAGCAGAGTATGGGTTCAAGACCAAATGAAGTCACCACTGTGTGATGTGGATGGCAGTAGGCAGCTGAACTCATTCTTTTAACTTTTGCCCTCACTACATTCCTTGCTTGTCCAGCTGTAATAGTTTTTAACTCAAGGAAGAAACAGGCATTTTCCATTCCATGCCTTAACTTTTTTGTAAACAGGTGCCAGTCCTTGAAAATACCCTATTTTGGTCAAGAGCTTTGAAGTGGCAGGATGAAGAACAGTTGTGACTTTGAGGCAGGAACATCTTGTGGGCCATATTTTTTTGCAGATGCAAAGAAATAAATGGATTTTTAAAAGAATAACACCTACTTGGTGTATTCTGAATATAAACAGAAAGCTGGAACTAGATTAGAAGAAAGAGAATGATGTCTGACTGTCAGAAGGCAAAGGACAACAACCAGGTCTCCAGGACCACCTGTGACAGTGCTCTGAAGAGAGAAGAACTCTTGGGGACTCCTCCTGGCCCCACTCAAGGCCCTCTCTCTGCATTCCTTCACCACTTGCAGTGCTGGTTTGCATGAGTGAGGAACATCTTTCATCAGTGAGACTCCCCAGAGCAGTTCACCAAGGCTGTGGAGTTTCTCCAGGACTGTTTAGATGTGCCTAATGAAAAGCAGCAGCTTTGAATTGCTTAAATGTGGAAAGAAATATCCAGTTTTCTTTTGTGGAGGGTATCTTTTTCCCTTCCTGTTAGGTTTTAAAACCAAATCGAGGAGACACGATGGGGGTGCATTCTACTGTCAGCAGCAGACATGTTTCAGTGAGGGCAGAACACGCTCAGTGCGTGACATGGGATTGGCAGTTCAGAGCCAAACATTGCTCTGCATCTTGCCCCTGGCTGCATCTGCATGACTTCACTGAAAACCTTTTAGTCACCTGTATGCTTTGGGAAGAGAATTTATCCTACAGATTCTTTAGTGCAGTTTGGGATGCACTTGGCAAGATGTTCTTCCTTTGATGTACAGGTCCCGGCGTGAGTTTACTCTCCCAGAATAAGAAACTTGAGAAGCGAAAATCCTGTGAAGTTGCACTGCCTTTTTAAAGAGATTTTTCCGGTGTAGAGCTGTAGTCCTATGAATTCCACTGAAGACTGATAGACACTTGAAAAGTTACATTAGTACTAGAAAAATACCCCTTTCTTTGCACTTCATAGTTTGTAGAGATACGGAAGGTTTTGTCTTGGTTTTGTGGTACTATTTCTTGATACCTTTTACATATCAGATAAGTATTTTCCTTCGTAATGGCCACTCCTGTTTAGTTTTGAGTAGTTCTTACTCCATAACTGGAAGTTTGTGTTTATGCTATTACATCTTACCTTAATTGGAACAAAGTGCTGGCACATTTGAACAAATGCTCTGAAGAATGTTTTGAAACATGCTAAACCTCCTTGGATCCCTGATGTGGTGGTTTTCAGGTTCACTTGCAGAAATCCTCTTATTGCCACGCGTAGAGCAGGTGAAATGAAATGAGAACTAAAAAGTAGAAAAGAGACTGAAAGATGAAAAGTATTGGTTTGCATTTCCAGATATTTTGAAATGTACACACTTCTTAAGAGCTCTATAGTGTTCCCATGAAAACTTTTCAAATATTTCCATCCCAAGCCTTCTTGGAAGTTGGTTTCTTCATCTAGGCTGTTGGAAGATTTTAATGCTCTGCATGATTTAAAAGCAATAACTGCATATTTGTGTTTCAGCAATAACTTTTTATATTCAAGGAGAATTAATGTGGTGTTATATTTGGCAATGCACTGCGCTCTTTTGGTCCTGAAATGCAGATCTAAAAGAAACTTGACTAAAGAAATAAAAATTTAAAAAATACTGCAATAATAAAAAATCAGAAAGCTTTTGTCCTTAGACTTGATGAAGTAGGAGAAAGAATTGTGGATTAGTCACTGTCAGTAGTAATTCAGCTTAGTCACCAAATATGAAATTGTTCAAATTCAGTGCAGTCCAGGTGATCTGAGCATCCACAAACTTATGAACTGATTGCTGGATTTGTTAGTCCATGCAGACCTGGATAAAATGGTTTCATGTAAGTTGCTTTGTATTTTGCATGGAACAGTTCCCGTCAAGCATTTCCATGGAAGAGTTTGATCCTTGCATTAGTTTATATCTTCAGGCTTGATGCTGGCAGCTTTAAACAAGAGCACTTCAAAAATTCAAGACTGAAGGGGACGAATCTCCTGTTTAGAGGACTTGCAGATGTGCAGCCATGTATTTATATTATTGCTACATCCTCCTGTAGTCACTACTATGTGGAAGATGATTTGCTTTGGCCCTGGAAACGACATTGTTGTTTTTGCTGAGTAGAACTGCAGAGAAGTTACAAGAAGTTTTTTGTCACTTCCAGCTGACGGCACCGCTGCCACAACATTGCCTACAGTCATCTTACTCTGCCAGAGAGCAGAGAGCACCCTTTCCTGCAGCTGAAGGAGCACTCAACACTAGTGCCAATGAGCATTTTTTTAGTCTTCTTAAGGAGGAGACATCATCTCTTTCCTGACGTTATCACATGTCTGTACAGGATGTTAGTATTGCTGGGCTAAAGCATGGTGATTTCTTCATGTATTTGAGCCCAGAGGGTTGCTACATTAGAACCTGAATATTACAGTATATCATCAGCTGGGAGATGATTTGATTCACAGTTCCCCACTGGACAGGGAAGAGAAGGAAAGGACAAGGCAGGTCGTTTGGGTTGTTGCAACTAACACTGAGCACAGCTGCAGGCAGGGAATGAAGAGAAGAAAGCAGTGTATTGGATAATTAGTGAATAATAAAGGTGAAGCTGAAATGAGTAAATAGTTTGGAATATACAGCAGCCAAAGAGCACAGAGGCAGCAGAAAGTTTAACTAGGGCTTTGAGATTAGAACAATGTCTTCTATGTGTTTTTCTTAAAACATAAAGTCACTCATGAAACAGCAGAAGGGTGACACACTGTAAGTTGATGCACGAACTCAGCATTGAATATGTGAAGTTTATGGAAAATGAGACCAGTAGGAGAGAGAAGGGTGCCAAGGAACCAGAGTGATTGTAATCACAAGGGAAAAGTTGGAAAAGTCATAGAACAGTATTATTGCATGAAATTATCTACAATCCTCAAAGGATTAATTTCAAAATGCCAGGGGGAAGAGCTGCTGCAAGAGTTCTGCATCAGAAGGGCACTTTGCTTCACCTCTGAGCTGAGCAGGGAAGGGAAGGGAATGGAGGATTGGAGTGTGCAGCAAGGGTTATATCTTCCCCAAATACCTGCTGCTGGGCTACAGAGCTGGACTAGAGTGGCCTTTGAGAAGCCTGGAGAAGAGAAGGCTCCAGGGAGAATTTATCACAGCCTTCCAGTACCTAAAGGGGGCCACAAGAAAGCTGGAGAGGGACTTTTTACAAGGGCATGTAGTGATAGGACAAAAGGTGATGGCTTTGAGCTGAAGGAGGGTGAGTTTAGATTAGGTATTAGGAAGAAATTCTTTACTGTGAGGATGGTGAGGCACAGGAACAGGATGCCGAGAGAAGCTGTGGATGCCCCATCCCTGGAAGTGTTCAGGGCCAGGTTGGACGAGGCTTTGACCAACCTGGTCTAGGGGAAGGTGTCCCTGCCCATGGCAGAGGGGTTGGAATTAGGTGATCTTTAATGTCCTTTCCAACACAAACCATTTCATGGTTCTGTGATCCCACCTTGCCACAGCACACAAAAGGTCTTTTTAACCTGTGACATCTTCATCTAAATTAGGTGATAAATTGCCCCAGGCTCTTCGGGTTGTTTCAAGTGGCAAATCAAATTGTGATGGGTACCTTTGGAGAGAGAAATAGAGGGAATTTGGACTTACACGTTTAGTTCATGCTGTCCCCAAAATGTATCTGGGGGAGCCATGACTTCAGTGGCAGAAGGAGCAAATGTAAACTTTTACATGTCACTAAAAGTTCAGTTCTTTCGCTCTTAAGAGTAAAGGTCACCAGGACAACCAGGGTGTGGGGTTTGGAACAGAACTTTGTTTCCTGGTCACTGGGATTGGACACTTCTTCCTTGTATTCTTTTTGGAGGGAAAAATCAATTCTGGGGGAGTTTTATGCCAGTGAGACATCGAGGCCTGTAAACCTCTATGATAGGCAAGAAAAATTAATTTTCCTGAATGTGTCTCTAGATTTCATGCTGTCAAATTGAACAGGAAAAGCCACAAGTCTCTGAGAGCTGTACTTTTTTCCAAGCAGCTTGCAGACTTGGGAGATAGTACTGCATTGCTTACACCATGTTATATTTCTGGAAGGTTACTACAAAACAGGAGTTGGAAATTATCTCATTGAACATGTTTGATTCTGGGACAGAAACCTGCAGTGAATTTTGAATTCCACCACAGATACTGGTACCACAGATACCACAAAATAAGCGGAATTTGGAATGTAAGGATGAGAGAGGGTGGTTGCTTCCCAAGAATGCCTATATTCCATTATTTGGCTATAATTAATGACAATAGTTTTCTGAAATCTTAGTTTTGTAATGGCTTTATCAAAATTCCTACAGAGTCCCAGTACAGAGCACCTTTTCTTATTAATTTAACCTCTGTCTTTTGTCTGTGTGTTTCATGTGAGTAGGGAGCTCTGATGCTTGCCAGTTTTCATTCCTCTAGTGATTTTGCAAAGTGTAATCATTGTAAAGTGCAATTGCTTAATATGTAGCTCATTCACTAAAACCCCAAGGATAAAGGCAGTGAGTAATGTGAGTCATTACCAGAGCAGTGGTATCTGAAAAGATGAAGAGTCATGCATCAAGTACCAATCCATTTAGGCTCAAATGAAGAATTTTTAAAAATAATGAGTTGGATGTGATTGATATAATCTCCAGGCAAATTAAAGTAGTTACTCTGGAATGCTGTGCTGCTGCCAGTGTTTTTCTCCTCTATTATTACAAGTGCTGATCAGTTACATGTCCCTACTGCTCTGTTTGTCTGTCCAAGACACAGCAGCTTTCCCAGGTGCCATCTGCATCTCCCTTCCCTTCCCAGGCACTATATTCCTTCATGCCTGAGATTCAGAAACTTTGTCCAGAAAAAAAGAACTCTGCTGACTTGGTCAGCAGTGTTGAGGTTCAAACTTGTCTATTTTTTCTTCAGCCATCCAAGTTTCAACAGTTTCGTTGCTTTTCTTTGTACAAAATCATAAGAGCTGGAATAGATTTTTTTTCCTTCATCCCATTCCAGTGAGGAACTTTTTGATCCAAAGACATAGAACTTGACTGGACAGACAATACCTGTGAATGACTGGAGCATTTACATTTCCATCATCATCTGGATCTATCATCTTTTTACATGCTTGGAGATGCGCAGATGCCTACACCAGCTCAGTGCCACGAGCTTGTAAGTAGCAGTCTGATGGGCACCCAGGTTTAACACTGGCAAAATGACTAATGCCTGCTGATAAACCAGGAGTTGTTATGCTTTTCTTCCAAGGTTTCCTGTGGGAATGAAAATGACAGGCTCCCTGAATTACAATGAAAAAACCCCAGAGAACCAAACAAGGCATGTGCTGGATGTGTGTGTATCTCCCTTGAAGTCAGCAGGGCTGGGGCAGCATTGCAGTAGTTGGAATCTACAATTAGAGGTATTATATTGTCAGTGATACTATTAAGAAGATGAAATAATACCAATAAATGAGTTAGGATCTACGATTAGAGGTATTATATTGTCAGTGATGTTATTAAGAACATGAAGTAATACACAATAAATGAGTACATCAGTCTGCAACTCTGCTCATGGAGCACTTTTATAAGGCATTGTACTACACAGTCGTCTTTAATTTGTGCACCAAAACCAGACCACAGCCTTCTACTGTGACTTGATTGCTCTTGAATTGGGGGTTATAACCCACAAGCTGTGCTGCTGTGTGTTCCCTGGGTAAAATTATTCCAGGAAGTGTAACAGTGGACTATGGACAGTATTTAAATTTTAGAATTCAGGTATGTATAAAAAATTTCTGCATACTTTCTGTCTTTATATCAATTTCTCAAGTCTTTTGGGTGCAACTTTTTTATTCAGTGTTTTCTGTAACTACTGACAAGCCCCTGAAACGCTGACAACATCATTAGGGCTTTTCTCCTCCTTTTGCCCAGTGAGTTGCTTTGCACTGTACTTGTGATTGCCCAGAGGATCAGTGCAGCATGTAAGGTGTACCTTGGAGAGTCTCTTGAAAAGAGAATTTTGGGATTTGTACTATCTTATACAGGACCAGATAAGGTGTCTACATTGACAGCCCTTGAGCTGGTGGAACACTGCCACTTTGTTCAGGGATCCCAGACACCCTGGGAGTAGCAGAATCTTCATGAGATTCATTACAGGATTAGGTTTTTTAAGTGGCTCAATCAAATGGCTTGAAAAGAAGCAGCTGTAGATCAAACCTGACAATGTCAGATATCAGAGTAGGTGATGCAGTAAGAAACAACACGGTCGTATTAGATCAGGGGTTTACAGGTCACTGATCTAGAAAAAGTATGGATTTCACAGCAGAAACTACCTGTAAGATACTCCAATTGTGTACCTGATTTTGTGGGGACTTGAGTGTCCCTTTTGAACATAGGCACACAAAATCCTTGGGGGCATTATGTTACATGAAAAAATACAACTTTTTTCCTTTTCTCCCCAGTTTGGTTGAGTTGGAATCCTCAGTGGAAGCTGCAAGAAGCAAAACCCAAGGTTTAAGTCCATTGCAGTCCTTGATGGTAGCTGCACTATTTTGGAGAGTGTAAAAAATAAACTGTGCTTCTAAAGGAAGGCTTTAGGAATTCCCCCCGGAATTGCCCAGTTGTTCTGAAGCTACTTTGTGGCTGTTGCCCTTGCAGGACATCCAGAACTTGCATCATGTGCTTAAAACTCAAAGACATGCAAAAGCTGTGAAACAAATTCCCTCAAAGATGAAAAAACAGTGCCATATTCAACAGGCACTTCTGTATTCCCAACCAAGAGAAAAGTGTCCGTAATTCTGGAGAACTGTAGGAAGAGCTCTGCAGAAGGTTGACACAAAGGCAGTAAGTGGAGATTTTTTCATAGTATCTTTCACATTTCTTTCAGGCCAATGAACATTTTGCATTATTAAAACTAATATAACAGGGGAAAAAATTATGTCTGTAGGTAGATTTGTTGTACATGAATGATTGCAGTGGTTTAGTTATCAACTCCCTACTCTACATCTTCACGTTGGTGTTGACTGAGAATCCTTTGTTTATCTAAGGTTGTA
>WBMZ01011698.1:47067-247854 GCA_013400975.1 Atrichornis clamosus | reverse complement strand
TCAGCTGCCTGTTCCCAGTCCTGCGTCAGGGACTGCCCTGTAAATTGGTGTTAATGTTGAGTCACTGGTGTTTAGGACCGTCTAGTCTGGAGCAAGTCCAGAGGAAACCACAAAGATTATCAGAGAGATGGAACTCCTCCCCTAGGAGGAAAGGTGAGAGAGCTGGGAATGTCCAGTCTGGAGAAGAGAAGGCTTCAGGGAGATCTCAGAGCCCCTTCCAGTGCCTAAAGCGGCTCCAGGAGAACTGGAGAGGGTCTTTGGTAAAGGGCATGGAGTGACAGGACACAGGGAATGGCTTCCCACTGCCAGAGGGCAGGGTGAGATGGGATTTTAGGAAGAAATTCTTCCCTGTGGCAGTGGTGAGGCCCTGGCACAGGTTGCCCAGAGAAGCTGTGGCTGCCCCATCCCTGGGAGTGGCCAAGGCCAGGTTGGATGGGGCTTGGAGCCACCTGGGATAGTGGAAGATGTCCCTGCCCACGGAAGGAGGTTGGAATGAGATGGCCTTGAACATCCCTTCCAACTCCAACCATTCCATGATTTTCATGATCCTCTGAGCTCTGAGGACGATCACTGGTGCCTGACCACCTCTGCCATTTGCGTTTTTGAGCAGCAGCAGCCACAGCCGCAGAGTCATCATTACCAGCAGAGCTTTGCTCCTTGCTAGAATTAATGATTCGAGGCTGCTTAATGAAAGGTTTCTCCCCTCTGCCCTAAGTGTTAATCCCTTCTTCAGCCATGGAATTGCACAGGGGTTTGGTGAGCTCCCCTCCTGCCTGCGGTGGTGGCATTTTGGTGCAGTGAGGCACTGAAAGAGGGAGAAGATCCTCCCCTGCCTTCACTCGTGCCCTCTCCCCTAGAACAGCTGAAATAACGCTTTGACATCACATTACATAATTTTCTTCTTATGAGCCCTTGCAAACAACTTTTTCCCAGGAAAAATTGAAAGAATCTTGGAAATACCTTTCCAAGCTCAGAGAACTGGAAATAAAGAAAGCCTGGCTGAGACAGCTTAAAACTTATGATTCATCAGTGGTAGAGCTGAGACGAGACCTGAGAAAGACCAAGAACCTGCTCTAACCCCTGAAACACATTCCTGAAAAATAAAGGCATCAGGGATGCAGTGGTGAGATTGTGATGGGAAAATGGGTGTAGGTGCTCGGAAGACAACACAGTCAGGGAATACAACAATCCCTTGAGACCAGGATAGGCTTTGCAGCACAATCCTGCCTACTCTCATGATTATTCATGATGTGGAGTGGCTGCAGGGAGTGGGAACTTTTGTCAGGCACTGCTTTGACGTATTAAAATATTTGAGATATCTGCTTTTTTTTTTTTTTTGGCAGAGCCACAGCGTGATTCCATGAGGAACTGAGCTGCGTGAGGAGGTTGCAATGCAGAGAATCTTATTTGTAAAACCTGCAACTAAGAAAACCCCCAGATTCCTGGCCTCTGCCATGGCAGCCCCTCATTCCATCTTGTTTTCTGCTGGGCTCCTCATAATCCCAAAATCTGGGATCATTTCCTCTCCAGACGGACCGAGCGTCAAGAAAG
Organism: Atrichornis clamosus; assembly: GCA_013400975.1. NCBI lineage: Eukaryota > Metazoa > Chordata > Aves > Passeriformes > Menuridae > Atrichornis > Atrichornis clamosus. The sequence goes on along the minus strand of WBMZ01011698.1, from coordinate 246,303 downwards.
ACAAAAACGCCTCGGGAGCCTCAGGGATTACTGAGAGTGGATTTAAGCAGGAAACAGAGTGATATTCCCAGGGCGGCCTCCTGTGTGTGGCCCGGGTGCCGGGGAAAAGGGGATGGATTGACGGAGGAATGGTCGTAAGCCAGCAGAAAAGAGAGACTGACGTCAGAGCTCCTCATTTCCATCCCTACGTCACCTAGCAACACTCCAGTTAAGGACTGAACTTCCGACGCTTTGATTCCCTGGGAATTTTCCCATTAGGTGGCACCACTGGCCTTGACAAGGCTTCCATCTGCTCTGCCTCCTTCAGGCCAGAGAGACCTGACTCCAAAGGCAGTGATCTCCTTCCCCAAAAACTCAGGAAGGGTTGGAAATCAATCAGATTTGTGGGGACCTAAAAGTGATGTGAGTTATTAGTTGTAATTCATTTGGAGGACAACTTTCGATAGGACCTAGCCGGTTTTTTGCACTGGGCATGATCCAGATTCTGGAAAACCCCATGGAGAGACATAACCTGGCTCCTCTGGGCATGAATTAAATGATCCTGAAGGTCCTTTTCAACCCAAACCATTTTGTGACTGGGTCAGGTTTTGAGATTTGCCTTTTTGGCCTCTGAGAGGTCGGGTGAGATGAACCCCACGCCAGAAACCTTTTCAAAATTGCTGGGGTTTATAGAATAAAAGCCAGACCAGGCCTTCCCTTGTGGTCTTTGCCCCCTGTCTCATGGATGGGCCCATCTGGGCTCCCAGGAATTTGGTAATAATCCGTGCTGGTAACACTAAACAGCTCCCAGCTCTTCAGGGAAGAGCAAACCAGCACCATTTCACAGAATTAGAGGCACGGATGTTTCAAAATAGACATTGGCCTATTTTGATTTGCCTTCAAAGACAGAGTCTTTTTGAAGAAAAAATAAGCCTGGAGCAAGTCCACACTCTAGGCATTAATAACCCTTCATAGCAAAGCTTTACATGCAAGTAAATATTTAGAATGGACTCCACAATAACCAACTAATAAATCACCTGCCTATGCAATCCTTTTTCTCACTTTCCTTCAGCATCCAAATGTGGAAAAATCTACCAGGAAGGGTTTTCCATCCCTAAAAGCTGATCCAAGCTGGATTTGTAAGAGTCGTAATCACTGAGCTGAAGAAATTGCTCCTTTAGAAACCTTCTGCAGAGAAATAGAACCAGCCCTGCTCTGAGCACACAGCCTTGGTTTGGGGATGATTTTGCAGAGGACAGACTGCAAGATTTCTTCTTCATCCTCTTTCATGGGCCAATCCCCAACTTCTTCTTCTCCACCTGAGGTCCAGGTGGAGATGGGAGAGATGTTCCATAGGATAGACCAGGACTGCTCATTCCCACTTTGGGCTGAGACCTAATTATTCTTCTGTGGCTTCAAATCCCTGAAAAATATTGTAGATTCCTCTCATGTCAGCAACTCTACCAGGCACAAAATAGAAGTGGTTTTGGGAATTGTTTTTGGGGTTATGCTGTCTGTTGGCCATGCCCTGGATTTGTTATGTGAACCTTTTTTTTTTTTTTTTTTGGCACCATAAATCTTTCAAGAGCTGGATCTGGAATGTTTTAGGTCACAAATAGGAGACAATTTATAAATCAAGAAGCAGAAGCTCTGTAGCACTGCTCAGCTGTCTAAAAATGTCCCTACCTCACAAGAACAAAGATGCTGAGACCCTCAGCCAGGCAGGAGTGACCAGTTCCTCAGGGACCATGGGTGGGATCACCACTGAGATCCAGGGTGGAAGTGCTTTTGCAGAGAAAACTCACTTTATTATCCTGCAATATTATCCTGATATTGCAAGAGCTTCCATAGCCTAGTTTGGGAGCCCGAGATATCAGGAACTGTTATCTAATAAATCTCTGTGAGGAAATATCAGCTGCTGTCAAGCTGAACATTCCAACCCAGATTAAATATATTCCTGACACCTTTCACTACCAGATTTTGAACAGACATGGAAAACTTACTGTGCATTTCACATATGTATTTTGGGAAGATGTGAATTTGGAGCTGGTGAAAGATGGTAGATTGTCCTGGGAGCAAATTATTTGCAGGATAAGTTGGTGGGCTGGGCAAACATCTCCCATATCACTGCATGAAGATGCCTGGCTCCCGTTTCCTAAGTGGAGAGAGACAGATTGATGTGGAAAGTTGAGCCAGGCTCCACGGATAATTCCAGATCTTTCCGTGGGCTCTGTGAAAAGATGTCAGGAGATTCTGTTCAGTGCTGCTGCTCCTGGCTGGTTCTCAGATCAAGGCTGCTGTCTGACTCCAGATTTTAGCAGTGTTTTATCACACAATCCCAGAATAATTTGGGCTGGGAAGGACCTTCAAGATGATCTCATTCCAAACCCCTGCCATGGGCAGGGACACCTCCCACTATCCCAGGGTGCTCCAAGCCCCATCCAGCCTGGCCTTGGACACTTCCAGGGATGGGGCAGCCACAGCTTCTCTGGGAAACTTGTGCCAGGGCCTCTCCACCCTCTCAGGGAAAAATTTTTCCTAATTACATGGATCTTGGTCTTTAGGTACAGCAATGACCCCAATTTATTATTTTTTTTACCAGCACGTGCTACAGAGAAGGGGTTTTGGCACTTTGGAGATGTCCAATACGTATTTTTGGCTATGTCAGGCCAGTTTGGAAGCACAACCAGCACATTCCCTGTGAGGCTGTTGCTTGGTTTGCTGACATGGGAGCAGACACATCCCTGCTCCACCCAGTTCTGAGCCCTGCAGTTACCTGCACCAAGGCATGGCAGGGGCATCCCAATGGATTTAACCCTGTGGAAGGGAACCTCATTAATCAACACAATTTGTATCCATGTCTAAAACCCTGATCAGCACTAAAAAAAAGGTGGTCTGAGGAATGAGGCAAGACAATGTCCTCAGCACCAGCACAGAGAGAGCAGTCAGGTTTTGATTGTCCCTTTTACTCTCTTCCCATTCCCAGTCATCCCCTGAGCCTCTCCACGCTCAATTTGTCTTTCTTTTAATGCTCCATCACTTTTGTCACTTCACATTGAGCTTCCTCATCGGTAGCTTTGGATCTGTGGCTCCATTTCCCCATTTTCCTTGCACTGATTTGCGAGTGGCAGAGCTCTGGTCTAATCTCAAGGTGTTTCCCTGCTCCATTTATGTACATCCTCCAGAGCCATGGTATTATTTAAGTCATACCCACATCCAGGGGTCACTGCACTGACAGGGAGGCTGTGCTGGCACCTTGAACCATTGCTTTTGATCCCAGCCTGTCTCCATCCTGTTCCCTCAAACAATTCATTCACTCCCAAGCTAAAGTCACCCAAAGGTTGCCTGAAAAGGCTGAAAAGCCATCGTGTTCCAACGGGTTTTGGGAAAATCTGAGTCACAGCAGGGCTGAAGTAGCTCAGCTGGGAGAGCGTTAGACTGAAGATCTAAAGGTCCCTGGTTCAATCCCGGGCTTCAGCAGAGTTTTCCTGCAATTTTGTGTGCCCAGGGCTGGGCTCTCCAGTACAAAACCGGGATATCCAGGACAGAGTCCAGCAAAAGGCCAGGAATGTCATCACAGAATCACAGGATGGGTCAGGCTGGAAGGGACCACAGTGGGGTCATCGGGTCTCACCTCCCTGCTCCAGCAGGGCCATCCCGAGCACAGGGCACAGGATTGTGTCCAGACAGTTCTGGAATATCTCCAGGGAGGGAGACTCCACACCCTCTCTGGACACAGTCACCCACACACTGAAGAAATTCTTCCTCACGTTCAGGTGGAACTTCCTGGGCATCAGTTCCTGCCCATTCCTCTCGTCCCATTGCTGGGCCCCATGGAGCAGAGCCTGGTCCATGCTCTGCCCCTCCCTGCAGACCCTGACAGACAGGGATGAGGTCCCCTCTCAGTTGTCTTTTCTCGAGGCTGAACAGGCCCAACTCAAGGTGATGGAAGGACTGGAGCATCTCTCTTATGAGTAGAGGGTGAGAGGGATTTGCTGCCTTGACAGGTTGTGGAATTTCCACTCTGAGAAATTTTTAAAAGCCACCTGGATGTGGTCCTGGATGATTGGCTCTAGGTGGCTGTTCTTGAGCAGGGAGTTGCACTGGAAGATGTTCAGAAATCCCTTCCAACTATTCAGTGTGTAGAGAAAAAAGACCAAAGTTAATGTCTAGGGCAGGGAAAAGCCAGGCTGATGCCATCCTGACGTTTTTCCATCAGCAGTGTCCACCTGGCCAGTCTGCACAACCAACCAGCAAACAGCTGTGATCACGATTAGGGTGTCAGAAGAACCAAACCTCCACACGGATTTAAACACTCCTATCCTTAAAATATTTATCAAGGTAAAGTTTCCCTCTCTCTTTTTTTTCCTTTTTTTTTTTTTTGTTTCCCAGCTCCAATAGTGGACAGGCAGTGCTTCAAATCGAACTCCTCACCTGCTCTGCCATCCCGGTGCCTGTGCTCTCCTGCAGGATCTGCAGCGCTACGTCACACGCAGAGCCCCCAGATAAACTTCCGCTCCCGTTTAAGGCACCATCTGTGTCCCATTTCTGCACTGCCTGGCAGAGGCTGCTTCCCTTCTATGGAATGTTCCTTCCCCACGCTGAGCTGCAGACTTTGGAGGCGGGGAAGGCGGCGGGTGGGACGGGATCCAGCCCCATGCGAACGGGGAGCGCTGTGCTGCGGCGGTGGCCTCGGGCAGCAGGGTGCTCTTGGTGCTCCTCCTTGGTTGGGTGGCCCTGGATCAGGGTCCAGGGTGGCCCACAGGAGAGGGAGAGCCACCACTTGGTCACTGGGCTGCAAAAAATGGGAGAGGTTGGATGTTAAAGAGCGTGTGAGCGGTGAGGTGAGGAAGGGTCAGGATGGGGATGTCACGGAGAGGCCCAAATGCTCTGGAACACCCAACTGCTCTGGGTCACGGGGTCACGGAATCACAGGATCACAGGATCACAGAGGAATCACAGNACTGCTCTGGGTCACGGGGTCACGGAATCACAGGATCACAGGATCACAGAATCACGGAATCACAGAATTACAGAGTCACAGGATCACAGGATCATAGGATTACAGAATAACAGAGTCACAGGATCACAGGATCACAGGATCACAGAATCACAGAATAACAGAGTCACAGGACCACAGGATCATAGGATCACAGGATCACAGAATCACAGGATCACAGAGTGACAGGATCACAGAATCACAGGATCACAGGATCACAGGATCAGCTGAGTTGGAAGGGACTCACAAAGATCATCGAGTCCAACTCCCAGCCCCGCACAGAACAACCCCAAGAGCCCCACAATGTGCCCCAGAGAATTGTCCAAATTCTCTTCGAGCTCTGTCAGGGTTGATGCTGTGAAACTTCCCTGGGGAGCCTGTTCCAGTGCCCAAGCCCCCTCTGGGTGAAGAACCTTTTCCTGATATCCAACCTAAACCTCCCTTGACACAACTTCAGGCCATTCCCTTGGGTCCTGTCTCTGGTCACCACGGAGCAGAGATCGGTGCCTGCCCCTCCTCTTCCCCTCAGGAGGACGCTGAAGACCACCATCAGGTCTCCCCTCAGTCTCATCTTCTCCAGCTGAACAGACCAAGTACCCTCAGCCATTCCTACATGGATTCACCAGGATAGTGTTCACAGTCTTGTCTTCCTCTTACGCAAATAAATTGAGATTTAATGCATAATTTAGACAGCTACAACCCAAGCTAATCATGAAGAGCCTTGCCTTAGGCTCTCCACCAAACCAGCTGAATGATCTCTGAGAATTGCATGCCCATGCCTCAGTTTTCCTCGCTGTGGCTCTGACACTTCCCTTCCCGAAGCGCGGGGAGAGTCAGCTTGCAGGTGGAAGATCTCTCTGTTCCCAGCTTGTTTTTGTGTGTTATCCTTGCACGTGTCCCCAGGGATGATGCTGCATTACTCACACACCTCTCAAGCCCCCTGCTTCTCTAATTCCTCTTATTTGCAAGAATCAGGAACAGTCATGCTATCCAGGAAAACACAGCCTTCACCGTGCCGGCATCGGCGTCACGGAGCTGTGCTCAGCAGGCTGTTCCTAAGGAACTCCTGTGAATTTCAGGTGGATTCACCTCAAACTGGAGAGGAAATGGGGAGGTGGGAGTGGTTGGAAAGGAGAGGACAGATCGTCCCAGAACTCTGTGAGATGAGGTAAATAAGAAGTGAACAGCGTGGGAAAGTGGGTGATTGATGGGGGATCCGGAATCCTGGGTCAGCACTGACACAGAACGTTTTAAATTGCCAGGAAAGACTCTGGAATTCATCTGGAAAGGGAGAGGCTATGGAAGATGAGGAAAACATGCAACATTTTGCATATCATGCCAAAGCCTGGAGAGACTGAGTGTCGATGGTGTGGATTTGGAGATGAACACCAAGGATGAAGAATTTGTGGTTGAGCCAGAGGCCAGCATTGTAAGGAATGGGTTTAAACTGGTGAAGGAAGTGAAAATTCCAAGGTTCATACCAGTCAGTTCACAGCAGCTCTCAGCGAGCTCTTTCCTGTCCTCCAGAAAGGGCAAGAGATGCCAGGAAAGTCCTGTAGAGGGTCTTTTAGGAAAAGGCTTTTACCATGTGGGAAACACCTTCCCATTCCCGATTTTCATTTTCCTGCACAACCCTCTCTGTTGCCACAGTGGCTGATACCTCTGAGGAGACTCAGGTTTCATCAGACATAACAGAGTGGATGAAGAAGGTGGGACCAATCAAACCCTGCTCTTCTCCAGTCTCCTTCCATTAGGAATTTTTCAATGTGGATTTCTTTTTGTTTGGTTGGGCTTTTTTCTTTTTTTTTTAGAGAAAAGCTGGGATCTTGTATAAACCACAAAACTCAGGGTTTTAGCCTACTTTTGAAGTCGTATTTCCCTTTGATTTTGAGGTTGTGGCCCAAAACTCTGATATAGGGAGCTACAGAACTATCTTTATTTTGGTTATCCCAGCTGCCAAACCCAGAGGTGCTCAGACACCTTCAGGTGCCAGTTGCCTTGATGCTACTGTGTTTAACATCCCTGGTGCATCTAGCCATGAAGATTTTCTCTAAAACACTTAAAACTCTTGCTTGATCATTTTGATAACTTTTGCTTCATGGGCTGTTTCTGGCTGTGGATATTTGCCCGTTTTGGCAAGAGGAGTGGGCGCCACACAGGAGCAAGGGAAAGACAGAGGTACCCCATAATAAATCTGCAGCAAGTTGAACTGATTGAAGGCCCTCTTTGTCCCATTCCTGTATTCACATGGAGACCCCCATTCTCTCAAATCCCGGTTATGTGCAGGCTCACTGGGCAGGCCCTGTGTGTGTGTCTTGTGGAAACTTCATTATCGGCAAGTTTAAATCATTATTAAATCGTTATATCGGGAGTGGGGTGGCCAGCAGGACCAGGGCAATGATCACCTCCAGTCCTGGGTTCATTTCGGGGTCCCTCGTGACAAGAAAGACATTAAGGGCTGGAGTGTGTCCAGGGAGAGGGAATGGAGCTGGGGAAGGGTCTGGAGCACCAGGAGCCGCTGAGGGAGCTGGGGGGGCCCATCCTGGAGAAAAGGAGGCTCAGTGGGGACCTTCTCCTTCTCTACAAATCCCTGACAGGAGCCAGGTGGGGATTTGGCTCTGCTCCCAAGAAATGAGCAGTGGAACAAGAGATAACGGCCTCAAGCGGCACCAGGGGAGGTTTAGGTTGGATATTAGGAAAAATTTCCTCTCTGAAAGAGTTGTCAAGTGCTGGCACAGGCTGCCCATCCTTGAAGGGATATAAAAGCTGTGTAGATGTGGCACTTGGGGACATGGTTTAGTGATGGCCTTGGCAGTGCTGGGTTGATGGTTGAACTCAATGATCTTAGAGGGCTTTTCCAACCTTAATAATTCCATGATTCAAATCACTCAGTTTCATAAAAAGGCATGGCAGAGAGGGAGAAAGATCAGTAACCTCCTTTTTCAGCCTTTCCCAACTGTTTTATCCCCTACAACAATAAAATTCCCTGGGAAAGATGGACATGGGAGGGGTGTGGTGTCTCCTGGAAGCAGAACCCCTCCAGCAGGGAGTGGGAATAACTAGTAACACATTCCCAGAGCCCTGCCTTGCTCTCTGTCTGTGCCTCCCACCTTCTCTGTGGCTCCAGGCGGAGCCCACCCACCTGCCAGAGGGAGCCAGGGAAAAGTTCACCTGGAAGAGAAAGCAAGCTGTCCCTGGAGGAGGTGAAAGGAGGAGAGGGGATCCTGTAAAATGCCAGGGCTGCGTTTTGGGAGGGGCTTTCTGGGCTGAACCCGATCTGGGAGCAGGGAAGCTGGGCAGGTGAGGGGGACAAAGGGTTCCAAGAGGTGTCTGAGCGTCCCTACCAGTGTGGCACAGAGGGGAACAGATCAGCCAGGAAGTTCGGCTCATTTAGAGTAATTAATCTGTTGTATACTCCTCGGGAAATCTCTCTTTCACATTTTCCAACACTGTTTCAATTTGCTGCGCTGTGTGAGACCAACTTTTAACGATTTATCTTGGCAGCTGCCAGCCCTGGAAAGGGACAAATTCCTCAGCACTGCTGGAGGATTGAGATGGATGGATGCACGTTGCAGATGGCTGTAGGCACATTTGCAGGTGTTGAGATGTTTGTGGGGGTTTGGCTCCTTCTCCTGACATCTTCTCTCTGATTTTTTTTTTTTTCAATCTTGTTTATGTCCCATCTCCTCCAAGAGAAGATGCTTGACCCACCTGGGGAAGTCACGACTCACTTCCCACACCACCACTCACAGCTGAGGCTCTCACAGGTCACGCTGACACCCAAGTCACACAATCACAGAATCACAGTTTGGGTTGGAAAAAACCTGAAAGATCACCCAGTTCCAACGCCCCACCATGGGCAGTGACACCTTCCACTGGACCGGGTTGCTCAGAGCTCCATCCAGGCACTTGGGTTCCTCATCAGCACACACAGGTTGGTAAATCTCATTTCTGGGCATATTTTCTCTGGCTGTCAGGTCCTACTCCTCTGTAAGACATCTTTAGGAAGTTCCTAACATCAAGCTCCAGCATCCTGCTGTTCTGTGTCACTGTGTTTCCAACACAGGAATCTTTACAGGAAAAAGACTTTCTGCATTATTTCTATTTTCTATATTATTTCTATTTTCTGTATTACCCCTTCTGAGCCAGCCACAGCTGAGAAGACCTGAGACACTGATCCCTGTACAGGCCATCTACTGAAGAGTTGGACTTGATGATCTTTTTGGGCTCCCTCCCAACTCAGAATGTTCTGAGGTTCTGTGAAATATCCAGAGCTGCCCAAGGCTTGTAGTAAGAAAAAAGTCCTTCATTCTGATGGATAACCACAGGCCATCCATGAACTTGGACTGAGCTTCTGTGCAGGTCCCTCACCTCTGCTCCAAAAATATCAGGCAGCTGAGAGGTGCTATTCTATTTATTAGAAAAAGCTGATCCCCTCTCCAAACCCTGACCTAACAGGTCTTATCCCAGGGAAGGACTAAAATTGCAAAGAAACTGAGTTTTACGTCTACTGGCTATATTGAGAGGCTGGGAAAAAAAAAAAACCCAACAAGGCAGTCCTTAACTTAGAAATTTCAGCTCCAAGTTTAAAGTTAGAGGTGACGATCTGAGCCCGTAAGAGCTAAAAATCCTTGGGCTGAAAAAAAAAAAAGCCCCCTCAGTGGATTTTCAAGCCTTGTACTCCTGGCTTTATGTACATCTGCTCTTGTTTTTTATTTAAATGATTGGCTCCAAGACCGTGGAGCTTGCACGGCAAATCTGGAGCCAGGAAAAAGCCTGAACTCCACTTTTGGAAGCTGTCGGGTGGGCACCGTGGCTGCAAAAGCAGCGTCCCTCAAGCAGCCCAGCACATCTGTGGCCATGCATGAGGATTTTTACTGGGGTCACTTCAAAACCAGCAGGAGACAACGCCCAGTCCGAGGAGAGAAAAGCTGCCACTGCTTCCGATGCAAATTTTATGGTTTTCCAAAGCCCATTTCACTTCTCCTCCTCCTCCTCCTTGTAATTCTCTCTCGCTCGCTCCTCCTGTGGAGGTGCCAAAGCCTCCTCCATCAATTTGTGAGAACTTCTGCTTGAAAACTGGAGCAGAGAATCACCCACGGAACCCGGCTGGCATGAAAATACCGGAGGCAGAGCCACTGATGCAAAATGACTCGAGGAGTTTCCCCGTGTCAGGGGGAAAGGAATGGGAATGTGGAACCGGCTCCACCAAAATCCCTGGGGGGATGGGACACCTGCCCAGCATCTTCTGACCATGGACAGGGATATTGCTCGTTAGGAAGAGGTTTTTGTATTTGTTTCTGGTGTCTTTTAATCCTTAATTTTATCCTTTTGCTGCTTGTCTGGGACTTGCACTGTTCCCAGATCTGCTTTTCTTTTTCCCATGAAAAAAAACCTCAGCAGGTCAAACTAGACATTTCCAATTGCTTGGAATGAGGGATTATAAAACACAGCTGAATTCCCAAAGCAAAAGAGAAATTTCCAACCCATGTGGCACAAGTCAAGTGGCTTAAAAAGATGATCTAAGTGCAGTTTAAAGCCTTCCATGCTATATAGTCATTAAAATCACTTCTCTACTGGATCCTCATTCTTTCTACAATAACTGCTTTCCCAAATTTGCAGAGTTTTGCCAGGGATGTTTTCTGTGCTGTAGATACTTGTTGGGAACCAAACTGAAACCCATCCACCTTTCTGCATGGACTTCCAAACTCTCCCCAGTCTGTCACCTCCTGGCTGCTCCCAAAAGCTGCCAGAAGAGCATTTACTCCTGTCCCAACCCGAATCCCACCCTGGGCAGGGGAATAAAAATCTCCGTATCTAATAAACGACAGCAGGAAGCTCCACAATCTTATTCCTCTCTGCTTTTCTGAGCACAATTTGCATACTTAAATAGCCTACTTCCGTTTGTAATGAGCAGTGCTTCGTGCTCTCTCCTTTTCCTCCACTTGCACCCTGGAGACACAAATAAAATCAGGCTTTGCTGTTCAAACCAAGGAGAAAGGAGAACCTATTACCCAAAAGTGAACAGCCCCAATAATGACCTAAATTGCATTTAATTAATCAGCCATACACACTAAAGCCAAGACCCTTTACAGGTATTTTGACTGCCTGTTTACTTTAGCACCTGTGATGAACTGAGCTGGATCCAAAGATGTTTTGTTATTCTCCAGTTTTAATGTTTGGTGTTCAGAGCAGTTCCTGGGTAGTTGCTGCATTTGAAAGATGAATTTTTGTATTTTTCTTTTTTTACATTTTTTTTTGTATGGCACATGTCCATGCCCCATTGTAAGACACGGTTCAGACATTAAGATAAATCCTAACTCAAATTTTTCCAGGGTTTTGTTGGATGACCTGAATGAAAGAACTGTTCTGATCCTCACATAGAATAAATCATAGAATCCTAGAATGGTTTGAGTTGGAAGGGACATTAAAGATCCAGTTCCAACCCCTTGCCATGGACAGGAACACCTCCCACTATCCCAGGCTGCTCCAAGCCCCATCCAGCTTGGCCTTGGACACTTCCAGGGATGGGGCAGCCACAGCTTCTCTGGGAAACCTGTGCCAGGGCCTCACCACCCTCACAGCCAAGAATTCCTCTCAGTATTCCACCTAACCCTGCCCCCTGTCAATTTAAACCATTTTCCCTTGTTCTGTCACTCCATCCCTTCTCCACAGTCCCTCTCCAGCTCTCTTGGAGCCCCTTTAGGCACTGGAAGGGGTTCTGAGGTCTCCCTGGAGCCTCTTCTTCTCCAGGCTGAACATTCCCAGCTCTCCCAGCCTGGCTCCAGAGCAGAGGGGCTCCAGCACCAGGTCATGTTTGCACTGTTTAAATCACCTTAAGGTCACGTTCAGCAGCTGAACTGAGACCCTTTGCAAAAGGTCCAGACAACACCCACTGCTAAAGGCAGGCAGGGACGGATTTACAGCTTCGAGCTCAATTTTTGGAAAAGTTGAGCTCTTAGGAGCAGCTGGACTCCCCTCTGGATGATGCAGATTTAGCTCCTAGGTCATGGGCTGCTTCCTGAGGCTCCTCAGGGCAGAATTTCTCCTTAGCATTCAAGAGCTTGGTTATCCCAGGATCCCTCCGAAGCCAACAGGGATATTTGGTGCCTTAGACCATGGCTCAGCCTTGAGCCACCAAAATCTTGGGAGGCCAACCTGACCTGCTCAGATGGGATGAGAGAGGGCAAGGCTGAACCTAATCTGCTGTCAGAGGGCCTGGGTGGCAGCTCCTGCCTCCCACTGATGGATCCATCTCCTGATGTGACACAGGTGGTCTCTATCCCCCAAAAGTGAGTGTTCCCTTCCCTTCCCTTCCCTTCCCTTCCCTTCCCTTCCCTTCCCTTCCCTTCCCTTTGTTCCTGGCACAGCTCTGAGAGCTCCACAGTGCAGCACAGACCAACCCTTGATGTCTTTATGTCTGGAGTTGTAATCGCAGGATTATGGCTCCCATGGCATGCAAATAATAATCCTCTCTTCCCCTCATCTCGTAGCTGCCATGTAATTTAGAAAATTAATCTTCAGGGCTGGTTATGTCTTTTCTTGTCTGCCTGTGCTGCCTCTGCCACGGAGAGATCCCCCTGGCAGATCCCAGAGTGCTTTCCAAAGGACTCTGGAGTACTTTTCCCAATTTTTTGAGGGATGAAACTTGAGACATGAGTGAAAGAATTGCCTTCTCCTCATGCCAGCCACGGGCAGAGCAAGGGACAAAGCAGACATGCAATTATCCCATATATTAAAGTAGCTCTGAGCAATCTGGTCCAGTGGAAAGTGCCCCTGCCCACGGCAGTGGGGCTGGAACTGGGTGATGTTTAAGGTCCCTTCCAAACAAAACCATTCTGTGATTCTGTGAAAAAGAAAGCAATAGCAAAAGCACTCCGTGGGAATGCAAACTGTCACAAAAACAATCAGCAAAATCCAGCTTTTCTGTTTCGTAGTTGTTGTGGTTTTGGTTGGTTTTGTTTTGGGAGATTTTTGTTTGTTTGTTTGTTTGTTTTGAGGTTTTTTTTTGTGGGATTTTTTTTTTTTTTGAGAAAAGGATTTTAATCTCCTGCTGCAGATTTCCCATCCATTGATCTGTCTGGTCTCTCCGTGCAGGCTCCTCACATCATCAGCAGGGAGATGCAGCTCTGGAGCTGTGAGGTCGGGGCGGGTGCCTGAGGATGGATCCGTGCGTGAGGATCGATCCCTGCCACTGCTCTTGGTGGGAAAGGTGGGGAGGGCTGCTCAGCAGGGTGGGGGAGAAGAACAGCAGCAGCAAATCAGGACTGAAATCATCGAGAGAAAGTGGCAGAAATCACTGGAGTGAAAGGCAGAAAAGCTGAACTGAAGGGCACCGGCAGAGCTGTTCGTGGGGGAGAGCCGCGGGTTGGAGCAGCGCTGAGCAGGGACCCGGGAGAAGATGGTTTTTGGGGCTCTGACAAGCGCTGATTGATCGATGTCGGGGCCCTGGAGCTGGAGGGGCCTGAGCGGGGCTGAGAGGAGGGAGCTGAGTGTGAGGGGGCTGCAGGAGGTGCTGGCAGGGCAGCCGCCCCCGCGCTCCTGCCGCCCACCGCGGTTATTCATCCCGCTCCTTCCCTCGCAGCCTCCCCGGGAGCACGGGAGGGTTTTAACCCTTCTTTGAGCCAAATCCAGGGAAAGTTGGCAACTTTTGGCGCTGAGGTTTGAGTCAAAGCTCTTTCAGCCAGGAGGGGACCGAGTTGTCAGGAGAAGGCGGAGGCAAAGAAGTGCTGTCATCACCTCGAACAGCCGCCTTGTGGTCTCTGGGATTTCTGTGTGTCCTGCAGTGTGAACACGAGCCCTGATTGCTGACACCAGTGGGGGCCTTTCCTCTGCCTTCCCACAGCTGTGGATCAGGCTTTAAAAGAATTTCACTGGAGATGCCTCCTTGTGCTGAATTTCAGGCGTGTTAAAGGCAAACGAGCCCAGATGCCACTGTCACCTCCACGGGCACAACAGCGCCAGCTCTGACTGTGAACAGAGAGCCAGTGAGGAGCAAGAACAGGTCCTCAGAGGGGTGTTAGAGTGCCCAAAGCAAATACAACTGCTCTGTCCTGCTTGTTGGCACTAAGCTTATCTGCTAGGGCACAGCTGTCATGGTGCTAAAACCTCTTCCCTTCTCTGCCCCAACAGAAATCAGAGAATCATAGATCCATGGAATGGTTTGGGTTGGAAGGGACCTTAAAGATCAGCCAGTTCCAATCGCTCTCCCATGGGCAGGGACACCTTCCACCAGACCAGGCTGTTCAAAGCCTCATCCAGCCTGGCCAAACACTTCCAGGGATGGGGAAGCCACAGCTTCTCTGGGAAACCTGTGCCACTGTCTCACCACCACCACCACCACCACAGGAAAGAATTCCTTCCCAATATCCCACCTAACCCTGCCCTCTGGCAGTAGGAAACGATTCCCCCTTGTCGTGCACTCCAGGCCCTTGTTCAGAGTCTTTCTCCAGCTCTCTCTCTCCAGCCCCAGGAAGGGGCTCTGAGGTCTCCCAGACCCTCCTTTTCTCCAGTCTGAACAGTCCCAGCTCTCTCAGCCTTTCTCCATAAATAGGTTTATTATGTCCAAACCACCGCTTGGGAATAGTTCCTGGCCCCTGCTATGCAGGGAACTGTGTCTGGGCATAGTCTGGGAGGACAGAGATTGGCACATTTGAGCCATCAGGTCACCATCAGGTCACTGATGTCTCTGATATCAGATTTGCTTCTGTCCTTGGAGCTGGGGGCTGCATTTCTTCAGCTGGGTTAATGAGGTTGGAGCACTTCAGCACAGCCACAGTGTGGAAACTGTTCTTAAACCTCAGGGAAATATCTGGGATGCTCACACACACCTGAGGTCTGTTTTCATAACAAAATGAGGCCCAAGACATGCACTGAATTTGATAAAATTTAATCCCACACAAGGACCATGTAGGGAGTTCTGACCTACTTTGTTCCAATTTGGGGACCAGGAGGCTCCTGCTTAACTTAGATACTGGCAAAGACAATCGGAGTAAAGGCTGATTTCTACTGGTGCATCCCTGAGCCAGATGGTCCTGCCTGAGGGCATCAGGTCTGCAAAGGCCCACGGTGGGTGAGCAGCTGCTGTATTTGTGGTGTCGTATTTGTGGTGTTATATTTGTGGTGTATTTGTGGTGTTGTGTCTGTGTCATTGTATTTTTTTGTTTTTGTTGTATTTGTGGTGTTGTATTTGTGTCGTCGTATTTGTGGTGTTATATTTGGGTGGTGGCTCTGGCCAGAGGCATTTCCCCAGCAGGACCCGTGGTATCTCTTCAAGGCTTAAGCAGGGGATGATGTTGTTGGTTTATACACAATTTATTTTGATCACATCCTGATCAAGGAAGTAATTTCCTGGAATGCTGCAGGATCAGAGAGCTCTTAGAGCACCACCAGAAGGAAAGGGACAAAGAAGGGTCTCTGCCCTGCTATGAAGAGGAGATTGGAAGTGTAATGGGGTTGATCTTGAGAAGGTCAAAAATTTTCTGCTTCTCATTTGTCTTTCTGGACAACAATTCATGTCCTGTCTCTGGCGTTTGCCTGAAGGTCTCCATGGAATAGGAATTAGAAAAGGACAGAGGAGCAAACACAAAGCACAAAGAACCCTTTGGGGTGTCTGCGCATCAAACACTATCATTTGATAAAGGTCAGGGTAAGGGTAGGAAATGGTCAGGAAAGAACAAAGAAAACTTCATCAGAGAATCATGGAATACCCTGAGCTGGAAGGGACCCACAAGGACAAAATCATAAAACCAATCCTTTTCCAAGATTGGAAAGAAATTTCCAAGATCAAGCCCAACCTTTGACCCATCACATCCTTGTCCACTCAACCAGAGCACTGAGTGCCATGTCCAGTCATATCTTGGACACTTCCAGGGATGCATCATTGATTCCAACTCCTAAAACTCTGCTGAAGCCCGGGATTGAACCAGGGACCTTTAGATCTTCAGTCTAACGCTCTCCCAGCTGAGCTACTTCAGCCCTGAGATTGGAGTTTATTTCCCTTAAAAAACCAGGTAAAAACACAGGTAAACACACTGCAACTCTGCAGCCTTGAAAATACACATTATAGGGAAAGGGGTTGTTTCAAGGTCAGTTGTGATTCACACTAAAAATCACTCTCTTGGATAGGGCAGTTTTCCTTTTTCCAGATAACAGTTTTCATTTCCTGCTTAGCCAGACACCCGTGGGTCAAACTTCCTACCTCTTCTCGGGGCAGTCCCTGACACAGGACTGGGAACAGGCAGCTGAAGGAATAAAAACCCCTTTATATCACTATTTTTGCTGAAGTACCTACACTGTAAAACCCTGTCCCTGTTCCACAGGCTCAGACTGGTTGAGGTGGGAAGGGACCTCAAGGAGCTCACCTGCTCCAAGCCCCAGCTCAGGCAGGACCTGCAGCCACTTGTCCAGGACCATCCAGGTGACTTGGGAAGATGTCTGAGAGTGGGAACGCCACGCTCTCCCGGGGCAGCCAGTCCCAGCTCTCTCATCCTCTCCTCACAGCAGAGCTGCTCCAGCCCCTTCATCCTCCTTGGCTGGACTCCCCTGGGTGTCCAGGACTCTCTTGGGCAGGAGAGCCCAGCCCTGGGCACACAAAACTGCAGAAAAACTCTGCTGAAGCCCGGGATTGAACCAGGGACCTTTAGATCTTCAGTCTAACGCTCTCCCAGCTGAGCTACTTCAGCCCTGCTGTGGCTCAGCTTTTCCCAAAAACTGTTGGAATACGATGATTTTTCAGACTTTTGCCATTCAAACTGGTTTGCCCAACACCCTTCAAGCGGATTTTCATGGAATCACATAATGGTTTAGGTCAGAAGGTGCCTTAAAAATCATCCAGTTCCAATCCCCTGCCATGAGCAGGGACACCTTCCGCTATCCCAGGTTGCTCCAAGCCCCATCCAACCTGGCCTTGGACACTTCCAGGGAAGGGGCAGCCACAGCTTCTCTGGGCAACCTGTGCCAGGGCCTCACCACCCTCACAGCCAAGAATTCCTTCCCAATATCCCATCTAACCCTGCCCTCTGGCAGAAGGAAGCCATTCCCTGTGTCCTGTCCCTCCATCCTTTGTCCAAAGCCCCTCTGCAGCTCTCCTGGAGCCCCTTCAGGCACTGGAAGGGGCTCTAAGGTCTTTTTTCTCTTCTCCAGGCTGGACATTCCCAGCTCTCCCAGCCTGGTTCCAGAGCAGAGGGGGTCCAGCCCTCAGAGCGGCTCCATGGCCTCCTCTGGACTCATTCCAGCACCTCCACATCCTTCTGAAGTTGGAGGCTCCAGAGTTTTCTCAGAGCTGCACTAAGCTGTCACTCCACAGGGCTCCCATCACCCCTGTCCTGTTGGCTCGCAGCGAGTGGGTGACAGGATCCATTTGCAGGTTCTGCCTAGGACAGGGAAGATGTGGAAGCCTGGCTCACTTGGGACTTAACTCTGCCCTTCCAGCTGTCCCATTTTTGCTTCCCCAGCTTTCTCCTTGTCAAGGAAAGTGGCTGCAGCAACCAAAGCCATTCTGTTCCTCACCAGCTTTCCTCAGACAGGAAGAAGTGATCCCAACATGGAAACTGTGGTATCTGACAGCCCACTCTGCCTTGCTGGAAATACTCGAGCTTCAGCTGGGTACAAAATTCCGACAGAAACCTGAGCTATGCTGCCACTTTGCAAATGCTCAGCAGTGTTGGTGGAAACGATGAAGTGAAGGATCTGATAAAGCACAAGCCTTGAAGGAAGTGCTACATGGCAGTGAAATTAGAAATCTGAGGAGCTGACTCGCTGGGAAGTTGGCTTATTCAGCTGGTGAAACATCAGAACTGAAAATCTGTGAGCGAAGTCACCAGAAGTCAGACTTGCAGTGCCAGTTCGACATGTCACATGGAAGAAGTTGGAAGATCAGACTTTTCCTTATTGAAGGGGAAGAAATTAAACCTGTTTTTCCAGCTCAGTTCAGACCTAAGGGCTGGAGCTCTGTAGGCAGCTGTGCTGGGGGGAGAGAATGAAGTGGAAGGAGGAATGAAGCTGGGATATCTCCTGTTGTCCTCTCTCACCTGACCCCATTCTCCCTGAAAAAGCTCCTCTTCATCCACATCTTGATTACTCTCTGGGGTGATTTTTGGTGTCTTCATCCCAGGAAGGATGTGGGGAAAAAAAAGCCCAAATTAACCAGTGGAAGGGGTTAATAAAGTAATAAAGTCACTTCTGCACAGGGGAGTGCTGTGCAAACCTTGTTTACCCAGTTGCGGAAAATAAAGAGTAAAAGGAAGGATATTACAGAATCCAGAGAAAGAAAGGGTATTATAGGATCTAGAGAGGAGCCCTTAGGGGTTGACTGCTTATTAATTATTCTGATGCAGGAACTAAGGGTTATCATTGGAAAAGAGGAAGTGCCAAGCTTGGAACAAAGAAAAAGATGGAGTTTCCTCACACAGTGTCTGGTTATCTGTACAACTCCCTGCCATGGTGTATTAATAGATCCCCAAAGTGTACAAACATTAAAAAGATGACTGGGAAGATTTATGGAAGAAAAAAACTCCAAGAAGAGCGTGCAAATATGGAGCTTCTTGCCTTGGTTCATGCAGTGCCTGAGCCTCAAATCTCTGGGGATCAGGAGAGCATCTGGTGATATAACAGCGCGTTGTTTTTTCTGTATTTTAGGTATTAACTCATGGGAAATGTTGCAGACTGGGTTTTGAGCTGGATGCTCTTCTGTGCATCTCCTCTGGCAGCTCCCTGTCCTCGGGCTCTGGCTGCTGGAGGCATCAGGATGGTGTCAGCCTGTTAAACCCTGCTGGCACGCTGGGCAGGGATGTGCTGGAGGTGCCACTTCACACCAACTGTTCAATCAGCACTCCCACACGGGTGTTGCAGGCTCTGGCCATGACAAACTGATGACAGGCCATCCTCCCGTCCCTGCTTCCCCTCCTCCCGTTCTTCCAGCTTCCCTGCCACTCCAGGCTGATCTGCCTGTGCTTTTTAAAACACCCATCTGCCATCAGCCAGAAGCAGCTTCCAAAGGTTGTGGAATTGCATCCAGGCAACCCAGAGAGCCGATTGTGTCCCGGGATGCATCCAAAGCACCATGGGCAGCAGGTGAGGGAGGGGATTCTGCCCCCCTGCTCCAACCTGGTGAAGTCCCACCTGGAATGCTGCATCCAGCTCTGGGATCCGCAGCACGGGAAAGACATGGGGCTGTTGAAAGGAGTCCAGAGGAGGCATCAAGGTGATCAGAGGGATGGAGCAGCTCTGCTGTGAGTGAAGGGTGAGAGAATTGGGATTGTTCAGCCCGGAGAAGAGGAGGCTCCAGAGTGACCTAATTGTAGCCTCCCAGTGCCTGAAGGGAGCCAACAAAAAAGATGGAGAGAGGCAACTTACAAGGGTCTGGAGTGACAGGAGAAGAGAGAATGGCTTAAAACTGAAAGAGAGTAAGTTTAGATTGGATATTTGGAAGAAATTCTTCCCTGTGAGGGTGATGAGGCCCTGGCACAGGTTGCCCAGAGAAGCTGTGGCTGCCCCTTCCCTGGAAGTGCTCAAAGCCAGGTTGGATGAGGCTTGGAGCAACCTGGGATAGTGGAAGGTGTCCCTGCCCATGGCAAGGAGTTGGAACTGGATGATCTTTGAGGATCCTTGCAACCCAAGCCATTCTGTGATTCCATGATTCTCTGAAAGCTACCACCAACTCTTACCCCGATGTTCCTGTCCCTGTCCAGAGCCGTGCTGGCCTCTGTGTGGATTCACCACCCCTTGTGGAATTCACTCTTGTTCCATGGGGATCAGGGCATCACCCAGATGGAGGCACAGAGAGGTGACCTTTTCCACCCAACTCAGCACACCAAACTTGCCACCAATCTTTGTTTTTGTTGCAGACATCCTGGCACCAAACTACCCCTGACGGGATTTTGTCCAATCTCCCCCCTCTTTACCCAACTATCTGCACCAGGGGACTGACATCCAGCTGTTAGTGCTTTTCACACACTGCCTTGGCTCTGATGTCTCAAATAAAGCACATGTTCCTCCTTTAGGCTTCTTGAAATTTTTCTGTCTCATTACACCAAGTGGGCTTTCGGTTTACTTGAAAAGCATTTTTAGTGATTATCTCTATTTTGCTGTCACTGTTTTCTCTTTCTGCTCTTTCCCCAGACTTTTATGAAAATGATCTCATTAAGAACGTGGAACTCCTGCTTCTGAAAAAGGTTTCTGGAGGTTTGTAAAGGTCTCTCAGCAGGGAGTTTGCTCGGCTCCATTTTCCCTCTGGTTGAACAGACCCCCAAGCGAGCCCATTAGGGAAAAAATGGACTGCTTGAAAATAAAATTCTGCAAAATATGCAACAGCAGCAGCACCACCTCTGAAAATGTAAGGCTCCAATAGGCAGCAAACCATGTTTGCAAAAGTCCTCTTTGATGGCAGTTTAATAAGTTAGGGAAGGAAAGAGATGATGGCACAAAGGGGACTGTGGGTGCTTGCTGCCCACCACAGTGGCTGTGAGGGGATGGGATGTGAGGCCCGAGATAACTTCATTGTTATTCTGCAGACACAAATGCAGCTTTGAAAAACAGAGTTAATGAAGCCCAGCTGCCAAACTCTGCCTGTCACACGGCCCTTTCCTCTCCCTCCTGAAGTCTGGTGTCTGAAAGATGCTGAGATTGTCAGTCCATCATTTGGGAGGGTTGGCACTCGGCCTTCTTCAAAATTTCCTTTTAACTTTGGCTGTTAGGAATTCAGGCTATGAACAACAGCTCCGCTGTCCTCAGGTGCATTATCCCTGTGCTTGAAACACGAACCTTGGATGGAGGGATGCAGGAATGGTCCTGCTGCTGCCTAAGAGGAATAATCTGGGCCCAGGTGAATATTTGCAGTCTGGCCTGTGGTGAAGTACCCACACACTCACTGCGGGGGAGGCACAGTGACAACAAACCCCAGACCTGGCATTTCAGTCCTCCCCAGGTTTAAATCGCTCTTTTCTGAGAAAACAAATGTTTTGGAGTTTGCTGTAGTGACTCTGTTACCAAAGAGAGAGACCTGAGAGATCTGAGAACCGTGGAATGGTTCGGTTTGGAAGGGACCTTTCAGACCATCTCATTCCCACCTCTCTGCCATGGACCTCCCACTATCCCAGGTTTCTCCAGGCCCCATCCAACCTGGCCTTGAACACTTCCAGGGATGGGGCAGCCACAGCTTCTCTGGGCAACATCTTGGATGCGTTTCACTCCGAGTGGTGGAGCAGTTTGGAAGAGCAGAGGTCTGCATCCACCAAATTCCAGTTTTCCATCAGACAAAGGAAAGTATTTAAGGCAGAACTTTCTGAGCTTGATGAGGGAAATGTCCATGTCCTTGGCTGTGTCCTGCATGGACACAGGCTGAGCAGGCAGCAGGTGAAGGCCTCGTCTGAGAATTTTCTCTTGGAGCAAGCACTGAGACACACCAGTCCGGTCCTAAATTTGCTTTGTCCCAATTCCTGGATACTGCAATCCTGCAGATCAGCTCAGTGTGCAAGTCCTGTTGCTTTTCCCAGCCTTAATAACATTTGCAGATCCTGCTCTGCCCCCACACACTCACAGTGCCTGTGCTTTCCCCAGATCTCCCTTCCAACATGGATCACCCACTGCTATTTCAACCTAGCAAAAACTTCATCTTCAGAGGAATAAACCACACACATTGGGAAATCACTTATTTAATAACTGTCAATAGAGCAGAGGAATGAAATAGGTGCTAAGAAGACAGAAGAGATGCACCAAAAAAATATTTGTAAAAATAACAGGTGCTTTAAAGTGTGTGGGTGTATGTAAGTATATTTATAAGATATTAATACACAAACCAGGTGGCACAGAACCTCATTAGCAAGCCAATTGTTCTTGCCAAACAGTTTTTGGTGAGGTTCCCTGAGAGATTTCCCAGAAACTCATAAAATTAATAGTAAACAATCTATCTTGGGGGCTGGGAAATACTTTCTGCCTCTGCTTTACATCCCAGCCTCCTTCTGAAGTTTTCCACTGTTTTGCAAAACATCCAGAAAGTACTGGGGAAAAAAAACCAAACAATGGAACAAAGAAGGGGGATAAGATGAATATAAGCAGAGTCTACAACAATCACATTGAAAAGCACAGAATGATTGCTTGGACAGTGATGGTATCTTGATGTATAAATGGGTTTGTTACTTAACTGGTGATTCATGCTTCAGGCACAGGGATGAGGCAGCTGCCAAATTTCGTGCTGGGAAGGAATTTTCTCTCCCAGAACAGATTGGCAGGGAATTTGTAAAGGTGAAAGATCAATCAAAAGGGTCAGATATTGTCATCAAGAACATGTGGGTAAGAAGGGGAACATCACAGAGGCCAACAACTCTGTGTTTTATCTCGTGGAACCAAGCATACCCCAAAATTTAGTGCTCAACCCTGTAGCCCTTTCCCCCACACCTCCACCAGACCTGCAATCCACACAGGGATGACTTTATTGGACAAGGTGAGGCTGCTCTCCTGTCTCCTGTGGATGAATACTGGAACAACACATAATATTCTTCACAACATTTATTTCAACTGTGTTTCTAAATAAAGCTGAGCTGAAGCTATGTGAGTTTTAGTTGTTGGGTGTTTGAGGTAGGGATTTTTTTGGGGTTTTTTTCCTTTTGTCTTTAAAGAGTGTCTAAAGAACATGTTCCAGCTGTCTGGAAGGAAAGAACTAGAAAGGAAAAGAGAACAAAGGAAACCAGTGGAGATATTTAATTGAGATAATTTTAGCTGCTCTAAATGTCACAGACAATCTACACAAGTACTTGGGGAGAGGAAATGAGGAAAAAAGTTCTGTGCTGGTCATTCAGTGCCCAAATTAAAGGGAGGAAGGTGTCCTTCCAGAGATCAAGCAGGACCCTACCTGGAAGCTTTTGGGTAATTTTTTTTTGAACCTCAGTGGTTTCCTCTACACCCTACAAGACTTGCAGTGCAAACCACAAATTCATCCAGACCTAATGGCCTGAAGGGAAACCCTCTGGTTTTGGGGCTGAGAAAGGAAATGAAGTGCTTTTAGGGTGGGTGAGCAGGTCTGGCCAGCCTGGATGTGGTGAGTTCAGATCCCTTCTTGCTTTAGATCCCTTCACCCTTTGGGGAGCATGTGACGAGGCTCTTCTGGGTCAGAATGAGACTTGGGCACACCTTGTGGGATCTCTGTGTGTTCTGTGCGACCAAATGTGCACAAGCAGGGAGATGGATTTTGGAGGAGGATGCCCACGGCAGCGGTGGAGCCCCCATCCCTGGAGGGATTTAACAGATGTGTGGATGTGGCACTTGGGGACATGGCTTAGACGTGGCCTTGGCAGAGCTGGGTTAATGATTGAATTTAATGATCTCAGGGGTGTTTTCCCACCCAAACAATTCTCTGGTGTTGGCTTTCCTGTGACATGTGGGATGCACAGCCTGGGATGTGTTTTCCAAGATTTAACACTGCCAGGTCTGGCCTGATGGGTGTTTGACCAGTTTTCCGAAATGGGGAAGCCCTTGCAGAAGATGGGTGGTGAGTGGTGTGGGGGTCAGAACCCTCCAGTTGTGAAGAAATCACAATTCATGCCCTACTTAAAAGAGAGGTACTCTGAATGTGATTTTCCACAACTCTCAGGTAGGGAACCCTATGCCAGGACTATTTTGGACAGTAACAGGCTCCTTTTTAATGATTTGAGGATGTGGTTTAGTGGTGAACACGGTGCTGGGTTCACGGTTGGACTTGAAGACCATCAAATTATAGAATGGCCTGGGTGGGGAAATGACCTTAAAGATCTCCTTGTTCCACCCCCCTGCCATGGGCACGGACACCTTCCATTATCCCAGGTTGCTCCAAGCCCCATCCAGCCTGGCCTTGGACACTTCCAGGGATGGGGCAGCCACAGCTTCTCTGGGCAACCTGTGGCAGTGATTTTAGAGGTATTTTCCAACCACAATTATTCCATGATTCTATGTAAGTGCTAAATATGACGTTGAGACAAACTTCGTCTCCTCCTCCCCACCTAAACTCGAGCTTTGGGTAGAGGTTTAATGTTTAATCAGCTTCCTGCACAACCACTGACAGAAACCTGGGGGTGCCCTGGTGAGATTGTGTTGCCCTCACAAAACTTGGGGAGGGAGTTGAAGGATTTTGGAGAACAAGCAGTGGATGGGAAGGAGGGGTCTGCATTGTATGCACTGTGGAGGCCATAAAACCCCAAATGTTAGGGTTTCCCCCTCCTTCACAAACTCCCCAAGCATCGTTCTGAGCAACCTGGTGTAGTGGAAGGTGTCCCTGCCCATGGGGTTGGAATGGGGTGATCTTTTAGGTCCATTCCCAGGATTCTAGGATTATTGGATCACTTCAGAGAGCCTTCCTGGCTCTGAGCAAAGCAGCACTGCAGGGACTCTCTCCCCCTCCCTGATGCAGCTCCTAGAGAGGAGAAAATCTGGCTCTAACCCCCCCCAGAGCAGACACCACGTTCGGGGAGCCATGCCCACAGCATCCCTATTTTAGCAACGCCTTGGGGGTGCTGCCGTGGCTCGTGTTCACCCCCCGGAAAGCTCACCCGGCACCTGCCTCCCTTCCCTGTTCCCAGGCAGGTGGAGGAAAGGCAGGAGCGTGCGGCAGATCCCCCGGCACACACACACAGCTCATCCCTTTTGTCTGCCCCTCTCCCTGCTCCCACTCCCCGCTCCTCCCCCGCTCTCCCGCCCACCTCGGTGTCTCATTCCGGGATGGCTCATGGCTCTCCAGGTACCTGCAGGGATGGATGCTAAGCTCGGCTTCTCCTCAAGGAGCCCATTATTAACACGGAGCCGCTGCCTTGCCTTTCCTTTTTCCTCCCCTCCCTGCCCGCGGCTGCTGGAACGCGGAAAGTGGGGGAGCGAGGTGGGAAATCCAGGACGCCGCATCCTCCCCCGCAGCGTGGGCTGAGGATTCTCTGGGAAGGTCAGCGGGCAGGTCCCGGTGTGTGAGAGAGGGGAGAGAGGGCGGCGATCGGCAGGGAAATGTTGGCTGAGTTGCTCAAGTGCCCCTGCATCCCCCCCGCCCAAATCCTTCACTTTCTCTGTTGCAACATTCCTGCGAGGATCCATGGAGAGCTCGGTGCTGTTGTGCCGGGAGTGAGCTGCCCCCGCCTCCCCAGCATCGGCCAGGCGGGGGTCAGGAGCCCAGCAACAGTGGAGGGCTGCCCTGCCCGTCCCGTCCCGTCCCGTCCCGTCCCGTCCCGTCCCGTCCCGATAGTCCCGCAGTGGGATCGTCCCTGCTCACGTCATGTCTGAGGTATGTGAACAAATCCTTAGGGATCTTTCATTAAAATCAAGCACAAGTAACTCTGGCTATGATTGTGTTGCCTGATTTTTCTCTCTCTTTTTTTTTTTTTCCCCTTTCTCTCTTTTCTCTTTTTATTCCCTTACTTTTTTTTCTCTTTTTTTTTCTTTTTTCTTTTCTTTTTTCCTTTTCTCCCTTGTTTTTTTAATTATTCCCTCCCCATTCTGGCCTTGCTAAGATTCAACAGATCTATGGGGACAAATATTTCCTTGTCAGCAGTGGTTTGGTTTGGTTTTTTTTTTCCAGATAGGACCAGCCCTCCTGAGAGACAACCTGAGGAGAAGGGAGATGGAATAAATTCCCATGACTGTGTGGGAACAACAGCAGCAAGGAAAGGATTGGTGTCGGGATCACTCCTGCCCCAGATTTAAGTTTCTTAATCCTGTGGGCGTCCTATCCCTGGAATTGTCCAAGACAAGGTTGGACAGGTCTTGGAGCACTGTAGAAGGTGCCCATGGCAGGGAGTTGGGACACAATGACCTTCAAACGTCCCTTCCAACCCAGACCTTTCCGGCATTCTGTGGCCTCCAGCCTGAGCACACCAAGCAGTTGAGTTCTGCGTGGGGGAAGTGATGCCCTGAGGAGCTGTGATGGGGTTTTTGGGGAAGGAAAACTCCTGGAAAGCTTTCCACAGCAACTCACTCCCCAGCTCCTCCTAGCCCTGCTCCAATAAGGCTTTTAGTGGTGCTTGGGGCCTCATACACTTGGAAGGAAGAACATTAGCACAGTCTGCTGCTTGTTTCTCACGTTCTTCTGTTTCCCCTGAGCTTCCCTGCTGGCCCTAATTATCCATCTCTCATTTACTGGTACTTAAATAATGGAAATGGGGAAGCTGGAAGAATTGGGCTGGGATGAGGATGTGCTGAATGAGGCTCCCTTCGCTTCAGAAGTGACCTCACCTCACCCCTGCTGTTCTTAGTGATGCAGGAGCCCCTTTGCCACGTGAGGCAGCTGCTCTGATTTCTTCCTGAGCCAAGGGGACACAATTCCTGCCCTGGCTCCAGCTGTGGCTCCCCGTGGCTAGGAGAGATTAACAAGGATGCTTAGAGAAAATCCTTTGTTAACAACGATGCTTGGTGGGGACAAAAATAAGAGAAATAGCTTAGAGGAAGGAGAAGCAAAAGGGAAAAAAAAGGTAAGCTGAGTCACAACCTGGTGATAAAATTGCTAAAAAATAGGTGAGCAGTGGCCTAGTTTGTGTCTTCAGAGTGGTGATGTCTGTGAGGGCAGGGAGCTGAGGACTGACAGAGCTCTGGAGACATGGATTTGGCTGGGAACAGCCTCCTCGTGTCCCTGTGTGATCACGGAAAGGCTCTGTGTCCCTTTGGTGTCCTTTGGAATGCCTTAATGGAGCCCACTGCGAGGAGCCAGACACACCTTCCTGTTTAGAGAGACGTAAAAACCACGGCCACAAAACGAGCTATTATAGAACATTTCACTTTTCCTTTGCTTTTAGGGATATCCCAGCACTGAGGAGGCCTGGGTTGAAACCCTGGTGCCAAATTAGGCGGAGCATGGCCTTGAACCTGCCTGGGGTGTTGTCCAAAGACGCCTCTGTGGCCAAATCCTAGGTTTGGAAATGCTTTGGGATTTCAGTCTGAATGAGGGAAAATAAAGAATTTTGGGTGGTGTGGGGGTGTACATGCTCCTGAAGAAAGGAAAATTATCCGTCTATTCAGCAGGACAGTAACTGATCCATGGTTCAGGCAGAGAGGAATATGTTTGGATGATATCTTGGAGGATCCCTATGGTACCATGAGCAAAGCATTCCTTAGCTTCCTCTGGCATATCCCCTCATGGCAACAGAGCTCACAGGAAGTAGGACTATGTAATTTGATGTGGAATTGTGGTGGATTCTCCATGGAACTGGCTCTGGCTGTTAACAACCACGAGGCAGGATTTCAGGCCACAGCTCCATCCCATTTCTGCCTCCTCCCCACAGCCCATAGCAGGGAGTCTGCAGCTTGGGAAGCTTCCCATGAGCCAGTCTAGCTCCAGTGCTGGAAAACGAGGCTCCCACCACTCCTAAAGTCCTCCCTGTGTGCTGTCCAGGGGGAGAAGTCCATCTAGATGCTGAGAAAAGTGAAAGAGAGGCTTAGCATGGATTCACCCATGGGAACAGCAGGATGAGCAGGAGCAGGAAAGCTCTGGAGCAGTCTGAGCCCCTCTCTCATCATCTGAGCAGCTGGTACTGCCAAAGACGTGTGGCTGCACAGCTTCCCTTGGCTCACCACAGAAATCCTCATCAAGGGCGTGATTTGATGCCACCAGCAAGGACCAAAATCCCATTTTCCCTGTGTGGCTGTGATCTCCCAGTGCTCCACCACCACCAGTACCTCTCATCTCACACTGCCACGGCGGTGTCAACGTGAAACCCGGATTGAGATGGTGAATTGGAGCCAGGGATGCAGGGAGAGAGGGGACTGGCTCCATGGCCCACCAAGGATCTGTAGATCTCCATGGAAGCATCATCCTGGTGATGATGAGGAGCAAAGCTCTGCTGGACTGGGGGGACTCTGTCAGCCAAGCCACAGCACCAGAGGAACCAGGTCTGGGAGCTTCACAGCCACCCCACCGCTCTTCCCTTTTTTAGCAGACCTGTGACTGTCAGCGTTTGCTGCTGAGGAGGAGTAAAAAAAAAGCACAAAAATCAGAAACTTTTAGTAGAACACTTGAAGGGACACCCTAAAGGGGGGGCAGGCGGGTGAGGAGCCAAGTGTGAGACCAAAAACGGGCCGAACTCAGCTGTAAAAACGTGTGGCAGGAGCAATGTCACAAACCAGTTATGAGTCAGGCCCTTTGACATGGCAACAAATGTGTTTCACCAGCTCGCCAGTGATATGTGCAGGAGGAAGATGAAGTTCATTTGGAGATGTCTCTCTATTTGTGTTGCCCTCAGGAGGGTCATAACAGCCAACACCAGGGTGTGAAAAATACTGATGCCTCCTTTGACTTCCTCGCTTTAGCCTCAGGCAGGCTTGAGGAGGCAAGAGCAGCACGAGGAGAGACCCATTAACGTTTCCTCTGCCCGGAGAGGAAACGAAAATAACAAACACCTCATTAAGTAAGGAGAGAAGAGAATTACAGAACACGGGAGATATTTTTAGGCCGAAAACAAAGCACTCTGTCTTCCCCTCAAAGTAGGGCTTTCCAGATGAAAAGGAATAAGGAGGGAAGTCTGCTGCCAGGAGGAGTGGCACCAGGAACAATCAGCATTGTTATCATCGTGGGTAATACTGGGATGCCCTCAGTTTCCCAGTTGCCTCCACACCCTCCCAGTAAGTGACGTGTGGGCCCCAGGCCTGGGGGACCATGGGTGGCCAGGAACAATAGAGCCACTGACGTGGAGCATGGTTTGAATGCAAAGCTCTGCCTTGTGAGTGCCAGCTCCAGTGCAATAAAGTGTTCCAGGGCTGGGGATGGATGAATAGAGACGTACGGTGCAAATTAAATGTGTTATTCTTTCCCCTCTTTCTTTTCTTGCAGATTTAAAAGCCCAACACCTTGGTTTTCTCTTAATTTTTATTTCCTTCCGAGGGTTTTGCTACCAAACAAATGACTGGGCAGCTTTGTCTGGTGAGCTATAGGAGAATCAATAGGGATTTAAAAGGATGTGGAGGCAGAAGTGGGGGGGGGAGGAATGTGGTTTCTTATTTTCTTCTTTTTTCTTCTAGAAAGAGGAAGCAATTATAGAAGGGAAAGGGAAAATTCTAGCACAGGGAATACAGGATAATGCAGAAAATCCCATGTTCACCACTAGAAAATATTTGTTCCTGCAAGAATATGGGACCAAGTGCCCACAAGGCTCCAGGATTCTAATTTTAGGCACTTCAGAGAGTCCTGGGTGAAAGACGGGGTCCTCCAGACAGCAATTCAGAGGAGGAACACAACGAACTCAGAACATAACTGGGGAGGGACACTGGCAGCACAGGAGGGTGGTTCAGCACCCACCAGAGCCCTTCAGAGCACATGCCACAAAAACGCAGCACAAGATCAGCCGCACCAGAAACTTTCCCAAGGTTTGGGATCTCCCCCTCCTCACTCCCCCCACCAGGATCATCTGGCTCTCAGCTCAGGAGCGAAATGTCCTCGCCATAAGGTGCATCTGAGCAGAACACTCGTCCAGATGAGGTGGCAAAGACATGCCAACCCAAAAATAACCCCAAACCCAACACTTTTGCTGTAAGGAGAGGCGCAGTGAAAGCCCACAGCCCGAGCTGGTGCCAAGGGGTGAGTGCCACCAGTTCTGGAGCCCTCAGCAGACAGTGACAGCACCGGGGAAGGTGCCAGGGCTGGTGTGACTCAGTGTCCCTTTGTCCTGGCCCCCCTTTCCTCAGGGGGGCTCTCAGTTGCTGCTCACTGCCACACGCTCCTTTTGCTGCCTTTAATTACTCTGCTGGCTTTTCCCTTCCTCTCTCCTCATATTTTTTGGATCTGATCCTAACCTACAGTGTTTTAAAAGCATTCAGGAAGCTCTAGGGAGACAACCCACGTTGACACCATCCCTGCTGAGCTAGGAGATGTGGCTTTTTGCTATTTTCTCTCCTTCCCTTGCTTCTGCTCAGCTCATTTGGAGCAAACTGCTCGCTGCTCACCCTCATCCTCACTTCCCACTTTCCTTTCTTATCTTGGACCTTCTCTGGCCACCCAGAGGACCACATGCCCTGCTGTCTCCTCTATCCACATCACTCCCCTGGGAACAGGCAGCAAATTTCAACAGCGGTCTGGCTGCCTCTTTGTGAAACCCTGGCATAAAGCTGCTGTGGCTACGAGAGCCTGCTCCCAACCCTGCACCAGTCCATGGATTTTGTCCTTCCATGCCTGTCTGTCTCTCTGTGCCTGTCTGCCTCAAGTTGCCTCTCTCCATCACCTCACAGCACTCCACATCTCCCTCCTCCCTTTGCTTCCGGCTCCCCTCTCTCCTCCTCGTCTTCCCACGCACCTTGCTTTAATTAGAAATACAAAGAAAATGCTTATCACACATGTCTTAATCAGCAACTCGTTCCCCAGCAGGTCCAGAAGGAAAACCCCCGTTCGTCCTCACTTCTCCTGCTTCCCCCACCACCTCCACAGAATTAGGAGGAGAGTGATTAGGGGGAGAGCTCTGTGAAAGGAGGCTGAATGAGATTAACCCAGAGACCTGGAAAAGCTGGAGGGAAGGGCCAAGACAAACGTGGTGTTATTCAGCCAGGGCTAATTCTGGGGTTTCTGGGAAGAAAGTGACTGGGAGAACATGGGGGGAGCAGGCTGAGGATGGTCCAGCAGGGTGTCCTGGCAGCAAAAAAATTATCCTGGACTGTGGGAGCGTGAATGCAACCAGGAGAACAATGGAAATGATTATCCCACTCTGGTCACAGCATTTTAGATCATATTTAGCTGCTGCAACCAAGTTTAGACCTCTTAGTACAAGACACTGATCACAAGGGATGAGCTCAGGCCATTGGGATGGTCGGAGCTGGAGCACCTGCCTGGTACCTGGTGTGGGATTAGGGCTTGGAGAAGGGATGGCAGTGTCCTGTAGCTATGGGGAGCTTATCGAGGAGATTGAACCAGGACCTTCACAGAGGAGGCTGGTGACAGGACAGGAGCCATTGGGTCCAAATTCAAACGAGGCCCTCAGTTTGGGTACAAGGAAAAAGGTTTTCCTTCTGAGCAATCCCCATCTCCGAGGTTTTCAGTATCTGAAACCATCCCAGCTGACCCAGCAGCTGACTCAGCTTAGAGTAGGAGGTTGAGCTGGAAACCTCCTGAGGTTCCTTTCACCCTCAATAAACCCGAGATTTTACGACCAGAGCCAGGTGTCAAATGAGGCCACTCAGACCAATGATTCCTCCCCAGCTGAAAAATAGGGCAGAAGGAAAGAGAGGTAGCAGGCCCTGGAAAGGGACTCATTTATGGGAGCAGGTTGAATAGCCATTTCATCCCAGACTCTGGCATTTGATGGGACAAGGAGAGATTGAAAGCAGATCAACAAAATTAATGCCACTCTATATTGTCCCCATCCTACTGGTCATTTTTAGAGTTCCTGTGTGAAAAACTCTCTGGGGAATCCCTTTGGACCAGTCCAGAGATACAAGGATTGCACAGGCTCTCCCAATCCATGTTATCTCTTGCTGGCAGAGCAGGTGTGAGGCAAACTCTCCAGGGTACTGAGACCACAGCACAAAAAGCTTCAGACCTGTCTCAAACCCTCAGATGGTTGGCATCTGACTTTTTTTGAACACAAACACAGCTGCCCCAACATCTTGTGCTTAGGAAAACTGGGTGAAAGTGGAGAAGTAAGCAAGGCAGAGGGCAGTGAGGCCATGATCTGTGGGGGAAGGAGTGGGACTGGGAGGGGCTTCCGGGTTAGGAATCTGGAATTACACCCTCAGGTTCTTCCCCCACTCACTGTCCCTGCCTCCCTTCAACCAAACCATGCAGACCTTCTAGGTCAGTTTGCTGCTGCCCTAAATAATCCTTGTTTTTCCTGAGAACCATCACCTGATAGGGAACAGCTGTGTGCCCTCTTGCCCCACATGGATATGGGGGGGAAAAAAGGAATCCTGGCCCCTGCCCCTCCTGCCCTTCAGCTTAACCACCATCAGTTTGCTGATTCTGCTTTACCCAAATGCCTGGGCTCACCGAGACCTCCTTCCAGCCGGGCTTCACGGAAAGACCCTCTGCCTCCTCCTCTTTTTGCTCCTCTGGGCTGGCAGCATTCCCAGCAGGAAACACGTGGCCAGCAGCTGTGGGAGTGAGGACCCACCCTAAACCTCCCTGGCGCACTGCCCACCATCCTCAGCACAGGCAGGGTGGCCCCCACCACCACCCCGCTGCCAAAACCCCTCAAAACCCCTTTTTGGATTATCCCGATGAATCAGCATCCCACTGCCTCCAGCCACTGGCACTGGGAAGGGACGAGAAGGCCCAGATGTCCTCAGCACCTCTCTGAGGGTGTTCCGGCAGGGAAACTCTCTCGGATTAGGGAATCCTTTATCTCTGGCTTATGTAAGACCCGGAGACTCCTTTTATGGTTGGCTTTTCCTGCCTTGTCAAGAGCGAAGAACAAATGTGGCTTCATCTGCGCTTGTGGGTTGGCTCACTGATTAACCATCTGATTCAAAGCTAAGTACAGAACAGGCTTTTGATGGGTGGATTTAATTCGGTGTAAGAACCAGGATGTCGTCCCCCTCCCTTACCCCAAATTCCCAAGATAGTGGCTGGTCTGGTGCAATTAAGCCGCAGGGATGACTCCCACCTACCAACGCCTGAGAAAGTCCAGAGCGCTCCAATTTGTGCTGAAGTGGCTCCTTTGAGTGTTCTCCCCCCTTTCCTTCCCCCCTCCTCTTTTCTTTTCTCTTCTCTCCTTTTTTTTTTTTTTCCTGCTGATTTACCACCATTCCCAGGTATTTGCNTTTTTTTTTTTTTTTTTTTCCTGATTTACCACCATTCCCAGGCATTTGCATTAGGAGTGAGCTCACCCCGTGTGTGTGTGTGTGTGTGCGCACGCACTTGGGGGTGTGCGGGGGGCCCCGTGGGCGTCTGTCTCGGTGTGACACACCGAGTTCCTCCTCATCCCGCCCTCCAGGCGAGCCCTGCCGGGGGGAGCATGCTAATGATGACCTTGCTGAGTAAACAGTTGTGGAGCGAATAAATGTTTTTTCCTGCGCTCCGAGAGGCGGAAGGTGCGATTACTCATCCATCTCTCCAACTGTCTCCAGCACCTTTCAAGTGCTTCTCGCGTCGAGTCTGGGGGCGTGAGCGAGGGGGTGGGAAGCGAGGGGAGGCTGCCAAAATCTGGGTTGCCACAGACACCGGCCTCGCTCTTCCTCCAATGAGCGCCGCGCTGAGAGTGCGAGAGGAGGCTGGGCACCACCCACATGTTGAGCTGCGTGGAGTATAAGTAGATGGAGGAGCCTGGACTAGTGGCAGTTCAGACAGGGAAGAGAAGCAGCTCTTCGCATCTCTGGTGAAAGCGGTTTTGGCTCACCAAGTTTCGCCGGAGGAGAAATCACCCGGATTTTTTTTTTTTGCTGCAGCTTCCAGCTTCTTTGTGCGTCTCTGTGTGATTTTCTCCGGCGGGGACTTGGCGGCGTTCAAGATTCTCAGCGGGACTGGACGTCTTATCCAACTCCTCTCCCTGTTCCTGGAGGATCCTGGTTCTCTCGGGGACACCCTGAGCACGTGAGACCGGCGTTTCCAGCTGGGCAGCGGGAGAAATTTGCCTACAACTCTCTGTGGGATCCACGTGGACCGACCAGCTCGCTCTGCGGTGATATCTGATTCGGTTGTGTTTGTGTCCAAAAGTCCTTGGAGGGGGGTTTAGAAGTCTCTGTGTGTCTTTCAGGAAGTGTTGTGGTGGGGTTTTTTTGGGGATCCGGCACTAGTGCCAGGGCTTATAACCCAGTTCTTTCCTTGTTTGTCACTTGCACGGTGGGAGCCATGCAGCTGGATAATGTCACCAGTGCGGGCATCCACTCCTTCCAGGGGCACCGCGGAGTGGCCAACAAGCCCAATGTGATCCTGCAGATAGGGAAGTGCAGGGCAGAAATGCTGGAGCATGTCCGGAGGACCCACCGGCACCTCCTGACCGAGGTCTCCAAGCAGGTGGAGCGGGAGCTGAAGGGGTTGCAGAAATCAGTGGGGAAGTTGGAAAACAACTTAGAGGACCATGTCCCAACTGATAACCAGAGGTGGAAGAAGTCCATCAAGGCCTGCCTGGCCAGGTGCCAGGAGACCATTGCCCATCTGGAGAGGTGGGTCAAGAGGGAGATGAATGTTTGGAAGGAGGTATTTTTCCGCCTGGAAAAGTGGGCTGACCGCCTGGAGTCCATGGGAGGCAAGTACTGCCCTGGGGAGCAGGGCAAGCAGACGGTGTCTGTTGGGGTGGGAGGCCCAGAGATAAGGCCGAGCGAGGGGGAGATTTACGATTATGCCCTGGACATGAGCCAGATGTACGCGCTGACCCCTCCTCCCGGAGAGGTGCCCAGCATCCCTCAGGGCCATGACTCCTACCAGTGGGTCTCTGTGTCGGAGGATGCCCCGGCCTCCCCCGTGGAGACCCAGGTGTTTGAGGATCCCCGGGAGTTCCTGAGCCACTTGGAGGAATACTTGAAGCAGGTGGGTGGAACTGAGGAGTACTGGCTGTCTCAGATCCAAAACCACATGAACGGCCCAGCTAAGAAGTGGTGGGAGTACAAGCAGGACTCCGTCAAAAACTGGGTTGAGTTCAAGAAGGAGTTCCTGCAGTACAGCGAGGGAACTCTGACTAGGGATGCCATCAAAAGGGAGCTGGATTTGCCCCAGAAAGAGGGGGAGCCCCTGGATCAGTTCCTTTGGCGCAAGAGAGACCTGTACCAGACCCTCTACGTGGATGCAGATGAGGAGGAGATTATCCAGTACGTGGTAGGCACCCTCCAGCCCAAACTGAAGCGCTTCCTGAGTTACCCCTTGCCCAAGACCTTAGAGCAGCTGATCCAAAGGGGCAAGGAAGTCCAAGGCAACATGGAGCACTCTGAGGAGCCCAGCCCACAGAGGACCCCCGAGGTTCAGCCAGGAGACTCTGTGGAGACCGTGCCTCCCTCAACCACTGCCAGCCCCGTGCCGAGCAATGGGACTCAACCTGAGCCCCCCAGCCCCCCGGCCACCGTCATATGAGGGAGGTCTGGGTTACGTGGAAGGGAGAAGGGGGCTTATTTAGGAAGCTTCTCCTTGGAGAGAGGTTCTGGCTGAGACGAGACCTGAGGTGTGCTCAGTCCAACAGCCCAGAGCAGAGGGATTGGCTTTGCTCCTGGGGGGAGGGAGGTGTTGGGGCAGAGGCACCTCAGGGTTGGGGTTGCCCACCTCACCCGAGCCATGCGGTGGTGCTGGAGACCCTGCTGGCACCACTGTGGGGAACAGACAATTTTATGAGATCCCTGACAAGAAACTAAGAGACAATTCCCAACTTGTGCAGCAGCCGCCGGGCGCTGGCGGCTCTCAAGGACTTCATGCGAGTGCAGCAATTGGCGGAGGGTTCCTACCCACCTGGATCTCTCTTTTTCCTCCTCTCCTCTCTCTTCTGAGGAGGTGCCCTTGTCCTGAGGAGACAGCTTTCTTTTGACCCTTGCCTGTTTCTGATTAACCTCTGGGCTTCTGTTCACTTGGCAGTCTCCTGCTCTTACTTGCTCCAAAGGATTAAAGTGATTTTTTTGGTTATTCTTTTGTTTTATGAAGAAAAAAATTCTATTATTTCAGGAACTGAAAGCTTTAAGAACCTGGATTATTTCTCGTGGTTTTCATTTCACTGCACCTAATACCTGCTTTAATGTGTTTCTTCTCAAGAGGCTCTTACTGGTTTACTTCTTGTCTTAGTTTCTGCTCACTCCAATTCAAGGCCACTGCAGTGCAGAGGCAAATTTCACCCTTTCTCTGCACATTATCCTGTGCATTCAGCAGGAAACAGATTTTCTAATTAAATTCTGAGCTCATTTATTGAAGGAGCAGTCTCCTTCCTTTCAGAGAAGAGAGGATGTCAAGGTAGAGACAGGAGACACCAGAGCTCTTTTGAGAGAGTGGGGGGAGGGAAGGGAAATATGTCCTTATTCTTTGAATGAAACAAACAAACACATCCTGAATTCAGAGCAAAATATCCCCAGAGCAGCAAATCGAGTCCATGCTGATGTGTGGAGACAACAGGAGCTTTTGCCATGTAAAAGCAAAATGAAGTGAAGAGAGGATCCGTGTGCCCCAGCACAGTTTTAACCTGTGCATCACAGCAAGGAGTTTCTGCTCACACAGACAGACTCAAAACGCTCTTGGAAAGCCTGGCACCCCTGTCCTGGAGCACCTGAGGACAGTGCTGTCTGCTCACAAAGAACATCTTGCCATGGATGGAGATGGACTTGGACTTGGTGACTTTTTCCGTGTTGAGACAAAAAAATGCTCAGCGTTCACCAGAGTTTGCTGATAGGACTGAGAGAGGAAAGACATTCCTGAAGTTTGGCTCTCCAAAGCTTCCTGAGGCTGGACACTTCTTGGGCATCACCTGCATCCACCACCAGAGCAAATAAACAGCACCTCCACAAGAGATGCAGCAGGGATGCAGCAGCAGCAGTGGCCCTGGGATGCTCCCGGCACTGCCACAGCAGTGACCTGTGGCACTGGTGGCTCGGAAGGCCTTTGCTGTGACTCCTTCCAAGAGGCTGAAGGTAAGGCAGCTCTCTGACATTCTCTCCTCTGCACTCCCCAGACCTAAACTGGTCATGGAATGTCCAGTGGGAAGCTTGCACTGGGATAAAAACTAATCTGAGATGGGACAATGGAGCACTGGGGTTGGGAGAGAGGGGAAGGGAGAGGCAGCCAAAGGGAAAGACAGGGCAGTGAGTGGGAAAAGTTTCCAAAGAGGGTGGGATACTGCACTTTCTGATTAATATGAGAAAGAAATGGGAACCTTCACTGGCCCAGCCCCAGGACCTGCCTTGTCATTCATGTAGAAACTCTGGGCTTGAGTCCCAACCTAGGGCAGCACATCCCAGGTCCATGCACAGCCCAAAGGAGATGCAAGTCTGCCCTGCATCCATGCTGGGAGCCATTCCCAGGAATGGTGGGAGCTCTCCTCTCACTTGTTCCCAGTGAGTTTGTCAACAGCTCTGCCTGCAGAGAAAGGAGCATTTCTCACTAATGACCCGGGCTGAGTGATGGGGGAGTGGGAGTCTCTGCTGAGGATGAGCTGGCCGTGCATTACAAGCATTGTCTCCTCTTGCTTCCAGTGACTCACTCAGATCCTCCTCTGAGAAAGAATCACTTCACAGCATCCGAGATTTGGAAGGAAAGCCACAGAAAAGGCTTCAAAACCAAGGCTTCAACATCAGACCTGCTCTCAGGACTCCCAGCCACCAACCAGAGCCACCAAGAAGGAAAGACTGGCACAGGTAATTACCTCCCATCTTACCTTGTGGGCCTCTCTCAGTCTCCCCAGTACCCTGACCCAGGAAACTGAACAGCCCTGGTGCAAATATCTCTGCTGGTCTTGAGACCTCAGCCTCAGTGGCTGCAGGAGCCTGGCACCACCAGAGAGGTGGGATTTCGGGTTCTGCATGTCAGGACCCAAGGGCCAGCCCAAATGATTGATGCTCCAGGGACTGCACATCATGGCTTTCCCTTGGTTGGACCATTGGCAAATCGTTAGACACCAACACCCAGTGGGTCCCCCAGGCTGCAGGCACAGCTAAATTTCACCCCAGCTCCTGAGAATTCCCCCTTTCTCTCCACTTTAGAGATCTAATCAGAACTGGTGCATTATTTTTTTTCTTTTAGAGCAAATCCTGCTGCTGTTGCTGAGATTCCTTCTCTGTGTCCAAGAGCTTTCCCAGGGGAGGAGCAAGTGCTGCAGGAAGACAGAGGGGAAATCTTGCACCAAAGAGCCTCCCATGCAGTGCAATGCTGTGTTCAAGGTGCTGAGAGCCACAATGAAAGAGGGGAGAAGCTGCTTCCAACAGGACAAAGAAAAGTCTGAGCTGGTCCAGGTATTCTAAACACAGAGGAAAGTGCTGAGAATGGAAAGAGAAGCCAAGAGGCCAGAACAGAAGAACCGTGTCCAGGCTTTGGGGACAGCAGGGATGCTGGGCCTGTGCTGACTGTCTGTCGAGATGTTCCTGTACCTCTGCGATCTGGGGCCGCTGGCACTCACCTAAAGACATCTTCACTAGATTATTACTGTTATTATTACTATTGAAAAAACTTTCCTGATTAACTTTGCCAAAAAGGGCTGATCCTGCCTTGGCTACGAACCCTCCACGCTGTCCCTGCTGTAACTCATCTCTCCTGAGCCGAGGGTAGCTTCATTTCATGCGGGTATAGTTTCAAACCTCAAAGGGCTCCGGGAGTTTGGAGAAGCATCCCGTGGTCCAGATGCTTGTCTGAACTGTTGGAGCCTGCGCTGTCTTGCCAGCAGGGAGAGTCCTGTGAGACAGCAGGAGCTCTCTGGGTCTGCATGGGCCAGAGTTACTGCAAGAACTGGGGTTCTTGTGCTGGCTTTGGAGTGACTGTTTCCATCCAGACCCAGGGAGCCCAAAAAGAGCTCGAGCGAGCTGGGCAAGACGGTTTTGGTTCATATCTCAGCTCAAGAGGTCCGGTTGGTTCCTCTCTCTTCCAGAGCCAGCTGTCCTGGGTGTGTGTGTGGGTGTGTGTGTGTCAGTGTGGGGAGTGTGTGTGTTGAGCAAACAAATCCACATTAACGAAATTCTGTGGTGTTTTGTTGCATTTGAAAAAAGCCAGTGGGACCTAAGGTGCACTCCAACAATGCTCAGCAAAAAATGTCCAGGACTGGAAAATTCCATAAAACCACGTAAAGGCAGATTCACAGGCATCATCCTAAGGTCTAAATGATATTTGATTTTGAGGTGCTTAATTTCCATAGTCTCTTCCAAGAGACTTGACTGCCTCAATAGGCATTTTATTTTTCCTGCCTCTTTAGTGAATTAACCTGTCTGTGCTACTTGGTTGCTTGGTCCTGAGGTTTGTACATTTTCAGCTGACTTTTTGGAGTGTGCAGAACTGAATCTCCTGGACTGATTTTATTTCAATTGTTGCTCCCAGCAAATTGGAGCTTTACTTGTAGCACCCTGGTTTGTATTGCCAGCCTCTCCAGGAAGGACTGGTAGTTTATTTTCCTGGGGCAGAGTCACATGAACGAAGGAGCGTGGATGTGTTGCATCTCTGGAACTTTAGCAGATTTCAACCACTGCATTTTTTTCTCCCTAGGCAATTTTACATTTACTGACAAAACTACTTTAGAGCTTTTATTTTTACTAGAGATATTATTAATTCAAGCAACCTTGTACAAAAGGCAAACACGTTGAGCCACTGCAGGTTATAGGGGTTGAAGCCAAAAGGTCTTTGTAAGCCGACATCACCTGCCCCGGATCTGACTGTATCAGGCAGTTTATTCCTCATGTGTCGTGTTGGAGTTACAAGATCACACCAAGCCACTAGAACCTGGCAGTGGAATAGTGCTACACTCTATTTGCTATTGTAGCAAAGCCTTTTGTAGATTTATACAATAAAACTTTGAAATATCTGCTTCAGTTGCTTTGTGCCTTCTATTCTGGTCTTTCTTTCTTGGTTCATGGGTGACTTTGGTATCTACTGCCCTCTGAAAATTTGGTTTTTTGGGCTTACCTGCCTTGTGACAATCCTTCTTCTCAACAAAAGCACGATTGGTATAAAACTGAAATGCACTGAGCTGTTGAGCCTCTCAGATTGATGCAGCCCATGAGGCTGGGAGAAGTGGCCCTTTGTGGGAACGTGGATTTTGCAGGGCTCTTGATGGGTACAGCCAAGAGAAGGGCTATTGAAAGGAGGACAATCACATTCCCACCCATGTTTGAGGAATAACATGTACAGAAGAGCTGAGGCAAGTCAGGACAATGTAAAGAAACTTAAGCCTCAGTCAGCTCTACTTGACAACCAGGGACGCTTTGTGAGAGAAGCACCAGCACTCAGCAGAAACCCAAGAGCTGGTGCTTTGTTACCCGATGCTTTCTCAAATCCTTGGGCTCATTACCTCTAAAACACCCCTGGGTCATCCAGGCTGGAGCCAGGGAACACAGCAGGGAAAGGAGCTCACAACATTTTAAACTGAAGTGTTTATGTTTGCCGTAGGCTGGGCTCAAATTTCTGGCCCCAAAGATGTTCTGCCCAGGGACAGAGGACTCTGCCTCTGCAAATCCTTCCTCTTCTGGAGAGGTTTTGCACTCAGGGGGATTTAGCCCCCATTCCCCACTCCATCCCTGATCTCCAGTGATGAAGGTATTAGGAAAACCATCCAGGGTGGGATGCAGCTGGCAGTGAGCACTCAGGCAGGTCAGCTGGAGAAACAGATGGACTCATTCCTTTCACAACAGGGAATAAACGTGCATTGCACCTCCAGACATCCCTTTTGAGATCAGCTTGGAAAGGCAGAGTTGATCTGATGGCCAAAGATGCCTCAAGGAGAGCTGCTAACCCGGGTGTCCCCAGCTCTTTACAGCTTATCCAACCTCGAACTCTTAGCAAGAGTGAGAAAGAAACTTTGAAGGTGCAATTTGGTTCCACAGCTGAACCCTGCCTTTGTGCCCTCAACTACCAGCATCAGTAAAGTGGAAAAAAAGCAGTGAGGGGACAGACCAGTGACGGGGGTGTCCTCACATCCTGGGACAGTGCAGAGAAGCTGGGCAGGAGAGCAGGATTAGACTTTTCGTGGTCTATGGACCAAAAGTTCCATGACCAACCTGATCCTTGCAGAGCGAAAAGCAAGAGCTGCACCAGCCCTGCCAGAGTTCAAGAACAACGCTCTCAGGCACATAACGGGATTCTTGGGGTGTCCTGTGCAGGGCCAGGAGTTGGGCTTTGATGATCCTTGTGGGTCCCTTCCAGTTCAGGATATTTGAGGGTACTGAGCTCAGCTGGAGGTGCTGAGCTCTTCCAGCAGAGGGGGGCAGAACTCCACTGTACACTGTGGGAATTAAAACCAGGAAAAACGTTATAAAGGGGAAAAAACCTGTTCTTGTCATCATCCAGCTCCACACGGCCCATTCCCACAGGATACAAGGCCAGTGGGTGCTTCAGTGAGGGAGGTCTGAGGGAAGGGGTGATGAGGGGTCATGTGGAGAGGGGACAAAGACTGATGGCCAAAGCTACGCTGGAGGAGCATGGACAGGATGGGGATGGGAGGTGGGAAAGGTAGACAAGGCTGGAAAATGCCTGCCGGTGCCAGATAAACTCATAAAGTTTCCAGTTTTGTCCCAGAGTCTTCCAGATTTGACTCTAGTAATTATTATTTGCTTATCTTCTGACAGCTCCAGATGAAAATGTCTAGAGTCACTGGACCTACACCTTCAATGAATGAAAAAATGCCTTATTACTGCTCCTGGCTCTAGGAGTAGGGAGGCACCTGGAGTAGATGTAGCCCACTGATGGATTAACTGCCTCAAATCAGTGGAAATTCCCTTCAAAATCAGACTGGGAATCATCCCTGTGTTTTCTGGGGCAAGATCCAAAATGCAGAAATATTCACAGGCATGACAGGGCCAGAGGAAACAGCCTCAAGTTGCACAGGTAGGGGTTTAGATTTGATATTAGAAAAAATTCCTCACTGGAAGGGTTATCAGGCATTGGAACAGGCTGCTCAGGGAAGTGGTGGAATCACCATCCCTGGAAGTGTTCGAAAGCCTCGTGGATGTGGCATTTGGGGACAGGGTTTAGTGGTGGACCTGGCAGTGCTGGGTTAATGGTTGGACATGATCATCTTAAAGGTCTTTTCCAACTGGAATGATTCCATGAATGGTGGAGAAGGTACATGAGGCCAAGCACTTAGAGAACTGAGAAAAACATCATTAATTCACGTGTAGTTGATAATTTTTCTTTCCCTTCTCTCTTTGTTGTGACTGTACTGATGGGCTTCTTCTTTTGCCTATTCAGGACACTTTAAAGAAGGGGCCAAGATGTGAAATATTTTGTAGAATCAGAGAATGATTTGGATTGGAAGGGACCTTAAAAATTATCCAGTTCCACCCCCCTGCCATGGGCAGGGATACCTTCCACTAGACCGGGTTGCTTTGTTCATTCTTTTTCCATGTTTTTAGTATTTTTTTTGTCTTCTATCTCCTTTTATAATCGAAGAGATTGCACCAGTCAGGGATGTAAATCACATTTATTGACTTTCCAGGCAGGTGTGTGTGTGCACAGCCCAACTGCTCCCCGGGATCTCCTTTTTCCAGCAAAGCAACACCAAATTAAGAAGGCCGTGAAAGTTCCATTATCGACACAATCGGCTCTAATGGCTCCACTTATCACATCAAAACGCTGCTCTGGTGAGCTCTGGGTGCTCCCTCCCGTCCTGGAGCAGGATGTTGTCCTAGACCTGTTCCTACAACACTCATTTGTCCCAAGGATGGCTTGCAGGCAGCTTTTGTGTTTTTACAGCCCATTTCTAATCATTAGGAATTGAAAGGAGGGATACTAAGTACATCGCGCTCAATTCCTGAAACAGTTTGTGGTAATTATTATGGAAGACATGGCCATTTTCATTACTGTTTACGCTATATTTAGGGATTTTTAGGACCCCATTAAGTTAAAGTGACCATGCAGTGTCAGCGTGTTTTCAGTCATTTCCTCCTGAATGTTTATTAACTCTCAGCTTGTTAATTTATAGGCCTGCAAGAGAGCTGGAGAGGGACTTTTACAAGGGCATGGAGTGACAGGACAAGGGGGAATGGCCTTAAGCTGAAGGAATGTAGATCTAGATGGGATATTAGGAAGAAATTTCTCCCTGTGAGGGTGGTGAGACCCTGGAATGGAATTCCCAGAGAATCTGTGGCTGCCCCATCCCTGGAAGTGTCCAAGGCCAGGTTGGATGGGGCCTGGATCAACCTGGGATAGTGGACGGTGTCCCTGCCCATGGCAGAGGGTGGAATAAGATGATCTTGGAGGTCCCTTCCAAGCCAAACCATTTTATGATCCTATGATTCAATAGGATGCAAAACCAGGGATTCCCAAAGTCACTGAAAGCCTGCATGGCTCTGATATGGAGTTGATGAGTTTTTCCATTGCTCCCACACATGCTCAGACAATACTACACAAAAATATTGAAATACAAGCCCTACTAGAAAAATCAGAGTTTATTTAGTCTGAATCTTACAGAACCACTTGGTGGCATAAAGTGTTTCTTGTTTTTCTAAAGAAATAGAATCTTGACATTTTCAAAATGAACATTTTTGACTTCTTCCTTTCTGAAAATCATCACTTAAAAACTGACTTCAACTTGAAAAAAAGATGAAAGAAAGGCAGGAAAAAGTAAGAGAAAGGTTAGAAAGCTCAAAAAAGGAATGGAATTTACTGTTTTGGGACTCAGAGGCTTGTGCTGACTTGGTGCAAGAAGAAATATCTTTTTCCAGCTTCATTTTAATCCATTGAAATATCAGGAGTTTTTCTCGTCTGACCTGACTTTGCACTATTTTGGCCTCTCCTGATTTGACTATTCAACTAAATAAACTCAAGTATTTCCCTTGTTGCAAGATTTCCATGCTCTGTTCTCTCCTGCCAGAGGAAATTCAGGAATTAAGAATATTCTCTGTGTCATTGGAATGGTGTGAAACCCTTCCTCACCCAGAGCAAAGTTATTTTCCCAACAGAGTCAAGGAATAATCCCTCTTTTTAACCAGGATTACAAAGCCTGTGTTATGCACTTGAAAATTTACAAATCTGCTCACTGTAGGGCCCAAAATCTCTGACAATTTTGACAGC
This sequence comes from Atrichornis clamosus, assembly GCA_013400975.1. Taxonomy (NCBI): domain Eukaryota; kingdom Metazoa; phylum Chordata; class Aves; order Passeriformes; family Menuridae; genus Atrichornis; species Atrichornis clamosus. The sequence goes on along the minus strand of WBMZ01011698.1, from coordinate 202,798 downwards.
AGGAAAAAAAACCAAACTTCAGGTTGTTACCTTAAATAAGAGCCTTAAAAGCTATGCTTGGTCTGGGCAGAGATGTCAGAGAAGTACTCGAGGAAGTCTGTGCTGATCACAGAATCCCAGAATGGTTTGAGTTGCAGGAGACCTTCAAGATTATGGAATTCCATCCCCTGCCCTGGGCAGGGACACCTGCCACTATCCCAGGTTGCTCCAAGCCCCATCCAACCTGGCCTTGGACCCTTCCAGGGATGGGGCAGCCACAGCTGCTCTGGGAAACCTGTGCCAGGGCCTCACCACCCTCATAGGGAAAAATTGCTTCCTAATCTCTGATTTAAACATTCCCCTCTCAGTTTAAAGCCATTCCCTTTGTCCTGTCACTCCATGCTCTTGTCAAAAGTCCCTCTCCATGTTTCTTTCAAGGCCCCTTCAGGCACGGGAAAGCCTCAGCAAGGTCTCCCTGGTGAAGGCCTCAGCAGTTCTGGGTTCGTGGTTGGAGTCAATGACCTTGGAGGTTTTTTCCTGCCTAAACAATTCCACGATCCTCCAGCCAACAGCTCTTTGGCACAACCTGCATTCCTTGCAGTGCTGGAGTCACTGGGCACGTTCCAGATGTTGTGTCCTGGTTTTCCCAAAGGAGGCAGAGGCTGGAGGGAGGGATTTGCTAAATGTCTGAGGGTGAAGGCAGGAAGGAAAACTGACAGCAGATACCCCCACCAATACCTTGATTTCACAGCTCACATCCACCTCACACAGACCACCCTCATTTGATGGTGTGGAAAATGAGGGACTTGGCTGAATTGCAAGTGTTGGAAGCAGAGGACAGTGTGGGGTTTCCCAGAAAATCTGCTCCATCACTGCTCCATGCTTTGCCTGCTCAGATTCCTCAGCAATCACCTCATTTTTTTCCTCATGTTCACTTAAGGTTCCTAAATCTCCTGGCAGTCAAGTAGAAGGAGACACTAATTCACCATTTTCCAAAGATCCTTGTCTCTGAGGAGTCTCCTACACACAGAGTTCCAGAAAAACAAATCCAAACTGAACCAAGGCATGGCTGTAGAGGAAATTATTTGGAGGCCTTTAAGACCTGCATCTTCAATCTACTTCAGCATTAAGGTGACCTTAATGCAACGTGGTTCGCTTCCCTTTGGCTTGATCAGAAAGGCGTGTCTGGAAATGTATTAAGCTTGGCTCAGTTAATGCCACCTTTGACCCTCATTAAGTTTGGACACTCAGGCGTTGAGGCCAGCCTGTGTCCTGCCACCAAAAAAATCAGTGATGAGGGGACTGGAAAGCTGGAAATCTGCACAGGAACTGCTGGAAAAACATCCAAGCTGAGACAATATTTCTGCCACTACCTGTCACCAGCAAATTCTGCTCCCTGGCACCACGGGCACTTTCCTGGGAGCCACAGTGTGGCTGGATGGGGCTTGGAGCAGCCTGGTTTAGTGGGAGGTGTCCCTGCCCATGGCAGGGGGTTGGAATGTGATGGTCTTGAAGGTCTTTTCCAACTCAAACCATTCCATGATCCTTTGATATTGAGAGAGCAGGGACTTGGTCTTTCTCTTTCCCACTGATTCATGGGACAAGACCACACGAATATTCCCAGATTTTCCTTGGCACCAGGCTGTTGCGTTCATCACAGTGATTACAAATGAAATTCAGATTAAACCTCAGATCAGCAGGCATGCACAGACTGATGGAGCTTTACACAATGTGTGTACAACCCAAGCATCTGGAATGGCAGACAAATGCCAGGAAAATCCAGGAAATGTTGCTTCCTATAGGAATGCCTTTCCTACATGAGCTTTGAACAGCTGTTAAATGTCATTTTTTAGAACATGTCACATATAATATATCAAGATCATACAAAATCTGCATTTTTCCTGACAATCTTCACTGTTTTTTGTTTCTTCTTTTACCTTAAATGAGATGAAATAAAGAGGCTGAGCCCTTTCAACATCCCTGCTCAGTGTTGTCTCCTAGATCAAGATCCCAAGGGGATGAAAACCAGGGGAACGTCAGTACAGCTGATTTCCCATGGAATCACCACAAGAAAACTGGGACGTTTGTCACCTGTGTCAGCAGAAATCACTGCCTGGATCCCTTCAGGCAAAAGAGTGGAGTTGTGCTGGCTGAAATAATGCAGCGTGAAATGGGGTCTGGGAGAAATAGAAACAAACAGGAGAAGTCTGCCTGGTGAGACTATTTTTAATGCACTTGGCCCAGTGAACTCAGGCAGAGGTGCCTCTCCAGGGGATGGACATACTTTTGTCCAAAAGCAGCATCCCATGGAGGTCACAGGCCTGGCCATCAGGTCTGTTTGCCATCCAGGAAAGAACGGGCTCCATTCAGTGGATGCCATTCATCCCAAACTTTCCAATGTATTCAGGGTACAGAAAAAAATCCAATTTGCTGCCCCTTTCCACACTGAGGTGGCTTTAGGAATCCACCTTTTTCTGCTTTTGTGGAAGATTCTCCCCAAACTACCTACACCTCATTAAGTGGTTGCTTAATCTGGATTCCCTTGCAGTTTTGACTATCAGAAGCAATCAAGGAATTCTGTTTTCCCTCCCTGCTCAGCTTTGTCTGCAGCTTTACCTGGTTGCTGAAATCAAGGTGTGATGACAGAGTCCAAAGCTGCCAATCCAGCACCTTTTCCATGGCAGGAGAAAATCTTGGGGGCGGGAAAAAAAAAAGCAACAGAGAATGATTTTAAAAATAAATAAAACAAGGAACCCCATAAATGCTCAGCCTCTGCCATGATGGACTTTAATAAACATTCAGAGCTTGTTCCTGTGTTGCTGAGGCTTTACCTCTCAGAAAGTACAAAATGTCAATCAGGATTTTCTCTGCTTGAAGCAGGGACCCGAGTCTCTATGGAAACGAGACGGAGGTGACGGTGCCTATGGAGATGTTTTCTGCATAGATTCCCATCCTCACAGTTTGCATTTGCTGGAGATATTATTGCCACTGTAGTTCTGGAAAAGATGAAAAAGTGTTTCAGCTTCCCTGGACTGCAGATAGTGACGTTGTTGTTCCCTCTCCCTCCTTCTCCCTCCTCCAGCCTCAGTCAATGAATCCTTTGGTTTTACTTATTTACTGCCACATTATAAAAGATTAAATTATTGATGGAGGTGAAAAATGAATCCAATCCAATGAATCCCCTCCACAGAGGATGCCAGGATATAATGAGAATTTACAACCTCATAGGTTGGATTTAAACAGGGAGGTGCAGGCAGAGGGGATATTTTGGGAGTAGACAGGGGCCCCAATGCAGCATAAATATCTGTGGGAGAACATGATTAAAAAGTTTTCCCAGTTCAAAAAGTATCAGATCATGACTGCCTTCAGCCCTGACTGCTGGAAAACACAGCCCAAATTTCAGGTAACTGATCTCAGGACTGTCCAGCATCTTATCCTTGTGAGAATCCCAGGGGAGCATCCTGCTCACAGTTCCTTTCCTTGCCATAAACCAGCCAGGAAACAAAGCCCTCAGAGCTGCTCTGTGGGTGGGTGCTTTCCCTTTCTCTTTTGTTGCTGTTTCCAGCTCTTGAGTGAGACAAAAAGAGAAATTGGTGAGAAATTCAGCGTCTGAGGAGCTGAAGGGATGAATTCACCACTGGAAGAGGTTCAGCACTGGGATCTGAAATGGAGCTTGGCCGTGCACAGGGTTGAAAGATTAGAGACAAAACTTCAAATTAAAAATCTCCCACGCAGGGAATACGTGGAGGGCAGGACTGAGGAGTGCCAAGGGAGCACTGAGGGCACAGAGAGAAGGGTCAAGTGCCAGACTCCACAAGCTGGGCGGATATAAAAAGCAGTGTGACGTGGCTGTGAGGGCCATGCAGTGAGGGTGGAGGTGACAGACCACGAGGACCTTGGCCCTGCTCCTCACAGAGACATTTCATCCCTGCCAGATCCGACTGCAAGTCAATGGGAGCTGCCCCTCCTGGGGTGGTGGTTTAATAAGAGTCCCTGCAGGAGATGTTGAGAGTGGTGTCAGCTCTGAACCCTGCTGCTCTTTGGTCTTTAAAACAACGAGTCATCACAACCTGGCTCCTTCTGGTGAAGATTTTTCTGCAGCTCATCCCATGCTATGGGAAGGGCAGTGGCCACCTACCCATTTGCTGTGTTTTTGTCTGAAACTGCCAGATGTTTTCATGGAAACAGAGTGGTTTGGGTTGGAAAGGACCTTAAAGACCATCCTGCTCCAGCCCCTCTGCCCTTGGACACCTTCCACTATTCCAGCTTGCTCCAAGCCCCATCCAAGCTGCCCTTGGACACTTCCAGGGATGGGGCAGACACAACCTTTCTGGACAACCTGTGCCAGGGCCTCACCACCCTCCCAGGGAAGAATTCCTTCCCAGTATCCCATCTAACCCTGCCCTCTGGCAGTGGGAAGCCATTCCCCCTTGTCCTGTCACTCCATCCCTTCTCCAAAGCCCCTCCCCACTTGGAGCCCCNCCCCAGCTCTCTTGGAGCCCCTTTAGGCTCTGGAAGGGGCTCTGAGATCTCCCTGGAGCCTTCTCTTCTCCAAGCTGCACATTCCCAGCTCTCCCAGCCTGTCTCCAGAGCAGAGAAGCTTCAGCCCTTGGAGCATCTCCATGGCCTCCTCTGGACTTGTTCCAATGGGTTTTGTTCTGGCAAATTCAATGGCATTGCAGAGGGAATTCTGGGAAACTCCATTTGGGGGATGATGCAAGCACAGGGCCTTGCAGGATGATACTGTCCATCTGCTCCATGGGAACATAATTTATGGCACATTGCAACTCACAGATCCTGTTCTGAACTACTTTTAAAGCTCTTGAAGTGGTGGAGACCTCAAAGTGCCTCTAACCAGTTTAGCTCAGGGCTTTTTTACCAATGGCTGGAGAGAGCAAGGCAGCCCCTTCCTGCCTGCAGATGCCTTTTCTGTACTGAAAGTTCCAGAATATGGGAAATTGGGCTGCAAAAACGCGTGTAAAAGTTCCCCACATTCCTTTCTGTGACTGGCACTCCCCCCCTCAGATCCAGGAGGTTCGTTTTGGCTCCTTCCCTCCTCACTGGTTAAGTTGTCCATGGGATCATGCTTTAAACAAGGCCTCTGTGATCCAAAGTGTTTTCTTCATATAGATGTTATTAATTCATCAAGAATACTTTCTGCACCACGAATTTCTCGTTGCACACCCCTTTTTTTTTTGTTTAGTCTGTGCTCCCACTCGTCAGTCTCAACTCACACCCAGTAACACCCTCTTTTAAACTCAATAAATCTCTCAACTCCACTATGACCTGTCCTAGGTCTCCTCAACAGGTCATTGCCCAGAGACAGCAGCTGCCAGAAGATCTGACATCATCATCTCTGATTTTGGAGAGTGATTGTCTGTACCCTACAAGTAAATCTCTTTGTTATAACTTACACCCTCTTGAGGAAAAAGGGGCCTCAGGGAATAAGCTCCTCCATTTCCAAGCCTGAATTTCACTGAGACAATTCCATCACTGCAGAGGACCAACTCCGAAGAAAATTCCCCATCTTCCACCCACAATTTGAGAATATTCTTCTTTCCATCACACCCCTGGAACTTTTTTTTTCTCTTTTTTTTTTTTTTTTTTTTTTAACTGTACGCTGGAGCTGAATTTTCAACCGATACATTTTTGAACGACAAAACAGAGAGAGTTCTGGTGAGGGGCGAGCTCAGATCCTCACTTAGGGAATTATCTGTACCCCGGGACGTGCGAAAAAAATGCAGAAGGCAAGCTGTCCCTGCGGCAGGACACTGCTGAGAGTGGCAGGGACATGAATGGGTCGGGGAGTTAATGAGAGCCGAGCGCTTCCACGGCTGCTGTTGCTAAGGAGACGCTTCCTCGGCATCTGCATAACGAGCACTCCCCTACCATTAACTCCGGGGGAAACGAGGCTCCCAGGTACCCAGCGGTGAGGAGAAAGAAAGACAGACCCAGAATTTTAACAGGGAAAATACCCTTGGAGGCTTCAGCAACCAAACAGATCCGCAGCTCTTTCCGCAGGCTTGGGGTCGAGGAGGGGTTTTCGCGCCGGTGCTGTTCCCATCTGATGGAGCCCCTGAGCCCAATGCAGAGTGAGGATGATGAAGAGAGATGCTGAACCTTTTTTCTGTTGGTTTTTTTTTTCCTACATGCAGCAAATATATAGGTCAGTAGCTGAGATTCTCTGCATGGAGTTCTTGTCTTTTTCTACTCTTCCCAGCAAGAATTCTCAGCCATGAGCTGTTTGCGGGGGGATAAAGAGGAGGAAACATGGAATTATCAACTGGTTTGAGATGGAAGGAACCTTAAAGATCATTCCCCTCCCCTGCCATGGGCAGGGACATCTTCCACCATACCAGGTTGCTCAGAGGCCTATCCAAGCTGGCATTGATAGGAAAAGTTTCCACAAATTCATCCTCCACTCCAGAACCTTACACACATCAGTAGAAAGATCCACACCATGTGATCCCTCTACAGAAGAGGTAATACCCTTCATCCCACTAAAGAACAGGTAATTCCATGTGTGCCATAGGTGTGGGACTGGCTCAGGACTCAGGAGTTGTAGGACAGGAATGGTTGGGGCAGCTGGAGGAGATGGAGCAACATGACTGCAGAGAATTTAGAAATTAAGACCTGGAATTGCCCCTCAAGGGGTTTTCAGACCTCGGAAAAACTCTTTCTGTAGGATGTATTCCCAAAAGGGTCCCGAATCTGGTGTGCTTTGGGTTGGTCTTTTCCTGCTCTGCTGCAGTTCCTGGCCTTTGGGCCAGCTCCAGAATCTTCTAGAAAAGCAGCTATCATGCTTAACAGTCCATTCCATAGGTTTTTTTCCACTTATCTGGAGTGACATGCTGAGCATTTTAAAATGTCTCTAAAAAGTGAGTCCAAAGCTGCCCTTGGAAGAGAGAATGTTGAACTCCCTAATGTCTGTGTTTATCTTTTCTCTGGTTTTGGATTTTTCAAGGGAAAACAAGGCATTGTTCTGCAGTTCCAGCCTGCCTGAGCTCCCAATTTTAATCAAAGATATCCATTCTTACACCTCTAATTATCTGCAATAGTGGCCTAATTTGCATTGTGCCCTTTTCCTGAAATGACACAGTGAAAGCATTTTCTCATTATTTCCCTGACTTTATTCCCTATCATTAATGCTGTCATGATGACTCAGTTCTAGGCAAGGATTTTTGTCTGAGAACCCCAGGTTTCCCGTCAGTCCCTGAACCTCTCAGCTGCCTGTTTGGCATGATTTAAGATGCTGCTTTGTTGGCCTGTTAATCACACACTTTTCCCAGTGTTGAACCACTGGGATGCTTTTCAGACTGGGAAAATGATGCTGAGGAGTCTCTGACTGCTTGTTAACTGTTCAGAGTGATGCTGCCAGAGCTGTTTGTGTTCAAATCACAGGTGCCCAGGTTGGCAGTCGGGTGTCTCCTCCCAACTCTTCCACCCTCAGCCTGCTCTTCTCTAAGACGCAAAATCAAGGAGTGGTTTGGATTGGAAGGGTCCTTGAAGATCAACTCACTCCACCCCCTGCCGTGGCCAGGGACACCTTTCACCACCCCAGGTTGCTCCAAGCCCCATCCAACCTGGCCTTGGGCACTGCCAGGGATGGGGCAGCCACAGCTTCTCTGGGCAGCCTGTGCCAGGGCCTCACCACCCTCCCAGGGAAGAATTTCTTCCCAATATCCCACCTAACCCTGCAGTTTGAAGCCATTCCCCCTTGTTCTGTCACTCCATCCCTTGTCCCACGTCCCTCTCCAGCTCTCTTGGAGCCCCTTTAAGCACTGGAGGGGGCTCTGAGGTCTCCCTGGAGCGTTCCCTTCTCCATACAGAACAACCCCAGCTCTCCCAGCCTGTCTCCATGGGAGAGTGGATGCTTTCCTTGCCACACAAACCCAACGCAGTCGAGGCTGCAGCACGAGAAACACCTATATTTGGCAGGGATTAAGAATTTCCTAGCATAGCCTAAAACTCTCCCCCATGTCCCTTTAAAACAGACCAGCTCAACTCTCCTGCTTGGAGCTTCACAGACTCCTAATAAAATCTTCCCGAATGGCATCCTGGGCTGGAGGTTCCCGTTCTGTCTCCGAGGCTTTCTTTGCTGCAGGGGCTTTCATCTGCCTGTTCCTTTGAAACTCCCCGTCTGCTGCCTGTTCCCAGCTCACTCTGCTCTCCCTGCCTCCCATATGTGAAGCTTGAATCCTTTCCCTCACAGATCCTGCCTGTTTACTGCAGTCTTTAAAAAAAAAAAAAAAAGAAAAAGAAGGGGAAAAAAAAATGAAGCCAGGCAATAAAGATGATTAATGGCCTCATGCAAAGACAGAGTAGCAGTCCACAATCTGTACTAGGATGAGCCCTCACTGTTCTCTGTTCTCCTTCCTTTGTGCGTGTGTGTGTGTGTTGCCTTTTTAGGGTTTTCTTTCTCAGATGGCTCCAGAAGTCCATCATTATACTCAGAAACTCTTCTCTCCCTCCCCCTGGGACAGATGGAGCTTTTCAAAATGAGAAAGGGGAAAAATAGGCAGCATTAGTTCAGCTCTGCTAATGGAAAAGCAGCTCTGGAAGTAATTGGGTGTGTGCGTGTGGAACAGGGTCAGCAGAGAGGGAAGGAGTAAAGATATGAGGATACTCCTTCCAGGGGAGAAAATGGGGTCTTACCATAGTCATAAAAACTCTAAGTGTGGTCTCTGTTCCCCTCAGAGCTGGTCACCAAAAATAAGAGACCAAAACCAAGCAGGGAGAGCCCCATGGAAGGCCTCAAATTGAGCATTCCCCAGCAAAAAGCCTCAGAGCAGCAACAACAGATGATTAACGATGTCATCTGACAGCCTTGGCCACCACCAGGCCACGATCCAGACCCAGCATTTCGTGTTTGTCTCCCCGTTTTGCCTTCTCCTCTACTGGGCAGGAGAAAGAGCAGTGTGGGAGCAGATGGAACTCCAGAGGGAGCAGGGAAATCTTCCCTGAGCACGAGGACACACATGGGCAGCAGGAGCTCAGGGAAGAGCCTGAAGGGGTCCTTTGCTGCTCTGAAACCTTGGGCGAATCCCCTTTTTTCCCTGGGTCTCCCTTTCCTCCCCTCATCTTCTCTGGTCGATGGGCTCTGTAGGGTGAAGAGGCTCCTTTCATTGCTCATCCCTTGATCCTACAGAGCCTTGATTTTCTGCTGGGCTATGGGATGGTCCTGGAACACCAAGAGCAGCTGTTCCTGTCCCTAAGTGGGAGCACAGTCACAGAATGAAGAAATGGTTAAATGTGATGATTGGAAAAACTAAAGAAAACTCCTGTCAGAAAAAAAAAAAAAAACCAACAAAAAGAATCAGTTTTCTGTCCCTGAGTGTGACCCAGAACCATTGAACTTCACACCCAGTGTTGGCTTTTTTTGTTGGTGCAGCCTTATCCACCAGTGCCTTGTTCAAAGGAATAATTGCCCTCTGGGGCTCATTAGGGAAAGGATTTGGAGCTTGGCTGGACATGGATTAATTATTGTGCTACTCACCAACAAAATGTTCTGGGATGAAAATGAAAAAAGGAAAAAAAAACCAAACCCCAAAACAAACCAAACCAAATCAACCAAAAATTTAGACTTTATTGGAAATATGTGATACCTTCCACTAGAACAAGCCTGGTCCAACCTGGCCTTGAACACTTCCAGGGATGGGGCAGCCACAGTTTCTCTGGGCAACCTGTGCCAGGGCCTCACCACGCTCCCAGGGAAGAATTCCTGCCCAATATCCCATCTACCCCTGCCCTCTGGCAGTGGGAAGCCATTCCCTGTGTCCTGTCACTCTATCCCTTGTCCCAAGTCCCTCTCCAGCTCTCCTGGAGCCCCTTTAGGCACTGGAAGGGGCTCCAAGGTCTCCCTAGATCCTTCCCTTCTCCAGGCTAAGCAGCCCCACCTTTATCATCCTTGTCTCCCTTTCCTACTCATCCCCTGTGGAGAAAAATAAAATTGCAGCAAAAATGTACCTGGTTCTGCCTGTTCTGGATTAAATCAGGATGCAGTTTATATATAATAAAGCCTTGCTCAGCTTCAGGTAGGTGGACGGATTCAGCTGGATAATGGAATGGTTGATACAACATCACAAGGACCCTGTTTTGCAAATGGAATACCAATCTCAGGCTGGGAAAAAGGAAGGCCGTGGGAACTCTGAAATCAAGCAGTGGCCAGGAGGCACAAACTCCTCTGTCCTCATCCAGAACATTACTTTTGGCTGAATCCTAAATGAAAATTGAGTCTCGTTGTTGCTTTCTGAGCGTTATTCTGAGTTTTATACAATTTTTAATGTGTATTCTCTGTCACCTCCTTTCAGGAAAGTCATTCACTGAGCATGGTGAAAAGGCACTTAACCTTGAAGCAAAACGTTTGGAAGACAGTTGATATCCACACTTACGAAATTTGGTCTGATTTCTGTGAATTGCCCAAAAAAAATCTACCTAAAGGTGAGGTTAGTATTCAAGGAAAGAAAAGAGGGAGGATCTGGCCCTGGAGTTTTCCACTGCCTGTTTTTCTTGAGGAGGAAGGGCAGCCAACGTGCAAATGCATTAATGAGGTAAATAAGAACAGGAATTGTACAGTCTGTTCCAGGCTGGGTAGGGACATTCTCAAGGGGAGGAAAATACGTGTTGTGCTAATAATTTGTGTGTCAGTATCCAGCACACACTTCCAGCTGGTATCTTATACATGTGGAGAGATGGGGATTGCTTGTGGAAGGAAAGTTGGAAATGATAATAAAAATTAAAGTTTAAAATTAAAATTATTTTCCAGTTAATATCAGTTAAAATCAGCCAATAATTATTATTCTTATTATATCATTATTTTTATAGCCACCTTAAATTTATCATATCTCAGAAGAAAAAATAATAAAACTATGTTCACTTTGTTTCCAATCTGAACTTTAGATTTTTCCTCTCTGAAAAATGGTTTCATTATTTTTCTCTGCCATGTAAAACTCCACCATTTTATGCTTATTTAAACTACTGAGCTTTCAGGAAAGCCAGCTCTAAAACTGCATTTGATTTTACATTTAGTGATAACATTTCATTGTCACCAGCTCCTCACATAATATTTTTTACTCCAGACTGAGGAATGAATCTGAGCTCAGCTGGCAGTTACAGGAAAGAGTCCCCTAACCATGGTTTTCCTTGAAAAATGTTCTGTGCTGATACCAGGGAATCAATTGTTGCCACCCATAACCTTCCTGATTGGTAAATGCAGAACTACACAATATCCTGAGCATTTTAAATGGCATTTGACAACTGAATCAACTGCTGTTCTCCACTGACTAACAGAGTGTTTATGAAAATAAACAGCCAAAGCTCACCTGAACCCTGTAATTCTGTAAAGGTGAATTCATACCCTGTAGGGCTGAATCAGGGTGTTGGCTTAACATAAAAAATCCCACTCAAACAAACAACAACAAAAAAGAAACAACCCAAAGCCAAGAAAAACAAAAGTAAAAGTAGATTTGACTTTCATTTTAGGAACAAAGAGGTGGATTTGTTTCATCTGCACCAGCAGAGGTTTTGCTTAAGTGCAGGGTTGGTTTGAAGTGGTGCATTCAAAAGACTTTTACAGATCATGGGCTCCATATATGAACTGGTTTTATCCTGCCTAAGCACAGTGAAAAGCTGGAAAAGACTTTCCAACTTCACAACAGCCCGTCCTGACTTCTGCAAATTGTGGCCTGACCTACTGCAGGGCACAGGTTATTAAATTGTCCCAACAGTTCCTTTATCTGCCCGACAGCAAGTGCTTCTGTGATAATTATCTATTGGGACACTCCCACACTTTTCAGAACGATCCAGCTGATAGAAAAGTGAATCTATTCCCGTGGTTATTTATCCCAATAGCCCGAGTTTGTACCATATTTTTAATTTGCTTATATCTATGCTCGGCTTCCAGGCCCTGGATTTGGATCCAACTTCATGCAACAAATGACAAATCACCCATCCCACAGAGCTGTTATAGATCCCTCTGTTCCTCATGGGACCTGTTTTATTTAAGTTATAAAATCAGAGAATCGTTTAGGTTGTAAAAGACCTCTAAGACCATCAAGTCCAACCATTAAACCATTGGTGGGCAAGGCCACCACTAAACCATGTCCCCAAGAGCCACACCTACAAGTCCTGTAAATCCCTCCAGGGATGGTGACTCCACACTTCCCTGGACAGCTTTTCCCAATGTTTGACAAAGCTCTTGATGAAGAAATTTTTCCTAACATCTGACTTAAATCTCCCTGGCATAACTTGAGGCTGTTTCCCCTTACCCAATTTAGCATTACATTACAGACAATTGTCCCATGTTGGAGTTCACCTTGGAGTGAAAAGGAACTTTCCTAATCTCTAATCTAAACCTGCTCTCAGTTTGAAGCCATTCCCCCTTGTCCTGTCACTCCAGGCTCCTGTAAATTGTCCCTCTCCATCTTCCTTACAGGCTCCCTTCAGGTGTTGGAAAGCCACAATTAGGTCACCCCAAAGCTTCTTTTCCCCAGGGCTGAATAACCCCAATTCTCTCATTTTCTCCTCACAGCAGAGGTGCTCCATCCCTCTGATCAATCTGGTGGCACTTTGTGCATCCTGTCTCTAATGGGGCAGTGCAGGTGGGATGTCAATCCCGAGCTGGATCCCCCTCCACGATGAATGGGATGTGAAGGAGGCTCTCCTGGATGCTTCACACACCAAGCACTGCAGAGCTTGCCACTACCTGAGCTTGGCTTTTTAATTGCATTGTGTGATCTCTGTCAGCTCTGGGCATCCCGGGCGTGCTCGGCTGAATCGCAGCTCTTCCCCAGAGCTGCTCTCCTCGGTAATAGCCCTGCCACCTCTCATTAACACCTTCCCAAAGGTAATCCGGGCAGACACAGCCATCCTGGTGCAGCCCAACATGGGTCATTTCCATGAAACAGCAGGATTCATTAGGAATGAGCACTGGAGGAATCCGCAGCAGGCGGACGATGGAGAAATAAATGGGGAGAGACTTCAGAGCACACCTCGTGCATCTCTAATAGAACTGCTTGCCAAAGGGAATGACAGCTTTGATGGGATGGTGGGGTTTTTTTTCCACGTTGGTACAGCGAGTCCCAGGCTCTGAGCACAGCACAGCTCCTTCCACAGGCTCTGAAATGAAGATGAAAGCAAACTGTTAATCAATCGTGGGTTAGCAAAGGCGCAGTGCTGAGAGGCAGCTGAGGTGGCACCAGGCTCTGATGTTCCCCTGGACTTTCCAGACTGAGAGTGCAGCTTTTAAAAAGGCAGCAAGAAACAGGAGCTGACTCTTCTCCTCTGCTCTGCTCTTGTGAGACCCTGCCTGGAGCACTGTGTCCAGCTCCAGGGTCTCCATCAGGAGGACGTGGAGCTGCTGGAGCGAGCCCAGAGGAGGCCGGGGAGATGCTCTGAGGGCTGGAGCCCCTCTGCTCTGGAGCCAGGCTGGGAGAGCTGGTGGTGGAGAAGAGGAGGCTCCAGGCAGACCTCAGAGTCCCTTCCAGTGCCTAAAGTGGCTCCACGAGAGCTGGAGAGGGACTCTGGACAAGGGATGGAGCGACAGGACAAGGGGGAATGATTTAAAATTGAAAGAGGGAAGACTCAGACCAGATATAAGGAAAAAAATTTCCCTGAGAGGGTGGTGAGGCCTGGCACCGGTTTCCCAGAGAAGCTGTGGCTGCCCCATCCCTGGAAGGGTCCAAGGCCAGGTTGGATGGCGTTTGGAACAACCTGGGATAGTGGAAGGTGTCCCTGCCTGTGGTGCAGGGGTTGGAACTGGGTGATCCTTAAGGTCCTTTCCAACTCAAACCATTCCACGATTCTATGATTCTGTGACAGTGACCTCACAGCTGCTTGTGGGGGAGGTTCTTCTCTTTGCAGTTACAGCCAAGTTGGAGGGCAAATTGCCTGTGATGCTATTAAAAAGTGATAAGGAAAGAGAAAGTTATATATTTACAGAATCTAAGAGATCCTGTGGATAATTCTGTATTCTTTAAACTTACACACTGGAAAGTTTCAATGAAATCTCTCCTGCTCTGAAGAGACAAGGATCCAAAACTAAACAGGCTAATGAGGCCAACTCAATAAAGACATGAGAAATTTTGAAGTTCTTCATTTATAATTCAGTGGGGTCACATCGTCCTGCTGGGCTCTTGGACAAAGACATGTCCCCAGTGGAGATTTCCTTCACTGTTTTAGGTATTTTGGTGCTTTTTGGGGCAGTGGATTTGTTCTTAGGCAGCGAGTGAGTGTCTGGGGATGTTTTAAAGAGTCTGTGTGGCCTGAAAAGCGACCCATTTCCCAAGCAGCTCTGAAAGGGCTTTATCAGGCAGAACCAACCCAAGCAATTAACGTTGCTACTTCTCATTAAGATGAGCCCCTTGAAAGCAATTAAAGGGTGCGTAAACCACCCCCCAGCAAGGCCAGGGGACTGCCCAGGTGTCAGCAGCACTTCCTGGCCACGCCAAACCATTTCTTAAAGCTCCAGCAGGCATTTTGCAACTCTCTCCCAGCCATCCTGCCCAGTTCCAGGATTTTGCTTGTTATGCCTGATTTTCTTATCAAGCCAGTGCTCAGAGCTGTTTCTCTCTTTGCTTTCAAGGACACTACGCCTAAATTTCTGATCTCCAAGACACTCTCCTGCCCCAAACTGCATGGTTGACTCACCAGCGTGTCACGATCTTGCAGCTTTTTAGATAACTGAGGCTGCAGGACACCCACACTTGCACTATTTGTTTTATTTTTTTTAGTGCTAACACGTTGAGATGGACTCTAGGAAATGATAATTTATGTCTTCAGGGGTGGACAGAGCTAAAATCTCCTTGTGAGTCTGCACCAAGTGGAACGGGGCATCGTTTTTTCACGTTTACTGATCACTTTGAGTTGTCTGAATGTAAAATATCTCTTGGGGAGAAGAAAGGCAGCCTAGGATGAGCTCAACTGCTTGGGAATAGGGAGAAAAACAGTCACACACTGTCATCCCCAAGTTCAGCAACTGGGAAAGGGGAAGACGTGATTCAGCCCTAATCCGTGTAAACAAATGCATTGTTCATCTAGACCCCTTAACAGGGGGCAAACCCAGGCATTTTAAAACATGATTCATCTCTCAGCATTTTGCTGGTTGCTTTTGGAGGAGAGGAATCACCCTCTGGAAGTGCCTGTTGATTGCAAAGGGAGTTCAGGGTGACTGCCACAGATGGCCCCATTTGTCTGAGGGATCTCACTCCTTGTGTGCCGAGCCTGGCACAACCGGGCCCAGCCAGAGCTAAATGCTCCTGTGATATCTGTAATAATAATAAAGAGAAGCTGCTGCTGGGTGCAAGCTGTGTATTGGCTTCTCTGTGTGACAAACTGATGTTTCAGTCCTGGGGCTGCTCCTGTTTGCATTCCCACTGTTTATCACCAAAGCTGCCTCCATGGAGAGCCTGGGAGAACGGGCAAGGTGACCTGCACACAGAACTACAGAATCAGAGAATGTCCTGAGCTGGAAGGGACTCACAAGGATCATCGAGTCCAGCACCTGGCCCTGAACAGAACAACTCCAAGAATCCCACCCTGTGCCTGAGAGCATTGTCCAAATGCTTTTTGAGCTCTCTCAGGGTTGGGGTTGTGACCACTGCGCTGGGGAGCCTGTTCCAGGGCCCAGCCACCCTCAGGGTGAAGAACCTTTCCCTAATATCCAATCTAAACCTTCTCTGACACAATTCCAGGCCATTCCCTCCGGTCCTGTCACTGGTCAGAGAGAGCCGAGATCAGTGCCTGCCCCTCCTCTTCCCCTCGTGGGGAAGCTGCAGACCCCAGTGAGGTCTCCCCTCAGTCTCCTCTTCCTCAGCTGAACAAACCAAGTGACCTCAACCACTCCCCTTAAGGCTTCCCCTCCAGACCCTTCACCACCTCCATATCCATCCTTTGGACACTTTCTAGTATCTTTATATTCCTTAAATTTATATAAGGGCATGGCTTAGAGCCTGCTTTGAGCAAGTTCATCAGGGCTTTGCAAGACCTCTCCAGGGCAGGTGGGCACCTCCAAACTCTCTCTCCAAAGGTTTTTATCCTAGCAGACATCATGTTTCTGGATGTAAGGATCTTGTTCCTGGATAACAGAAAGGACTGACTACTCACTGCTGCCAAGGAGCCAAGTTCATTAGGAGTGGGTGGCTTTTCCCCCCTCAGTTTTGTATGATTAAGAACTTCTGGATGGCTCTGCCCTAAGTATGTGCATTAACTCAATGGGGTGGATCTGTCTGTGGGGCCTCACCTGCAGGACACCAGAGTAAAGAACATCCCTGGACAGGGATTTTTGCCCAGGCTGTACCAACAACAGGTATTGCCAGGTTCCACCACGTGAGCACAACTTTTTCTCCAGAAATACACATTTCTGGCCAGCTTGCATCATATACTCATAGAATGGTTTGGGTTGGAAGGGACCTGAAAGATCATCCAGTTGCAATCCCCTGCCATGGGCAGGGACACCTTCCACTATCCCAGATTGCTCCAAGGCCCATCCAACCTGGCCTTGGACACTTCCAGGGATGGGGCAGCCACAGCTTCTCTGGGAAACCTGTGCCAGGGCCTCCCCACCCTTACAGGGAAGAATTTCTTCCCAATATCCCATCTAACCCTAACCTCCTTCAGCTTAAAACCATTACCCTTTCCTTCCCATGTGAACTTGCTCCTTGAACTGAGCCAAACCCTGTCTCTTTTGCTTTCTCCTGCTTTGAAACCTTGAACTGCTCTTTATTTACAAGCAACTGCACTGTTTCACTGCAGCACTGCCATTTCCTCTCCGCTGCGCTCTGGGATTCGCTTCCCGGCACGGAGCAACCCATCCTTTCCCTCTGTTGTTCCCTGTGCCAGGTTATTTCCCTTCAGCTCTCCCTCTGCTCCCCCATGGTGATTCTTTCACTGGAGATCAGCCCCACACGCTCGGGCTGGTGGATGCGGGGTCCTGACTCTACTGAATGAATCTCTCTGAAGTTCTTATCACCGCTCCCAGCACTCAGCTCATGAATATGCATGAGCTCAGTGGCTGCTCAGGAGCTATAAAGGAAGAAGACAGTGCCAGTCAGCAGCTGCTGCCGAGACAGATCCCAACCTTCAGCTATAATTACACCCAGAGATGGGTTGTCAGAACAACCCTCGCTCACATATTGGGACATTTCTGATTTTTCAGGCGTAAAGAGGGAATTCACTTATCACCAGCTACAGTATTTCAGGCTTAATATTGCTCCCCTTGCAAAAAAAGCAAAGCTGCCTGTTGCATCCTAAACATCACAGCAATAATGCACTAAAATATAGAGTGCAGCAAGGGCTGGGGCAGCTGCAATGAAATGAAGTGATAAGCATTGACTGTGGTGCTGCTGGGCTCTGTTAGTCATCAATAAATGCCATCTCCCTACACTCACAAATGATAAAATCTGAAAGCAAATAAAAGCAATATTGACTGGTTTTTTATTTGTTAAGCCTGGAGGATTCACAACAAGGCCTATATCCCAACCCTCAGTGCCTTGTCAAATTGTTATCCATCACTGGCTGTGGGAAGTAGCATTCTAGGAAAGGGCATGGAGAGGGCTACAGCAGTTTGGGTGTCACAGGAGAAGGACCAGCTATCTGAACAGCCATCCAAATGGGAATTAGCCTTGGGTTCAAGGGAAGGGTGGCAGACCTTGTATTTCTGGACTAAAACTTGAAGAGCTTCACCTCTGCTCTGTCATCTTATTCTCAACAAAAACACTCGTTGCACTCCAGCTTGGTTTTTTGTTTTCTGTGATAGAAGGAACAGGAGCTTTCCCCTCTTTCTTAAGATTAAATGCTTGGAGCTACCTGATCTAGCGGAAGGTGTCCCTGCCCATGGCGTGGGGGTGGAATGAGATGATCTTGAAGTTCCTTTCCAACTCAAACCATTCTGTGATGTTGTGATTAAATAAAAAAGCCAGCAAGACCAAGCTTGTGTCTTTCTCTGGCATGTGACACCCCTCTGTCCTGCCAGCTCTCCTCTGCTCTCCTGCTCTGATGATTGGTTGTTACCTCTGGAATGATAATCAGGAGAATTTGGGTCCTCCAAAAACCTCCTCTGTCTTCTGTAACTGGATTTTTGCCTCACGTGTTCCATTGTTGACCTGGGTTCTTCACCCTGAGGGTGGCCTTAAATATAAATGGCACTGGATTCTGGCAGGGACCATTGGATCCACTGCATCAGCATATGTGGACAGTCAGGCAAAAGCACAATTCACAGCATGGATAGAAGGCCCAAGGTCAGACTCACTCTGGCTGCGCTGCTTTAGCACGGGTTTGAGCATGGACGAAGATAAACCACTCATGTCGGAGTGATTTCCACCCCTTTGCAAAGGACTGAGCCAAAACTGTTGTTCCCAGCAAGAACTGGGAACGAGTCACCACAACAAGTGAAATGGCTGGGGTGATTCCTGCCTGCTTTGACCACAGCCCATCAGGCTTTGCCACGTAACAGCCCAAATTTGACCATTCTCTGAGTCAGACTCATGTGTGACGTAAAATATCACAGCTCCAACCATGTTCAAGGTGTTTCAGGTGAGGTGACCCACACAAAAGCAGCCGCGCCAGCCCAGCTGGCAACTCCACTGATGGTAGAGAGGTAAAGTGGGCCATGTGTTATTCAGGTTTCCTGTTTTGATTTTCTGTTCTTTTATGGGTCCCTTTTCTCTGAAATTCACCTTTGAGGACGCATTTCTGATCTCATCATGTCAGTCTGGTCCAGCAGAGTGTGAGTCATGTGAGGAGCAGCTGAGGGAGCTGGAGGGGCTTAGTCTGGAGAAAAGGAGCCTCAGGGGTGACCTTATTGCTCTCTAAACTCCCTGAAATGAGGTTGTAGCCAGGTGAGAGTTCTTCTCCCAGGCGACCAGCAACAGAATGAGAGCAAACAGCCTCAAGCTGTTCCAGGGGAGGTTCAGGCTGGACATCAGGAAGAATTTCTTCATGAAAAGGGTGGTCAAGCATTGGAATGGGCAGCCCAGGGAGGCGGTGGAGTCACCATGCCTGGAGGTGTTTAAGGAAAAACTGGACGTGGCCCTCCGTGCATGGTGGTGTTTAGTCCAAGGTCGGACCCCACGATCTCAGAGTTCCTTTCCAACCCAATCGATTCTGTGTTTCTGTGCTGCATTTCTGACTTGCCCAGAAGCAAAAGCATGAGTCCCAAGCCCTGTCCCATGGCTGCCATGACACCGAGGGCTTGTTCTGTCTCTCTTACACCCATTCAAACCTTTCCTCCTGCTGCCCCTGTACCAGCAGAAGATGCAGCTTCTGAATCATCTCCCAGGCCTGGCTCGTTTCCCCCACTATTTAGAGCCCCTTCCAGTCTTTACAGCCCACCCCCAGAGTATCTCTGGTTATGAAATAGCTGCTGTTGATTCTTTCTCCCTGAGAAATAATTTAAGCCCAAAGGGGTCTCTTGGCACCCTGTAGAAAGCATTGCTGCCAAAAAAGCAAATCTAAATGCAAATGTAGACTCATTTCAGGTCTCTCCCTGCTGGCAAAAGCAGTCAGATCCCACTTTCCCTCTTTTCTCCATTACAGAGCCATGGGTGTTTCCCAGACATCTCCAATGAGAGATGGAAAGAGGAGATTGGGGTAAGATTTCCCCATCACAATTTTATTTATTAACAGGCAGTGTTTATTTCTTACTGGCAGTTAAGATGGGCAGCTGGGAACTTAGCACAAGGGTGAATGGCTTTAAGCTGAAAGAAGATAGATTTAATGTGGATATTAGGAAAAAATTCTTCCCTCTGAGGGTGGTGAGACCCTGGCACAGAGAAGTTGTTGACATGTCATCCCTGGAAGTGGTCAGGGCCAGGTTGGACGGGGCTCGGAGTGACCTGGCCTAGTGGAAGGTGTCCCTGCCCATGGCAGAGGTTGAAATGAGATGATCTTCCAGGTCCCTTCCAACCCAAACCATTCTGTGTTTTTATGATTCTATGAACCTTTATGACTTTTATGACTTTCTGTGACTTTTCTCACCTTAGGTCTGCATCTTCCTTTGCCCTCCCAGCTCTTCCCTCCTTTGCTTGGGGTTGCACTTGGTCTTTCTCTGCTCTCCATGGTGGGAAGTAGGAATGAACTGCGTGTTTTACCCTCAACTTTTCCTGGAAAGAGAACAAAACTGTTGAGTTTCAGTTCAGTGCTGATGTCCAGACTTACCTTTCTTTTCTGGGTCATGTCCACAGCTTGAGTCTTGTTCAAGCCTTTAAACTGTGCTTGACAGCAGGAGGTTTATTCTCTGTGGCTGAAGAGCCACAGAGAACAAGGACCTCAACTTAGGACGAGCTTTCTTGATCATGAAAAGTCTTGGAGAAGGGATAGTTTTCCTGTCTGTGGCTTTCCAAGCATTTGGGGAAGGTCAAAGTACTGTTTTCCCTCCCTCCTCCTATGAAGTGATGGCCTTATTTATCCTCCTGTATCTTGAGAAGAAAGAGAGGCACTGATTAGTTACAAAATAAGATTAAAAAATAACAGATATCTGCCTAAAAAGCCAAGTAAGCAGAATTTAGACATCCATACTCAAGAATCCTTTGTAAAAAAAGGCTTGCTTGACTCATCTATGAGCTTGAAATACCTTTGTGCTGAGGTTCTGGTGTCTACAGTTCATTATTCATCTAATCCTGAGCTAATGAGAAGTGAAAGCACCAACCACATTAGATGAGACCCAGATGAAATGGTCTTGTTGTGCTGCTAAGTTTGAGCTTTGTGAAGCTTTTGAGCTTCCAAAGGATGGCACAGAGGAGCAGCAGTGACTGCACAGTCATATCTCATGTGACCAGCTGATAAAAGACATAAACAGACCTTTGTTTTCACAGATACTGAACTTTCTGGTGGGAAATAAAATCTCTTCTGGGCTCAGTTTTAGAGGCAGGGAGTTCAAAATAACAAACTTTAGTCTCAAACTGGAATGCTTGTTTTGTTTGTCTTGGTTGCAAAAACATAAAAAAAAAAAGTCACTTCTGAGTGAAAGGTTTCTTATTCCTCTTGTGGCATTAAAAAATCATAACCTAAGCCAGCCTAATACACACAGCAACCAAAATATCTCTGTAAAATGACTAATTAATAAGGGGGGT
This sequence comes from Atrichornis clamosus, assembly GCA_013400975.1. Taxonomy (NCBI): domain Eukaryota; kingdom Metazoa; phylum Chordata; class Aves; order Passeriformes; family Menuridae; genus Atrichornis; species Atrichornis clamosus. The sequence goes on along the minus strand of WBMZ01011698.1, from coordinate 181,754 downwards.
TCCAAATGAGTTAGAGGCAGGGGTTCACCTGTTTGGGGATAGGTTGTCCCAGTGCCCTGATGACAAGCAAGAAATCTTGGGAAGAGGTCTCTGCCTCACTGCCCTGGAATTTATTGGGGTGTCTGACCCACATCAGTCTGTTGGAAACTCCTCCCTTTCTCATTTTCCATGTATTTTCCTGGCCACTGCACAGTGACCTCCACACACAAGAGGTTGGCAGGTGTGGGATCGTTTGTGGCAGGAATTAATTGGAATTGTGCCCTAAGCAGGGGGCCAGGAGGACTTGGGAGCTGGCTCAGACACCTGATGTAGGTGGATAACGTGGGACCTCAGGCCTAGCAGGAGATGATCCCGAGATCCCGAGATCCTCTAGAAACTCCCTCCTGAGAAGCTCAACATTACTCAGCAATGAGCATCTGCATCCCAGAAAACTGAGTGCATCCTGGGCTGCCTCCTAAGAAGCAGGACCAGCAGGTGGAGCGAGGTGATTCTGCCCCTCTGCCCTGCTCCTGGAGGGCTGCATCCAGCTCTGGGACCCCCCAGCAGGAGAAGGGTGTGGAGCTGTTGGAGAACTCCAGAGGATGCCACCAGGTTGATCCCAGGGCTGGAGCCCCTCTGCTCTGGAGGCAGGCTGGGAGAGCTGGGAATGTCCATGCTGGAGGAGAGAAGGCTCCTTCCAGTGCCTAAAGGGGCTCCAAGAGAGGGACTTTGGACAAGAGTGGAGCAACAGGATAAGGGGGAATGGCCTTAAGCTGACAGGGGGCAGGGTTAAATCAGGTACTAGGAAAAAAATTATTTACTCTAAAGGTGGTGAGGTCCTGGCACAGGTTTCCCAGAGAAGCTGTGGCTTCCCCATCCCTGTAAGTGTTCAAGGCCAGGTTGGGGAGGGCTTGGATCAACCTGGGATAGTGGAAAGTGTCCCTGCCCATGGCAGGGGGTTGGAGCGAGGTGTTCTTTAAGGTCCCTTTCAACCCAAAGCATTCTATGAAAACGTTCTGCAACTCCCACCAGCATTTCTTAGTTCTTTTAAATATAAATTTAAGAAATGCTTAGAGTTTGTCAGCCTAAAAGATGGAGGTGTATGAATACACATGTACAAACACAAAAAGGAAATATTTCTGTATGAGGAATTATCCCAAAATGGGAAGGCGCATCTCTTGGGTGAGTAACAGGGGTTAATTCTTTCTATTGTTTCTCTCTCTGTTTTCAGATGATAATGTGATCATTTGTTGGGCTGCCTTGACAAAAGCAAGCTCTCAGTAAATTACATTGCCATGAACACCTCTCCCTGCCATCCCTGTGCTATCCCAGGGGTGCCAAGGGAATGGGACACAAATGCTGTGCAAGACCCCTGAGACAGGATGAGGAATCACGAGCCCAAACTGAAGTGAGGAAGGTGCAGGAATGAGGGGAAACACCTTGTGAGACAGTGCAGGGGTGGTGATGGAGAAGAGCTTCCACAAATGCAGAATTTCAGGAGAAGTTCGGGCTAAAAACTTTCACACTGGAGTGGGAAGTAGTGACCACCTCTGAAGTGCCAGGATAACCCTTCAAGTTTTGGTTTGGCTTCAAAACAAAAACCAAGCTTTGTAGTGAAACCAGGAGTTGGCCCATAAGACATTGACTTTATTTGCTGTGGCTGAATCCACTCCTCAGGGTTATTCCTTGCTTGTTTTCTGGGACTCACAGGCTGAAAAGATGAAGAAAAATCAGCTGTGTTTGCAAATGAATCACAGGGCAGTTTTGTACATTAACCGTGTTGAAGGCGTGTAAAGGGGTGACTGTGATGCTGCACCACTGCAAAGCCGAGAATGTTGTAGTGAGAGCAAAGTTTTCAAATTTATACAAACTGGGAGTTTCCTGCGAATGGGACAAACCACTCCACTCACCTTCACTCAGGCAAGATGGTGCAACATGAAATCCATGCAGGAAAGGCCTTCAAGGATTCTTAGTGCTACAGAAGAGTTTCTTTCAATAGGAAAGACTGGAAGAGCTTGGCTGGAGCTGGAAGCTGAGTAGGAGTGTGCCTGGTCTGCAGACTCTGCCTCCAGACAGCCAGCAGGAAGGAGGAAGGATTATTTTAGCTGCAGGAGAAAGCTGGCACCAGGACAGAGAGCTAAACACTCTTCTCAAATGAATGTTGGCTGGAAAGGAAAACATTTCTAAGCATCAAAGCCAAAGAAGGTTTTGGAACAGGCTCCCAAACACCCACCAGGTTTGGGGTGGTTTGAGATCCACGTGTGAGCAGGACTATGGAAAAGCCATGGAGTTCAAGGTGCAGAAGGCTCTGTCAAGTCAGACATCTGTCTGAGAAAGACATTTTGGCAACTAAGACTAAAAGAGGAGATTTTTAGATTGTATATAAGGAAAAAATTCTTCCCTGTGAAGGTGGTGAGGCCCTGGCACAGGTTTCCCAGAGAAGCTGTGGCTGCCCCATCCCTGGAAGCGTCCAAGGCCAGGCTTGGAGCAACCTGGGATAGTGGAAGGTCCCTGCCTATGGCAGGGGAATGGAACTGGATGATCTTGAACTTTCCTTTCAATCCAAACGACTCTATGATCTAAATCACTCTGTAAAAGCACTGGAGAAATCCTCAGGGATTTGGGAATTCTCTCTCATATCATTCCTGCTTTCTTGTCCTGTTCTACAATGACACAAATCCTTCCCCAGAGCTGCCTCCAACTCAGCTGGGTGGCTCAATGTGAAGATTAAGAATTTTCCTTTGCAAAATGTCCTGGAGATACGAAAATACAAATAGGGTTTATTTCAAATATGTGACCATTCATTCAAAGAGTGGTTGAGCATTGGAACAGGTTCCCCAGGGAAGGAGTGGAGTCACCACACCTGGAAGTGTCCAAAAACCGAGCAAATGTGGCACTTGTGGGAATGCTTTAGTGGGTGTGGTGGTATTGGATGGAAGGTTGGACTTGATGATCTAGGAGATCTTTCCCAACCTTAATGATTTTATAATTTGGAGGCCACAGTTCCCCCATTCACAACTTTCATGTGTTTACAGGAAATAAACATTGCAACAGTGTTTCCACCGCATTTTATAAGCGTTTTAATAATGCTGCTTTTTCTTTTCTTTTTTTTTTAAATGTAATCTAAATTCTATTTATAATTATTAAGAATGCTATTACCTATGGCAGCAATAAAACCCTTTTATTTGTGTAAGGCCTGGGTAAACATTTTCGTGGTGCTCAGAAGCACAGCAGGTTTGTCTCTTTGTGGAGCATCCAAATAAGTCTCAGCACAACCTCTAATGTTACTAAAACCCCTAAATTCTGCAAACTAAACAGTTTTAAAGTTTTCCAAGGAAGATAATAGTAAAGGTGACTCTCGTTTAAGTAGACTGCAAGCTGGAGAACACCCCAAGGAGATAAAACTCCAATCTGGAGGACATGGAGAGGGTTAAAACACTGCCCTGTTTCCTTTGGTAAATTGGCTTTTCAGTTGTGGTGATTACAGGAGGACAAGAAGTCTTTTGGAAGCACAGAAAAACAGAATGATTTGGGTATGGAAGGGACCTTCAAGATCTTCTAGTTCCAATCTCTGACAGGGAGTGGGACACCTTCCACTAGCCCAGGTTGCCCAGAGCTCCATCCAGTCTGGTCTTGAACATTTCCAGCAATGGGGCAACGTCAGCATCTCTGGGCAACCTGTGCCAGTGTCTCGTCACTCTTAGAGTAGAGAATTTCTTCTTAATATTTAATCTAAACCTGCCCTCCTTCAGCTAAAGCCACTCCCCTGTGTCCTGTCACTCCATCCCTTGGCCAAAGTCCCTCTCCAGCTCTCTTGGAGCCTCTTTAAGCTCTGGAATGGGCTCTGAGATCTCCCTGGAGCCTTCTCTTCTCCAGGCTGGACAGTCCCCATCTCTCAGTCTGTCTTCAGAGGTTTCCTTGGTTAAGACAATTCAAACCCTAAAATAATGAAAAACTGGACTGTTATAAGGTGGAAGGAACGAGAGTCACTCCCTGTGTGACAAACCTGAGTAATTTGATTGTCTGTGCAAAGTCCACCTCTGTTATTCAAAAACATATTTGTGGGGAGAAGAAAATTTCCATTCCTGTATCCATTTGTTGTTTACTGAGGGGAAAAAAATCCCAGTTATGGATGGGGCTTTTTCATTACCCCAAGCTTGGTGTTCATCATCATGAAATAGGGGAAGGAGGAAGGCAAGGAGAGGCTTTGCCTGTTCTTTCTATTTCGGGTGTTTGCTTGGGGGGTGGGTGAATAATTCTTGAGTGTGGTTAAAATATTGAGTGTGAGGAGACCTTTTGTTCTCAGGCACCCTGTAGGAAGTCACACAGTATTCCCTATTTGCAAACAAGGAATAACATTTGATGAAACTCCCTAAAAAAACCTGTTTGCTTTAGCACAATACTGAGGAAAAGGGATCTTACCTCAGCTATGACTCCAAACAAACCTCTGGCTGCTGTAAGAAATAATAAATTTTCAGAGATGGAAAAGGCCTTTTCTCAGCAAAGTTTTCATGCAGAGAGTTTGTACCTGTCAGAAGTCTTCAGGTCTTAATTAAAACCAGGAAAGTCTGAGAAATGGATTTAAAAGATTTTGGAAACAGAGAGTTTTCAAGTTTTAAAGGTGAGCAGTTTTTATTTTTAAGCAGCTATATCCAAAAAACTACTTTGTTTTTCCAACATCTGAAGACATTCCAGGTGAAAAATGTAAGGTGTTATGGAAGGAGGGTTTTTTGATGGAAAGCCAGGAATCCTGTGTAAAGAAATACTGAAGAAGAATTGAGTTCTTTCCAAATAAAATTAATTCAGCTTTTTTCTGTTTTTTTTCCCTTTAATTCTGAATCCTTTCGATATGGGGAAACCTCCAGAAATTAAAGCTGGATTTGCATGTTCCTTCTTTTGTGTGTTTGCAAAAGTGAAATCTGGCTGACAAGCATTGAAAGTGACAAATTAGTAAAGAAAATAAACCAATGTTCTTTCCACTCTATAAATAAATCCCTGGGATATGGAATGGAAATCTGTGAAATCATTTGCTGTAAATATAAGTTCAGGGCAGTGAACATAAAGGAAATTCAGATATAATACAACATATGCACAAAGACAGGGTCTCCATGGTAAAATATCCCTGCTAAGCAAAACCAGCCTTAATTGTAATTCTCCGTTAATGTGATGACAGCCCAACATATGTTAAAATGCTCTGTAAAATAATGCAGCAGAAATAAAAACAAACCAAATCACCGGGACACCAGATTTCCCCAAATCCTCTTTTAGCAGATCAATATATTAATTATGTAATGAGAAGCACAACAGCAATGAATTAAGTTTCTATAACGAATCTGCTCTGACAGACAAATAATGACCTGTGATTCCCCAGCCCTGGAAGTGTTCAAGGCCAGGTTGGATGAAAATTGGAACAACCTGGAAGGTGGCCCTGCTCATAGCAGAGGGTTGGAGCAAAATGACCTTGTAGGTCCCTTCCAACCCAAACCATTCCATGATTCTGGGATTTTCCAGTGCACCAGTTTTTAGTTCCACCAAATTTATGGAAGAGAGAAGAATTCAGAGCTCAATGCCACTCCAGGACCACCAGGATGCACAAACCCCACGGGTTGGCTCTTCCCTCAGTGGTACAAGTGAGGAGCTGCATGGAACCAGCTGATGCTGCTACCCAGGGAACTGCTCAGCAAACTGGAGTGGGGAATTCAGGAAGAATTTCTTCATGGAAAAGGTGATCAAGCATTGGAAGGGGCTGTCCATGGAGGCGGTGGAGTCCCCATCCCTGGAGATGTTCAAGGAATGACTGGACGTGGCACTCAGTGCTCAGGTCTGGGTCACAAAGTGGGGATCAGTCACAGGTTGGACTCAGTGATCTTGGGGGTCTTTTCCAACCAATGATTCTGGGATTCTGGGATTTGGGTTCCTGATGGCCACATCATTAAAATTCCCTAGAGACAGCACCAAGAAGAACTCATGGATTTTATTTTTACAGAGCCCACAGGAAAAGCAAAACCCTGTGGAAAACAGCCACAGTTTTTGTTTTTCTCATTGAACATTTCAGTACTGACACCTTTTCCAGATGAAACATAAAACTTTGAGGGCTTTGGTAGAAGACTGAAAAATGTCAAGGAATGGTTTGGGATTGGAGTGAAGGGGAAAGAGGAGCTGTTTGGTTTGTTCATTTAAAAAAGAGAAATCCCCTGAAAGGAGACATTTCTCATGGAAATATCACTTCTTTGAAACCAGACAAAGAAGCTTTTCTTCCTGAGATAAATATTGAGATCAGTCTGAAACTGGGTTTGAACTGCAAGTCCAAGACCTGCCTGAGCCACTGGATGTTCACTTACTCACCTGTCACCCAGGAGAAATCCCGTAAAGGGCTGGGATGGGACTCTGAGCAGCCTGATTTAGTGGAATTGGATGATTTTTATGTCCCTTCCAATCCTTCTGTAATTCTATAATCCTGTGTTTCTATGTGATGTTTACCACCTGAGCCTGTGGTTAAGAGTAGCTGCAGTTTATCCATTTCTCATGTGACAAAAGTGGAGTTTACCCAGATTTGCTGGCCTAGAACACACAAAAAATGGACATTATCCTCTTTTCTGTTCCTGTCACTGAAAAGACTCATTTGCCAGATGGTTGCAATATCATTCCTGAATTTCCTCCATGCCCCATAAGCTCTGAAAATGCAAAGGATATCCAGGAAAGCTGCCCTGGTGCACTTGTGTAGGAGGAAATGGCAGAGGAAAAGGTATTTAAAAATTACAGCAGAAGTTGTGGGGGAAGGGAGGTCTGGAAAGGACAGGAATGGATTCCTCTTCTGGCTCCTAATTAGGACTTGAAAAATCCCTGTAGGTTAATGAAGAGCTGACACGTTGAAATGTCACTTATGCACGTGGCAATTTAAGAGCTTACCTTTCTGGAGGGAATTATTGTGGGATATTAATGTCCAGTGTCTCAAAATCACAACGGGAAAATAAATCCTCTCATTGAAACTGAAGAGCGAGAAGCAGCTTTCTGGATGGTAAAAGTATTAAAAATGTGCTGAATACCTTCTTTACAAAGAGAAAAATTAAGGAAGGAACAATTGGAAGAGCGTATAAATAATAAGTACAAAACACCATCCCAAGAACTATCAGAGCACCTGCAACATCATCCTTTGCTCTGATGCATTTTCTCCAACAACATTTGCCCCTTTTACTTTTAAAGATCAATTAATGGAACTCAGACCTTAATTTGGTTGGCTTTGACCCTTTCATTGCCTCCCTCCATGTCCTGAAGGTGCAGCTTTGGCTTTTGCAAGGGTCTCCCTTCCAGGAGTTGCATTTAATACTGATGGGGAGGTGTCATTCTGAAATGCTCTGGACTAATCAGAACCAGTGTTTTGGACCATGTCTCCAGATTGATCAGGGTTATTTTATCTGTGCCTTAGATAGCCAAGAGTCCAGAAAGAATCTGACAGAGATCTGGGGACTTATGACCCAGACATTTTATGTCACAAAAGGCTACCAAAAAAAAAAAAATCTGAATTCCTTTGAATGTCCAGCCCACGCTATCAAAAAGTTGTCTGAAGGTGAGACACAAAAACAAATTTGCAGGCCGCTAGGAATTGTTATCTATGTTAACAGCTCAAAACCTCACAAAAATCCTAAAATTAAATAAAGGAGAGCACTCAGATGTGCCACTGGTGGGGCTTAATAAAAGGAGGAGTTGATGAAACAGCCTCCAGGTGTGTAAAAGCCTTTTGCTGGGACAAAAGGGAACAGCCCAGAGGGCAGGTCCATGTGGGATGCACCAGGAAAGGACAGGCTTTGCATGTTAAGCTTGGAAGTTATCAAAATCCCATCATCTGTGAGGCTGATGAAGTGCAGGAATTGCTTGTTGGGAAGGGTGGGAAGTGCTTAGTGTGGAAGAATAACAACACATCCCACAGGAGGGTGTCAGCGTGGACCTAGGAGGAGCTGACCATGCCTTCCAAAAACCTGGAATAACTGACCTCAGGAAGCCATGGAAGCACAGAATATCCAGAGTTGGAAGGAACCCACAAGGATCATCGAGTCCAACTCCTGTCCCTGCACAGGACATCCCAACAATCCCACCATGAGCCTGAGAGTATTGCCCAAATTCTTCTTGTAATCTGTCAGGCTTGGGGCTGCGACCACTTCCCTGGGGAGCCTGTTCCAGTGGCCAACCACCCTCTGGATGGAGAACCTTTTTCTTTCCATCTTTGTGAATTTTATGATCAAATTCTGGCTTTGATTTCCTTGGTGCTTTTTTTTTACTCTCAGTCTTCCAAAATAATTTTCCATACTCTGTCCCTGCTAATGCTGAGAGATTTCATTCCCTCCTTCCCAACAAAGAGCTGGCAGGTGCAGAAGGACATCCTGACACACTCAGCAAGGCCCATTTTCCTCACCAAAACTGGTGATGTTGCCTAATTTTTTCAACCTCTGGATTATGGTTTTTCACCTGGGGCTGTTGTTCTTGTTCAAGCAGAGGAATCCAGCCCACAGTCACTGTAGGAATGAACAGTGCCTGTGAAAACAGGCCAGTCACAGGGCTAGAACAGAGCCAAAAAGCTGCATTATTTTAGTTCTTCTATCCTTAGAAATTGATAATTCAACCCAGAAATCCAGCTGAGTCCTGGACTTCATCCAAAGCAGGGTGGGCAGCAGGTGAGGGGGGGATTCTGTCCCTCTGCTCCTCTCTGGGGAGACCCTCCCTGCAGAGCTGCCTCCAGCTCTGGGGTCCCCAGCACAGGATGGAGCTGCTGGAGTGAGTCCAGAGGAGACCAGGGAGGTTCTCCGAGGGCTGGAGCCCCTCTGTTATGAGAAAAAAATGAGAGAATTTGGATTGTTCAGCCTGGAGAAGAGAAGCTTTGGGGTGAGCTAATTGTGGCCTTCCAGAACCTGAAGGGAGCCAACAGGAAAGATGGAGAGGGACAATTTACAAGTGACAGGACAACTGAAAGAGAGTAGGTTTAGATGGGATATTGGGAAGAAATTCTTCCCTGTGAGGGTGCTGAGGCCCTGGCACAGAGAAGCTGTGGCTGCCCCATCCCTGGAAGTGTCCAAGGCCAGGTTGGATGGGGCTTGGAGCACCCCGGGGTGGTGGAAGGTGTCCCTGGCCATTCAAGAGGGGTGGGAATGAGATGATCTTTAATGTCCATTTCAACCCAGGCCATTCTATGATTCTGTGATATCTGGAAAATTAGAGGCAAGTAGAGGCAACTAAAACAATTGTAAACTTTCCAAACAGCAACCATTTTGCACGTCTCGTTTTCCTAAAATCTGACAGTGGGGGAAGCAGCATTCCCTCTATATCTTCCTCAAAGATTTAAGAATAAACTCCTTGGTGGTTTGGGGCTCTTTTTTTTATTAACAGTGAAGAAAAAAAAAAACAGTTCAGGGACTATAATTTCCTGTATGCTGAGTTTATTCCAAAGAACAATTTAACCTGAGTTTCTCAGTTTGGATGCTCATCTATTCACAGCCTTCTGTTCCTCTTTGAACTCCACAGGGAGAGGTCTGTGCCAAGATTCACTGCACCATGGCAATTTCCTGCTCTGGGAATTCCTGAAATGGCTTAGAATGGTAAAACATAACCAAGCCCATTGCTCTCATCCCACAAAACGAGAGGGACACCTGCAAGCAGGTGGGATTCCCTGTTTACTGTAGCATTTATTAGCTGGCACCATTCCTGGACTGCCTGTATTTAATTCAGGATGTTCTGCTTCAATTCACTGGCATGAAATGAAGATCATAAAGCATCAGGCCTCTAAGGCGAATAAAGAACTTTGTTTTCTGCAAGGCAGTCACCCTCATATTTGGGGTTTTGGGTGCACTGAGTACTGTGAAAGCATCAAAAACCTGTAGAGTTGGTAAACCAAGATCTTTTGGGGCACAGCAGTTGCCATGGTCATGTTTTAAGGTACTGTGCAGGCAGCCAAAATTGTCACTCAGTGACAGCACCCCAGCAGTGCCAATGACACACAAAGAAGAGGAAACAGGATTGGGATCACTAAAAATAGAGCTGTCCTGCAAAGGCCAGGTTTATTTCCTTTGTAGGAAGCACACAGCAAGTCTCTGAAGGTGCCATCCTTCTTGATCTTCTGTGCAGAGTAATCAGTGGGATATTTTTGTTTGTTTTGATATTTGTTTTGAGTGAAAACCCACTAGAATAGGAACACTGCTGCTTGTTTTAACATTGGGCAGGGGTAGAGAGAAGTAGCAAGATGAGAGCACAAGAAACAGCTGCTTCTTTGGGTCTGTTAAACCTCTTACCTTGTGTGGATTGCTCTTGGAAATGGTCTTTGGTTGTCAAAATAAATTAGTTCAGCTTCAAAAAGAAGCCCTCGCTGAGACCAAGTTCCACAGAACAAGTCAGGTGAGGCCCTGGCACAGGCTGCCCACAGAAGTTTTGGATGCCCCATCCTTGGAAGTGTCCAAGGCCAGGTTGGATGGAGCTCTGAGCAACCTGAAAGGTTGGGAAATGCACTGAAAGATGTCCCAGCCCACAGCAGGGGGTTGGAACCAGATGATCTTTAAGTCTCCTTTCAACCTAAAGAAATTCTCAATTATTAGCACTTCCTGAGGCTCTTTTTCAGTTCCCATCACCCTGACACAAGCTATGGCTTTTGCTTGTTTGCCAAGTTTTTTGAAGATGGGATACTAAGGATTCACTGGAGGCTTCTCCAGGCCAGAAGCCAAGAGGCAGATTCCCAAAATGAAGAGATACAGCTCAGTGACCTCCAGGCTGTTGTGCTCAACTGGTCTTGGATAGTTTGGTCTTGGATGTTCAGCCGGATGCTACTTTTTAAAGATTTTCATTTGGAGATTAAAAATGTGTGAACGCTGAATTGAGGGCTGAGAAGCAAAATCAGTTCCCAGAAGTCAGCAAAAATAGTGTTTCGAACTTGCCAGAGCTCTCAAACATCTCAGAGTGTGGGAGGGAAGTGAGGAAGAGAGGAAGGAAGGAAGGAAGGAAAGAAGGAAGGAAGGAAGGAAGGAGGGAGGGAGGGAGGGAGGAAGGAAGGAAAGAAGGAAGGAAGGAAGGAAGGAGGGAGGGAGGGAGGGAGGAAGGAAGGAAAGAAGGAAGGAAGGAAGGAAGGAGGGAGGGAGGGAGGGAGGAAGGAAGGAAAGAAGGAAGGAAGGAAGGAAGGAGGGAGGGAGGGAGGGAGGAAGGAAGGAAAGAAGGAAGGAAGGAAGGAAGGAGGGAGGGAGGGAGGGAGGAAGGAAGGAAGGAAGAGAGGAAGGAAGGAAGGAAGGAATAGAGAATTACAGATGAAATGTAAATCTGCCTCTAAAATACTGCAGGAACCAAAGCAATTACTCCAGTGAATCATTATTTTCGTGTTAGACCAAAGGGCAGATTTCACCTCCTGGTGTCTCACAGGGGCTGGAGCATGAAAGAGATGAGCCTCTACTGCAACACAAAAGGAACTAAAAAAAGAAGAAGCAAAGCTCACAAAATCCACCAATTAAGAGTCAACACAGATGCACCAAGCTGTTCAAATGGCTGGGGATCCATGGGGATATTTAGATAAACTCACAAACACTTTTTTCTCTGAGCAAACAGGTTTAGTGGAAGGTGTCCCTGGGGTTGTAATTGGGTCATATTTAAGGTCCCTTCCTACCCAAACCATTCTATGATTCTAAAAACTTTCAGGCACAGTTCAGGATGTGTATCAACCCTGCAGACTTTTCCAGCTGTTCCTCAGTCTTCCCTACTCCCCAGTGCTCTACTGGGCTACCAAAACTGGAATCCTATGCTGCCACTGGGTTAAAAACCCTGAACAGTTCCTGTTTTGCCTCTTGACTCACAGTAATAAAGAACAGACTGGACACACTTGGTTTAATTAGAAATAAACAGATATCAGTCGTCCTGATAATATCCAGAACATGAGACTTCTCCAGCTGAGCAGTGTAGAGAACTGGTGACAAGAGGTCTGGAAGGGTTTGGAAAAACCCTTCAGTGCCAGTATGATGGGTCCTGGAGTCAGAGAGAGCTTTGAAGTGGATTCTCCTAAATCCTGAATTAAAGTGAGCACAAAAAGTCCCCATCGAGCTGTCTTTGCATCTCTAAAGGTTTGCATTCCTGAACTCCAGCTTGATAAATGTGTTGTTTAAAGAAAGGTCTTTGAATCTGCTGGAGAAAATGAGGAAAAAAAATTGAATTTGAAAACAAAGATATCCTTTGATCATTGTCTTATAAAACAGATCAATTTCTCCCATCATTAGTCCAGCAGTTTCCAGTATTTTCTGAGTTGCAACAAAACTGCTTTTTCAGGATCCCTAGGGAAAAGCCACTTTTCTTCTATATTTCGTGAGGCTTGGTCACACATTTTCTGTGAGTTCCCTCATTTCTGCTTATTCCTGACTTTCCCACCTGACCAGGTCCCTCCTGTTTTATCTCTGTTTTCAATGCACAGTTGGAAGTGGAAGGTTCCTCTGTCAGAGAGTTCAGCAGAAAATTAGTCAAACAAACTGTTTTTCTCCCAACTTCTCTGCCCAAAACTTCCTAGGAAACACAAACACTGTGAAAAAAGGAACGCAAGAATTGCTCTTTCACACCAGGGACTCATAACCTTCTTTAACATAACAGCCAGCTATTTTTTCAGTACCATTTTTGTGGTTGTTTTTGTAGTGTTGCTGCAGTGGCTTTTGGTTTTTAGACACCTGAAAAAATGAGTATCAGTCTTAGCTATTCCTTTACTGGTTTCTATTGCCACGGTTTTGGCTTATTCACCGTCAGGCAGAATTTTGTGTCATTCCTCTCCTCCACTGATGGGTTTTCTTCCAGTTGTTTTCCAAGTGCTATTTCATGTTTTTGCAGAAGTCCTTGTCCTTGACACGCTGCCGATTGGACAACACTGATCTTCCAAACATCCAGACCTTCAAACTATTATTGCATTCTTAAACCTGTGCATTTCCCTACATAGAAATTATGTTTCTACTTCCTAAAAGAGACCAGAGACTTGTCTTTATCTCAGGAACATGTCTATCAAAGAAAATCTGAATTTAGTCCTCCACTGAATAGAACCAACATCAGTGGGCAGAGATTTTCTCTTCTATCCTTTGAATGGCAGGGTGTAAAATAATATTTGTTATCCTTATTTGAGGAGGTAAATGATCTTACCTTTCTGTGGGTTAACAAAGAGAGAAAAGCAGTGGTACCACAAGTATCAGGGTTAATGAAGTTTATTTCCCTACAGATTTGTGTCCTGTTGATTTTGAAGCTCGTGGAAATATAACCCCTGAGAACCTTTGAGACCTCTGCTCTGTTGCCAGGGGGGATTTGATTCAGAGGAGTTCAAAAGCTACAAGGAAAACACACAGAAAAGGCAACAGCCACGCACAGACAGGACGATGTCAGGCCATTTGAATCCAGCTCAAAACCACTTTGGGATAGGTCAGACCCTCAGGAATGGGGTTAAAGAACATCCTTGGAGCAGGTTAGGAGAAGAGATGACCTCCTGCTCTGCCAGCCTGTGTCCCCCCACGATCTCTGAGCTGTGGTTTGCAGTCCTTGGGGCAGGACTGTGGAAATACGAGACTGGAGGGATTTGTGTCCAGATCCAGGCACCTCTGTCCTGATGTCCTCATCCATGTGCCAGCTGGAGATCTGTCAGTACAGACAGCAATGTCTTCAGACTTCACAGAATCACCAAATCAGAGATTACCCTGAGTTGGAAGGGACTCACAAGGATCATGAGTCCAACTCCTGGCCCTGCACTGGACATCTCCAAGAATCCCACAATGTGCCTGAGAGCCTTGTCCAAGGTTTAGGTGGTGCTGTCCAAAATCCACCTGCATTCCTTCATAAAAAGGGCCCCTCCAGTAGGTTGTTCAGCCCTTCCTAAATTCAGTTCTTCCAGCTCTTGGTATCAGTAACCTATCCAAATTGTTCTGGTTTGGAATGCCAAATATTTTAGCTGTGGTCGGATCCAGACTTGGAGCAAAATCCCACTGCAGTTGAAGACTGAAGGAACAGATTGTTCCTGCTCAGAGCAGTTTGCAAACAGCGTCGAGAGACTCAGAGAAGCAGCCAGCCCCAAACCAATGATCTCAGCACACCATCAATTCCTGTTTTCCACAGGCATTTTCCACAACAATCATTAAGTTTCCTCACTGAAATTCAAATAACTGAACATGTATTTCACAACAGTTTCCAGGATCAGCTGCTCCAGCAGCTTCCCAGGGACTGAGAGCTCACTGTCCTGAGTTACCCTTCTTGTCCTTGAAGACAGGATTGGCATTTGCCTCCTTCTGCTCCCAAGAACTTTCATGGCCACCATGACCTTTCAGAGATGATTGAGGGTGACCTTGCAATGACATCAGTTCCCATGGATGCATCCTCTTCTCATCCATGCATTCTGTGGGTCTGTTTTGCCTTAGTGTTCCCTACCTGGATCCTCCTCCCCTGAGGATAAGCCTTCCTTGCTCTGGTCCAGCAAAAAGGGATTTCTGAAGGCAGATCTTATCAGCAAAGACTCAAGTGAAGAAGACCTTGAGATCCTGGGCCACTTCCATGTTCTTTGCCACCGGAATTCCCACCCTGCTGAGCCTCAGGCCCACATTTTCCTTACTCTCCCTTTTGCTGCTGATATTCCTGTAGAAATCTTGTTGCCCTTCATGTCCCTCACCAGATTTAATTCCAGATTGCCTTTGATCCCTGCCTTCCAGTCTTATCCATCAGCTCTGTTTCATTGATTTTTTTTCTGCAGATGGAACTCTATGGAGATCTCCAACACAGGGAACACCACCCCAGCTCCGGAGCTCCTATTTGTTGGTCCATCTCTCCAGGCTTTTTTCCAGCTTACACCACATATGGAGTCTTCTTCCAGCAGCAAACATGGAAATGTTTTATCCAAACAAAGGCAGGGAACCTCACTGCATGGGGTTTGGAGGCAGACTCATTTTTGACGCATCCCACCAAGAGGTCACAGAAAAAAAAGGAAAGGCACAGGATAAGGGCTGGAATTGATTTTCCACCGTGGGCTGGAATAACAAGAGTGGTGTTTTTCCATGTGAGTATTTATATAAAGACCTGTTGGGGTTTATGCCATCTCACAGGACACAGGAAAGATGCGTGTGCCACCCTACATCCCAAAAATGGGGCTTGCAGGCAGAGGAAAGGATAAAAAATTAAAGGGGCAGGATATTTCCTTTGGTTTTCTTTTTAAATGTCTCGTTAAAAATGTCTTGGGGTTTTTTGGGGTTTTTTTTTGTGGGGAAAGATTCCTGTGTTAGGACTACAATGCCTACAAGTCAGTCTTGGGATCTGTCCGGGGCTTCTTAGAGTCCACTTGATGGGTTATCCCTGGAATTCACATCCCTTTCAGCAGTGACATCCCTTGCAGGCCTTTTTCCTGTGCAATAATCATCTCTTCTGAATTGCTGACCTTTGTTCTTTGCAAGATTCAGTTCCCCAATGACACAAGGAGCAAAATGGTCTTTCCTTTGCTCCTCCCATCTACACAGGTTGTAAATTTTCTGTTTGCTCAGGATATCACTGCCCAGTATAACTTCTATAATTTTTATCAAGGACTGTTAACACCTCAGGCTTGGAAAGTCGCTGAATTTAAGATTTCTGAACACTGGTTTTATGTTATTCATATTTTTTCCCCAGTGCTTATATTTCTCCTGTTTTTTTTCAGTTGCTCATTGGATCCTGGAGACAGGATGCTGTCTCCAGGATGACAACTCTTCTGTTTTATAGCATCCAGACCTTGGATGACAAGTTTGAGAGACATGTTAAGCACCATAACAGCAATGATACAGGGTGCATTTATAAAATTCAACTGCACACACACAGGCATGTTCAACTCGGAGAGATTTCCCAAAGGAGAACTCAGTTCCTCGTGCTCTGATTTATTCTGATGCCTCGTTCCTTTCCATCTCCATTCATCAAGGCTTGAATGGGATAACAGCCTTAATAGATGCTAATTAGCAATATAAACCATCCACTGAGCAGTAATAGCAAAATAAGACTGAAAAAAGCCCTGTCAAAATAATGGTCGGGTCCAATGATTGAAAGGGGGGAAAATGCAGTCGGATCCTTAATAGTCGAGTGCAACTATGAAAGAAAAGAGAAATTATTGCTTTTTCCATGTAAATTATAAGCAATTAAGCAGGGCATATAATAAACTTTGGGACTGAAATGCCTGTGACTCTCTTGTGTCAGCCCCTCACTGTGTTTCAGGGGACTGCAGGAGTGGTGTGTGTTTGTTGTCAGCTCTTGTTTGATTTCGTGCTCCAGCAGGAAAGCACAGCTCCAGATTTCCTGCTGGAAAGAGGAGACACATTCTGGATTCAGCTCATGGCCTTCCTTTCAGTGGGTGCAGATGTTTTGCTTTCGCTTGGAGGATTGCTATGTGCTAATTGGGCAGAGAACAGTAATTAGTCAGTGTGTGTGGGAGGTGATTTGTCTGGACACCACCACGGAGCCTCCCCTAAGGCACGGAGGCTGGAGCAGACCACCTGAGCTCCCCTTAATTGTCTGGACAACTGGTTCACTGCAAACACCTAAAATCTGAGGTGCCTTCCTCCCCCTCCCCAAATCCTTCCTGCTCAAGCATGGACCTGTTGCCATCCATTTGAAAACCAGGCAATTTCCAGGGGGAAAAAGGATCATTTTGGGGCATGAGGTGTGCACATCAGAACATGGGATGGGATTGCACAGGTGGGGTGGTCTCTTCTCTCTGGTTATCAGTGATAGATAGGACATGAGGAAACAGCATGAAGTTGTGCCAGGGGAGGTTTAGGTTGGATATTAGGAAAAGTTTTCTCTCAGAGGTGTTTGGGCACTGAACAGGCTCCCCAGGGAATGGTCACAGCCCCGAATCTGCCAGAGTTTAAGGAGTATTTGGACAATTCTCTCAGGCACAGGGTGAGATTGTTGGGATGTCCTGTGCAGGGCCTGGAATTTGACTCGTAGATCTTTGCAGGTCCCTCCCAACTTGGAATATTCTCCCTGGGGAAGACATTCTCAAGTACTGTCTCAGTGCCCAGTGTTTTAAAGGTGAACATGTTCATGCCATATCCCACTGAATCACTTTAAAGGGGACAACCAGACCATTATCTGAACCTCCCTTGGACACAGGGCTGTCCTGAAGTCCCTTGGCCAAGAGGGGACTCTTTATCTCAGGAACATTTCTATCAAATTCCTCTTTGATAGGCCTCTCCCAGAATATTTGGATGCCAATCAAAGTGCTTCCCATGTTGCAGGGAAGCTGCTGAGATAATTCTGATGCCAAGAAAACCACAAAATTCCTGTGAATACAAATGCTAAAGCTAATCAGGAAAGGAACAACTTTTTTCTGTGAAATATTCCAAGTTGGTGTCCACTTAGAAGGTGCTGGAACAAGCAAATTCCATGTGCCTATCTGACTGTCTGCCCACCTACCTACACATTTATGTACCTAATTATCCTCAAGAGCTGCAGAAATCCTTCTGGAACACACTGCATCAGTTTGTGGGGAGAATCTTGCACCTCATAGGATCAGAAAAGAAATATCTCCCCCACCATCCGGCTTCTGCAACCCAGATTTGGGGAGTAGGACATTAATTTCCTATAAAATTCCGTGTGAAATGCACCAGTTCCCTATCTATAGGTGTGAATACATTTTTATGTGTATTTATAAATACACATACGTGCGTCTGTGTGTATGTACATACACAGACACATAGATATATAAATAGAGATTAAGTCTGGGAGGCACTGAACAAATTTTTGGGGAGATGTCTTTCTTCTGCAGTGAAGGTTTTTTGGGGGAATTCAACCGATTTCCTTCTGTACCATCAACTTCTCAGCATTTCTCCTTCATGGTCCTGTTTCTGAGGTCTCTCTAAAGTGGACTCAGTGTGTCCAGAGGAGCTCTTGGTGCCCTCCTGCCTTTCCAAGAACCCAGGAATCAGAGTAGAATCCAGCCAAGAGTCTTTTGATGTATAATCCTGTTTATTAAAAATTAGTGTACAGATGGTGCTTCTTTTCAAGTCACTCACTGAAGGCCAGAACTATTTTTTTTTATTGTTTCTATTTAAAATCAACAATGACAACAACAACAACAAAAGATGATGAATTATCATCAGATATTCTGTAAACCCCCAGATATTTCTGGAAAGATGAAGTTTTTAATACAAGTGTTATATAATGTCTACAGCAGAACACATTCAATTCCTCAGCAGTCCAGGCTGTATTTTCTTTCACTTCCCACTGCTCCTAATAATACTCTTTGTTCCACTCGAAGCCAATCTTTCTCATTCTTTGTTGGTTTTGCATTCTGCAAATGCTTGTAGACAGCTCTGGTCCCCTTAGTCACAGATTAGACAAATTGCACATATTGTTTCCTTTTAATCTCCTCCCCGCCCTGATTTTTTAAATACTTGGAGTTGTTCTACACCACCCTCTGCAGTTTACCAGCTCTTCCTTGATATTCTCATGTGCTGAACGAGCACCATTCCACAGTGGGAGCCAGATGATCCCAGAACACCCAATCCTTTCTGCTCAGCAGCAGTTTTGGGAGAAGTATCTCACTGCTGACTGCACCAGAACATCTGATTTTAACAAAGCTGTTGCAAATAGAGATTGTAATTAGAGACAAGGCTTGGCCTCTTCTCCCACATAATTAATGACAGGACGAGGGAAGACGACCTCAAATTGCACCAGGAGAGGTTCAGGTTGGATAGGAGGAAAAAATTATTCACTGAAAGAGTGGTCAAGCATCAAAACAGGCTGCCCAGGGTAGGGGTGGAGTCACCAACTCTGGTGTGGCCTGACCATGGCATGGCAAGAGCCTTCATGGTTTTATATTCACACTTGGGCTCTTGCAGCAGTCAAGCCTTTCCTTCCACAGTGTCTGTCTCAAAGGATGACTTTATTTTTTAGCTTAAAGCTTGAAAGTCATCAGTGCCCTGACATCAGCCCTGGACTCTTTTTTTGCCTTCCCCTCAGCAGGAAAGGTCCTTTTGTAATGATATTTTATGGAAGGTGCACAATGAGACTGCAGAAAGTGCTCCTGCGTTGTTTTTAGTAAGAAAGTAAAGATGGGATGATTCATTTGGTGCAATTTCCTTGCCTTTCAAGACAAACCTGTTTTCCTGCTCTTTTTGTGCACCTTTGTTTGCTGGATTCCCCTCTTTGCCTGGGAGGCACAGGGTTCTCGAGAACCTGCTGCTGGTTTTCAAAAGGAGTGGTGGAAGAAATCCAGGACCTGGGATTTGATTGCAATGGTGATAAGATACGACCAAAAAATGCTTGTGGAAGAGCAGTGGAGCAGTTATTGCTGGTAGTTCCTGCTCTGACAGATGAGGACATTTCCACTACCAGCAGCACTAACGTTGCAGTGCTGTATAAAACACCATCAATAAAAGACATCATCTCCAAGAATTTGCAGCATAAAAGTTATGAAGTCACACGTGCATGAGGGAAAAAATTGTCCAATGAAAAGATTGCTCTGAGTTTAACTGCTGCAGCTGCTGCTTTTTTTTTTTTTTTTTTGCCTTGTTGTCTTGTTTGGGTTTGAAGCAGATTTCTGGGGTTTGAGAATCGTAGAACAAAGTTTGGAAAATACCTCCAAGATCATCACATTCAGTCCTTGACCAAATACCACCATGACGACGGAACCATGTCACAAAGTGCCACATTGACTCATTTTTGAACACTCCAGCCTGTCCAGATCCCTCTGCAGAGCCTTCCATCCCACAGGCAGATGGATTTCAAGCCCAACAGTGGCATGGTGGCCCTGGGCTCACCCAGCAAGCCTGGTTTTATCCCCTTCAAACCTCATTCAAAGCCCTCACTATCAGCCCTCAACTTATGGGATGCAACCCGTTTCCCCCTTTGAGACAGACCTGGTGCCTGTAAAACACCAAAAAAGCCAAAATTCCACCTGAACCAGGTGTTGATTGTGNAAATTCCACCTGAGCCAGGTGTTGATCATTTGGAAAGCCAAAATTCCACCTGAGCCAGGTGCTGATCATTTGGAAAGCCAAAATTCCACCTCTCTTCAACCTCATCACTGCCAACCTGAACAACCAATAGTGGGGGGAAAATCCAGGGGCTGGACCAGAGCAGGGACATTCCCAGGAACGTCTCTTACACTGGGAGGCAGCAGAATTCCCTGTGGGGTAAGGTTTGACCAGCAAAGAAGTTGTCAGGAGTGGGATTCGAACCCACGCCTCCAGGGGAGACTGCGACCTGAACGCAGCGCCTTAGACCGCTCGGCCATCCTGACCTCTGGAACCTGCTCCTCTGCATCCTGAAATTCCTGGATCTTTTCCCAAGAGTGCGTCCTTCAAGGGCATGGAGCACTTCCTGGGGCATCCAGGACTCTCCTCTGCCGTCCAGCTGGGAAGCAAAGAACAGCCTGAGCTCCAGAACTGACAGGAGGCAGCAGCGGAGTCAGTCTTCTGTCCCAAGTAAGAAGGGCTAGGACAAGAGGAAATGGCCTAAAATTGATCCAGGGAAGGTGAAGGTGGGATATCAGGGAAAATTTCTTTACTGAAAGGGTGGTCAAGCACTGGAACAGGATGGCCAGGGTAGGGGTGGAGGCCCCATCCCTGGAAGGGTCCAAAGGCATGTGGAGGTGGCACATGGGGTGTGGTTTAGGGGTGAGCGCGGTGCTGGGTTAGTGATGGACCTTGGTGATCTTGGAGGTCTTTTTCAACCTTAATAATTCCATGATAAGGCTTGGAGTTCTCTCCATCCCCACTCATCACTAAGTTAGCAATTAGTTAAGAGGTTAATAATTAGCTCAGTGTGGGCTCAAGCAGTACAACACCACAAACCAGCTCAATGAAGGAGGAAAAACCCCAAAGAACCCTGAGAGACAGAAAAAAAAAAAAAAAGAAAAAGATACAAAAATTTCTGGCATATCCCTTTACCTCTGCCAACTCCTTTTTTTTTCTTTCTCTTTGTTTTTGTTTTTTTCTTTTCCCTGCACAGAATGCTGGAATTTGCCCAGCAGACTTCAGCTGAATTGACAGTGACATTTGCATGAGCTGATGGCTGAGTGCAGCAACGTGGTTCTCCTCTCCTCCAAAGCCCCATGCAACTCCCCAGAGATGATCTGAGCAAGGTCATCTGTTCCCTTTGAGGCTGGAAGCAGGGGAACAGCAGGACTTTGCAGGGTGCAGAAAGAGGGCTGAGGAAATTCAGTTTCAATTGAAAGGAGAGACTTTATTTCAACAGAAAGTGAAGTTGAGGTAAGTAATAAAACTTTCAGAGTAGCAGGAATGGCTTGCAAAATATATCTGGGGAAGAAAAAGCCATGCAAAATAAATTTTCCCCTTTATGCAGCATTTGCTGGGGGCTTGGAACTGGATGTTTAAGGGCTCCTGCAACCCAAACCAGTCTGGATTCTGTGAGATTTTAAGAAGGTTCAGACACAATTCATTGCATGGTCCTGGGCACTGGTGAGGGTTTTCACAGGCTGGTAGAAGGAGAGGAGATATTTAGAGAGGGGAACCCAAAGCAGAGGGTGAGAGGGCTGAGGGCATTCGAGGTCCCTTCCAGCTCAAACCATTCTACAATTCTGTAATTCTCTAAAATCCCCCCATTTTGGAGAATTTTCCATTAAACTATTATAACTGTACCATTACAGAGGAGCACTTCAGCATCCTTATTAACTTGATCCTGCTGAAGAATTTCCTGAGCCTGTAAGGGAATGGTTCCAGGATGTCTATAATTATCAGCTGCTTCTGCCCACGTTCCTGGCTGATGGAAACTCGTTAGTCTTGGGCCCTGGCTAATGGGCCGTGTTGAGAGACAGAGGAGATTTGCTCCAGCTTGGCACTACAAACTCACAGCCTCGTGCTTCTGATGGATGCAAAGCCCTGGGTATCACTGCCCATCACAGGGATGTGGCTCTAATGACAGGACCCTTTTTCCATGGGAGACATCAGTGGCAGAGAAGGGCATCAAACACCAGGGAATTATTAACCTGCCACCAAACCAATGTACCTCCTGCCTTTTATGATTTTAGAGGCAGAAATGGAGAAAAAGGGAAGGAGGGCAGGTCAGGGGCCTTCAGTGGTGACTTAAAAGGTTTTCTGATCAGCCCCTGTTCCTTGAGCTCCTTCAGCACTGGTGGCATCTGGATGTGGGTGGACACCAGTGACTAAGAAAGGTGTTTTGCAGAGCTCCAGCTGGTCAGGAATGAGCTGTGTGAGGCTCAGAGTAGGAATTACAATGCCAAGGGGTTTCCATTGGGTAAACATTCTGCATTTGGATTGCATTGTATGAGAATAAACAGCCTGCACAAAGCAACCTGCCAACTTCCCATCAACACTGCGTCCTTTTAAGGCTTTTTTTTTTTAACAGCTTCACAACCTCCCAGGCAGGATCGTGTAGCAGCTTTGAAATCAATGAGGCATTTGCCATTTCCCTCTCACCTTGTCTGCCTTTGGATTGGCACAGCTCCACAGCTCAGGTTTTATGCCTGTGGATCTGTCTTGCTCCATCATTAAAACGAACGAGGCTGTGGCTCATCCTGGCTTGAGAAAGGAGAAGGGGCAGGAAAGTCTCTTTTGCTCATCCTGGCAGATGAGTCAGGGACTCAGAAGATTTTGGAGGATTGGGGCAGCCACCAGCTGCTAAAAGCAAGGGCAGAGCCACACTCCAAGGTCAAACACCCTGGGGACATCTCCTTCACAAAAGGTCACTCATTCAGGGGACATCTCCAGGGTCTTATGTCCTCATCCCATGTCCAGCAAGTGCGGTCTTTAATCTGGAGGGGAGAGGTCCTAGCTCTCATGTCCCACGTGAGAAGGGATCCTTGATGAGATTGTCTAACATCTTGTCCAGTTCTTCATGGATTCATGGAATGGTTTGGTTCGGAAGGGACCTTAAAGGTTATCTATCCCAATCCCCGTGGGCTGGGACACCTTCCACTAGATCAGGTTGCTCAGGGCCCCTTCAAAGGCCCCTTCCAGCCTGGCCTTAAACACTTCCAGGGATGGGGCTTGAAAACCTTCAGCACTGGGGATTTCACCACATCCCTGCTAAGGTTGTTTGAGTGATTGTTCTTGCTGTAAAAAAAGAAAAAAATTAAAATCTTTCTTATATCGAGGTGAAACCTTTCTGTCGTGTCCACATTCAACTCATGCTCCCACTGCTTGGCAGAGATAAGTGACTCTAATCAATGCTTATTAAGTGAAACCCTTTATTTCAGAAACCTCTTTTATTTTTTCATTCATTACTTGAGGCTGAGGGGAGAAAGGGGGTTCATTTCTTTAATTTTCTAAACCATGGAGGGCTTTAAGTGTTCACCAAAGGGTGCAATTAAGCCAAAATCACTTGCTTAAAAGTATCCAGAGTCTCATCTACATGAGAAAACAGGGGAGAGGCTGCTTGGCCACAGCCTGTGATGTTGGGCAGGGTCTTTAAATCGCAGCCCTGAGCAAACCAAGCTGCGGAGGAGAATAAAAAAAGATTTGCACGTGGATTTACCGGAGGCAGAAGTGCCAGAGGCGCCTGTGTGCGGTGCTGCCCATCCCGACGTGACCGAGATGCGGGATGTCACCGCCAGACGCCCGGAGAGGAGCGGGGACAGCAGAGGGACTGTGTCTGTCCGTGAGCATTGCTGCCCTCTCCTGGCTCCAAAGCAGACAAAACCAGAGGAAATCGGCCCGGGAAGGACGAGGAGGGGAGCAGGGAGCGCAGGGGTGGGTGCAGGACAGGTGGGACACGCACAGGGTGCTGCTGCTTTAGGGGCGAATGGGCTCATCCACACTCCTGAGGATGCTCACCCCAAATAATCACAGCCACTGCCGAGCAGCTCTTGCTTCCCAGTGGTTCTGTCACTCCGCAGGGATCACAGAATCATGGAATGGTTTGGGTTGGAAGAAACCTTAAAGATCCTCTTGTTCCAACCCCCTGCCACGGGCAGGGACATCTTCTACTCTCCCAGGTTGCTCCAAGCCCCATCCAACTGGCCTGGAACACTTCCAGGGATGAGGCTGTCACAGCTTCCCCCGACAAGGCAAGGCAGGATCTCTCTGGAGAGGACTCCCAGGCTACTCCCAGGTAGGGGAACAGGGGCTTCAGGTGTTTCCTCATGAAGATCAGACTTTGACCTTCCCCAGATTTGTCCCAGGTTTTGCTGACCTGTCAGGAAGTGGGGCTTTGCAGTGACTTCCCCGGCACACAGCAGGGCACTTGGAGCCTGAGAACGCGTGTCTCTTCTCACAGAATCATGGAATGGGTCAGGCTGGAAGGGACCACAGTGGGGTCATCGGGTCCCACCTCCCTGCTCCAGCAGGGCCACCCCAGAGCACAGGGCACAGGGTTGTGTCCAGACAGTTCTGGAATATCTCCAGGGAGGGAGACTCCACACCCTCTCTGGGCAATCTGTTCAGGGCTCAGTCACTGCACAGGACAGAAGTTCTTCCTCACATCCAGGTGGAACTTCCTGGGCATCAATTCCTGCCCATTCCTCTCGTCCCATTGCTGGGCCCCACGGAGCAGAGCCTGGTCCATGCTCTGCCCCTCCCTGCAGATACTTAAAAACATTGATAAGGTCCCCTCTCAGTCACCTCTTTTTGAGTCTGAATATGTCCAGCGCTCTCAGCCTGACCTCATAAGAAAGATGCTCCAGTCCCTTCATCATCTTTGTTGCCCTCCTCTGTTCTCCACTCTGCAATTCCTCTGCTGCTGAATCTCTACAACTGCAGGCCCAGGTCTAGAAGACCAAGTAAAATGAGCTGGCTTTTGTTCTTAATCCCAGAATCAAAATGTCTTAAAAGAGATTTGATCCATGTGGACAAAGTCTCACCCTCCTTTTCACCCTCAAACCATGGACTCACATCCCTGACACCTCCTGGGACTTGTCTGGCCTGATCAAACTCACAAACTAGGCCAGAAAACCAACGGGGAGAGGTTGGCAGGAAAAAAAACCTTTGCAAAACATCTAGTGATGGAAATGTGGAAGTCTTATTCGGGTCTGACAAGCTGTTGGCTCAGAAAAACCCTGCATTTGCTGAACTGTTAACACGAGGCTCTGGAAAGATGTTCTTGCTTTCTCACTCACGTGGCACCTTCACATGGAGCTTCAGGAGGAAAGATCTTCCCAACCTTGTCCACGGGAGCAAGGTTGCCTGGTGCAGTGTTGTGTGTGAGGGAGAGGGACAAAGGTGTCCTGCTGTGGTGACAGGCTGTCCCTTGGCAAGCTGTCCCTGAAGTTAGTGGGGTGATGTCCAAATCTTCGCAAAGTTCGCTTTCACCTTAGCTAAGGTTACCTCTTTGATTAACTCCATCTTGGAAACCCCTCAGCTGAAAGCCAAGGAGCTGAAAGCCTCTCCCTCTCCTTTCCTTCTCCAGGAAAGAAGTAAAACATGTGGAAATAAGCAACCACTTTCATTAACCATCACTTTTTCTTCAGTCAAGCGACTAATGAAAAATATCCCCTGCACACTTGAACCCTGTCAGATGGGAAGAGAGTTCTTTAAAATAGAAGAGAAAAATGATAACTAATCACATGAAGAATGAAAGAAAAATGAAAGGACAGTTCTGGAAAATAAGGAAAGCACCCAAAAGCTATTAAGGAGTACTTAGGCTCTGAAGACCTCTGCATAGGAAGCTGTGTAGAGCCTGCATCTCTTGATGAGTCACATCTCCAGCCTGTAAACTTAATATTTCTTCTCTCCAAGTGCCTCTCCAGGAAGATGTCTTCACCAATCCCAAGCACAGCTCCTTCCAGCACACCTACTCCTTCCAGCAGCTCGAAAATGGAGGGAACAAATTTATCCCTGCAGCAGAGAGGAGGACTTGAGAGAGCTGCAGAGCTGTCCACGTTTAATGGTGGGTCATGCTGAATCCAAACCCTTCTCCCTCTGGGTTTTCTGCTCACCACCCCACAGCAAATGCCAAGGGCTGCTGTTCCTGGCAGCACAGCCAGCAGTCGTGATTCCTCGGGGCTGAAAATAGGACGGTGCTCGCGGCAGCTGATGCTTTTGCTCACAGCTCCCAACTGCGTGGGCTACCTCCAAAAAAAGCAGATGGCCAGGGAGGAACTCCAGCAATTTGCTGCAAAACAGCTGAAAAGTCCCTTTTGCCCACTGCTCTGAGAGCTCATCGTTTCATGACATCTAGTGGGCAAGGTGGGCACAGTGACTCGGCTGGAGAGAAATCCTCTGGAACACACCAAAGAAATTGGCCCCAGGGAAACGCGGATGTGGAATTAAATAAGAAAATTTAAAAGGCCAGGAAAAAAAGTGCGCTGATTTCCTCCCCTGAAAGAATTACAACCTCAGCAGTAACTCCAGGGGGAGATAGGAAAGAAAACCAGTGCTATGGAGCGGGCAAGTGATTTGAGGAAGATCATGCATTGGGTTAGCTCGATAAAGCCAATTATATTCAACCCCAGCTCTGTTCAGCAGTCTGTCCTTCCTCCTGGCTGGGAGGAAAACTGAGTTGTCTGAACAGGGGCATCACCCAGAAGTGCCAAAGAAAAGAGAAAATTTCCTGAGAGGAACTTAAGGACCTGTTTTACAAAATCAGAGGGAGAAACCAGGAGTGTTCTCTGATAGGTAAAATGTGACCCTGGAACACATCCCCCAAGTGTGGGATGTGGGCTCCTCCTGGCAGGAAAGGCACTGGGGGGCTGAAGGGTGTCCAGGGAAAGGAATGGAGCTGGGAAGGGGCTGGAGCACCAGGAGTGGCTGAGGGTTGTCCTGGATGATCTTTGAGGTCTTTTCCAGCCTAAATTGTTCTAGGATTCCATGTTTCTATGTTCCTGCACTGTGCATTAGAGACAGACCATAAGGAACTAAAACCACCTACAACTCATAGTTTATTAACCATTTTAGATTCATCTTCCCTAGTCCAGAAAATCTCACTCACCTCTAGCCATTCATTTGGAGGAATATGTCAACATCTCACCAGGTGGAACCCATCTCAATGGACCAGAGCATCCTGACCTACCTGCCTGAGGTTTCTGAAGTTTTAGCACAGGGTTATGCTGTTTTTTACTGAGCTGTTGACTAAACTCAGTAGATGGACAAAAAAATGGGTGAATGTGAGATGGATTTGCAGGTCTGTGGTTCTCCAGTGTTTTGCAGTTGAGTGTGAGGGGAGAGATTAACCCTGAAGCTGCGAGAGAGGCTCCTGAAGTCGTGAAGGATGAAACCAGTGATGAGGGAACACAAAGAAGTGAGAGAGTCTTCAGTCTTCAAGGATCCCACTGTGTGTTCATCACATCCTGGTCTTTCTATTTTCTGCCTTCTTTTATCCCTGTGAGTATCTCTAAATGTCCTCTCTCCCTTTTCAGTGGCTCTAATACACAACCACCTTTTACATTTCCTACTCATAGAATCACTTACCCCATTCTCCATCCTCCTGCAAGGAGAAAAGAGAATTTATTCAAGTTGCAAAATGCTTTTTTTTTTGCCCCTGCTCAAAGATTTTCCCCAAACCACCTAATTGAGAGAATCCCAGAAGCTCCTGTTTGCTCTCAGAGATCACCTCACTGATTGCTGCTGTGTTGTCTTGCTTTGCTTTCCTGGCTGTTCCTTCCCAGAGCTGTTTCTGTTCCAGGCTTTCTGAGTCTTAGAGGAAAAGAAAAAAAAGAAAAAGTTAAACAAAATAACTTTCTCCTTTGAGCCAAACACAAATTAGGCATCTGAGCAGACAGAAATGCTCACTGGTCCAGGGGAGAGTGGATTTGTAATCTAAATTACTATGGAATAAAAGCATCATCCTCCCTCTGTTCTCTAATTTAAACATTGTCTCCTGTTCTTCTTCCCTTTTTGTTTGACTAATTTCGTTGCCTTTGGTCTAAGGGCAAGGAAATCTCATTTGCATATTGTAGAGGACGTTAATTACAAGTCCTCTTGCTTCAAGCCCTGCTGCTCCTGCACTGAGAGGAAGCCTCAGCCTGACTGCAGCCCTGGTTCCTCAGAGGGTCGTTAATTACTGAGCCCATTGAGCTATACCTGAGCTTAATGAGCACAGGAATGAGCAGTGCCTCCCTGGGGTTCTGCCTGGAAGGAGAGGACGGGCAGTGGGATGGGGATGCGCCACAGCAATCCCAGTTTAGGAGAAGGTGAGACTGGGAGAAGGACAGAGCAAAGGCCACAGAATCACAGAATCGTGGAATGACTTGGGTTGGAACGGGACCTTCAAGATCATCTCGTTCCGACACCTTTCACTAGACTGGGCTCCAGAATCTGAATTGCAGATCCACAGCTTCTCTGGGAAACCTGTGCCAGGCCTCACCACCTCCACAGTAAAGAATTTTTTCCTTATATTAATCTAAATGTACTCTTTCCATTTCAAACCATTCCCCCTTGTCCTGGATTATTAGTGTTTATTGCCTGGTGAGGCACAGATTCCCCAGAGAAGCTGTGGATGTCCCATCCCTGGAAGTGTTCAAGGCCAGGTTAGAGGGGGTTTTGAACAACCTGATCCAGGGCATCCCTGCCCTTGCCATGGGGGTTGGAATGAGATTGGTTTTTTCAAACCCTTCCATCCCGAACCATTCTATGATCCTATGATGGGAGTGCCCTAATTCTGTCCCAGATTTCCTGTCCCACAAAGCCTGGAGTCACTAGATCCAGGTCTCCAGCCAACACCTCTTTTTGGCTTTGCCATGGCAGGGGGCTGATGAGACTCCAGCATAAAAAGCTCGGAGATTATTTCTGGCTTCTTCTATTAAAAATTACCAGCTCTGGTCTCCCCTGACACGGAGAGGCTTTATGATAAACCTGTTTTTCTTGAACAACAGAGTAATGAGGTACAAATTTCCTTCACCTGTGTCACACCCTGGAGTAATCTAAGACAGTGTGATCTTATGAAGGCACAAAATCCAACCAACCAAATAAGAAATGTATAATATCCCAGGACTTTGGGAACATCCCTTGAACTCTTACAAAGCGTGTCTTGGGATGAACTGCAGCCTGCTTGACTCCCATATGGACCATATAGATGAACTAGAGTTCATGTTGTAGGACTGAAGAATATCGAAGCTCTCCCCTTCCTGGAAAGCACCTGGGCTCTGATTTGTTAAGTCCTTCAATGCTGGTGCATCGTGGATGAGCCTGAAATTTAGGCTGAACCTGGAACCCAAACAGACCCGATGTGTGGATTTATATTTTGTGCTGCAGGTCATGACAGATTTTAGTTCCTTAGGAAAATGCCCCTCTCTGTAAAGTTCCCTCTTGGAGCCTTGCTCAAACCCATTTGGAAGATGGAGGCTGATGGAATTGTCTTTAGAGGTCATCTGAAAATCCCCAAATATAAGAGGATCTGCTCTTCCTGTGCTCCACTCTCCTCATTAGAAAGCTTTTCCTGGAGGTGCAGGGCTGAGTTTTTGGTGTCAAGGGCTCCTGCCAGTTCTCCCCCAGAAGATGGCAGGAGGCTGGATTTGCTCTGCAGAGCATCTGTCTTTTGGCACTGACAGCAAGCTCTGGCTGTTATTTACAGAAGTTTGTTGTGGCAGTGCAGGGAGGGCTGAGGGACATTTGCCTGTGAATAGCAGTTAAATTTAAGACTCTACTGTGTTTAATTTATGGAGCGTTTCCAGATGCTGGGCACAGAAATCATTTGCTTAATAAATAATACAAATAAACAGACATCCAAGTGCCTGGTGCTCGCAGCCTCGACACCACACACGGAGTGACAGCCTGCCAGGGAGCTGGAGGCTGTGGAGCAGTTCTGTTTTCATAGGATCATTCATCTTGGAAAAGACCTCCAAGATCATCAGGTCCAACCTTTGACCCAGTACCACCACACCGACCAAACCATACCCCCAACTCCATGTCTACTCATTTTTGAGCACTTGAGGCACAATGACTCCACCGTTTCCCTGGTCATTCCATTCCAATGCTTAACCATCCTTTCAGTGAAGAAATTTTTCCTAATATCCAACCTGGACCTGCCCCGGCACAGCTCAAGGCCATTTCCCCCTGTCCTATTTTTTCCTGAGAAAAGAGGCTGACCTTCACCTGGCTACAACCTCCTTTCAGGTGGTTATAGAGAGTGACAAGGTCTCCCCTGATCTTCCTTTTCTGCTTTTTGAGGACTTCCTTAATCCATTATGGTAATGAGTGACTTAGGGATTGGCAATTCCTTTTCCAGGTGTTTTCCTGTCTTTTCAGAGCCCTGTCAAGTATCACAGGGGACAGGGAATAACACATTACCCTCAGAGCTGGAAGATGTGGTTGCAGTATTTTTAGGTACTGGAGTTAACCTTGGGAAAGTTATTCAGGGTACTAAAATCTGGGAGTTTTAATATACATTGCCAAGCACTGGGAAAGGCTTCCCAGAGAAGTGGAGGAGTCACCATCCCTGGAAGTGTTCAGAAGGTGTGTGGATGTGGCCCCTGAAGACAGGGTTTAGTGGTGAACATGGTGGTGTTGGCAATTGGATTTGGTGAATTTGGTGAATTTTCCAACCTTAACAATCCTGTAAGTCCATGATTTGAGCTGCTGTCCCAGGCCTCTCTACCCTCATTGCAGAAGTGTGTGTTGAGTCACTTATTTGGCCTGATCTTTGGGTCCTGGCACTCTTTTAGATGTCCCAAAGTGTCCTTCATGGGCTGTAGGAGGGAATCCTCTTGGCTCTCAGTCCTGTTGATCAGCAAAATGTGGATGTATGGATTGGCTGACTAAAATTTCAATAAATTCTGATGCCAAGGCAAGAGAATCACACTCAGACTGTAGAGAACTAAGTGAATTTTAAGGTCTTTTCCAACCCAAACCATTCCATGATTCTATGATTTATCTCATCCGTGCACTGTCAGGTGATTCACAACCTAAACTCCTCTCAGGTTGTTGATTTAGATTGTCTTTAACTGTAATGAGAATGAAGATAATTAGCCAAATGAAGACAACCAAGCTACAGAAACCCAAAATTGTGCAGATGAATCCCAGTCTTTACCTGTGCCTCAGTTTCTCAGCAGGAAGAGTTGAATTAATGCCATTTTCTTATCTTGTAAGTTTAAATAAAAATGTCAAAATATTCAACAGCAGGAAAATGAGGTCAACATTCCTCTGTTATGTCTTCATGGATTGAAATGATTTGTTGGGAGAACACACCAAGATTAGGCTGATAAAAAACATACTTGAGGCATTTTTTCCTCCTCACTTGCACATCCTGGATTGAGTTTCAGAGCAGAATTTTTATTCCCTTCTGTCCCCTCAGAGAGAACACAGTTTCTCCATCCATATGGATGAAGAAAGAGTCATGTCAGGAGCAGAGTGATAGCAGTAAATGGATAATAAATGTTTTTACATGAACTGTTCCAGCTATTGCTGTGGTGAAATCATTCTAGGAGACAGCAGTAACAGCACAAAGTAATTTGTAATCTTCATGAGTGCACGTCCTGGGACCCCAAAACCAAAACACGTGTTAACACTGGGACAGGAAAGTTTTAAATGCTTCTGTTTAAAGTCTTTAAAGTTTAAAGGAGTGTGGGACAGAATAAAGAGATTGAGGTTGCTAAGAAATCCCTAGAAAAATGAAGGATAGTAGAGAGAAAGTAGGGAGACTGGAGAAACAGGCAAATAGAGGATTATTAGGGTTTTTTTAACATTGGGTGTCTATAGTGTAGTCTTTCTTCTTCTGTTTGAGCCAAACATCTAAAGTCCCAAAAAATGGAGGAATATTCAGTGCAGGCAGTGGATTTTATGTCCAAAATTCAGCTTTTACTGGCTCTGGAGGAAGCTGTTGGTGAAAAGTTCAGATAGAATCCTCTACATAAAACTTCAGATTAATTTAGGTTGGGTATCACCTTTTGAGGGAACCCATCCAAAACCCTGTTGCAAGCAGGGCCAAGCAGTTCAGGTCACCCGACAGCTTTTACAGTCAAATTAATTTTTGGCATCCCCAAGAGTTGGGATCCATCTTCTCTACACCCTACCCTTAGGGAGTTCCATGCAGTAACAAGATTTTCTTTCACCTCGAGTCTGGACCCACCTTCTCCTCCCAGCTTCCCCTCGTATATCCTGGTACATCCAGCTCCCCCAGCCTTCCTGGCTGAGCCACTCCGGTATTTCCTGTGTGTTTTTTGGACTGGAGAACCCAAAAAAAAAGGACAAACTCTCTGTGTTCCTCATTCTTTCCTTAGGCAGCAGTAAGTGCCTGAGTCTTTCCAGGGTTAATCCCATTCCCTGAGTCAGGGCTGTGACAGGAGAAGGTGCGACCAGTTCCTGGTGTCTTCCCTGCCCTTTTGGCCTTTCTCGAGTGCTTGGCACTTCTGTTGACAGTGCCATCAGAAAGGCCAAACACCTTTTAAAATCTGTTTATAATTAATTTAATGCTGCTATTGCAAGTCACTTTAATGCATGTTAATTATCACTTGGCCCCTCTGATGCAGGTGAAAAACTGAAGGGATTGAAATTAATGGATGGCCCACGTACCACTCCTCAGTGATCAGCAGAAGCCATGGGATGTGTCAGAGGCAGTTTCCTTCACAGTATGGAAGAGAGGGAAGGGAAGGTTCACACTTTAAACGTCCATCTCAATGTATTTAAAAGCCACATTAGCACGAAAGAGGTGGTTTTTCCTCTCAGCTTGAATCCTGAATGCAGAACAAAGGAATGTGATTTCATATTTGATGGCACATCCCACTGAGTGATTCAGTAATCAAAACACATTTTCTGTTTTCCCTTTACTTTCATGGATACACACACGTGTGTGTGTGTGTGTGTGTGTATGCACTGCCTTAAATCAACCTGGTGATGAAAGGAGCTGTCAGAGCTTGAGCCACGCTCTGTTCCCAAAGTCCCACATCCAGGAGGTGATGGAGTGACTCCACTGACGTCAATCACTGCCTTTGCAGTGACTTCAAAGGAACAGGCATCTGCTCCAGTGTGCACTTGGAGAAGGAAAAATGCTCATTTATTCCCCAGAGGGACAGAAACAGCCACATTTATCTTGCTCTTTCCACCACTCTGAAGTATCCAGGCTGCTTGTTTATCCCAAGCCCAGCTAATTCCCAACAAAAACTGGTCCAGGAGGACTCACATTTTTTACAGAGCCCCTCTGCCAAAGTCTTCATCTCTGAGCAGTGAAGGGTGAATGCCTTCTTCTCTGGGTGACTAAAAACCAGAGAGGGAGAAGAACAAAACTAGTGGCAAGAGGAAAGCTCAAGATGATGGAAGAAATTCCTGCTGGCTGCAATCCCTCTACAATTAACTGTTTGTATGCTGTAGACTTCTGTCTTGAGGGGCAAAAGAGTCAAGTCATCTCCTGGGCTTGTGCTGCCTTGATAAGGAAATCAGAGCATCTCACCTTCTCCTATTTGATTCAGCAGTGAGCCAGGGGAGAAGGAAAAATTTTTCTCCCCAATCCAGACCCAGTGTCCATGAGATCAGGGCACTGCAACAGCCATCCTGGCAAATATCCGTGCGTCTATCTACTTCTGACTCTGTTTTAGGCAGACTGCAATTAAAGATCAGTGTGAAACAGCTCACAGATCGTCTAGATAAGCCTAAACAAGCTGATAACATCACCTCAGGCCCTGAGAAATGTGTTCCAAAGGTGTTGGTGGCATCACCCACTGCACAGATGTGCCGAGGCGGGAGGTTTGGTCACTTTGAGTACAGCCCCAGCCTGGTGGGACTGAGCAGCTTCCAGTGCCAGGCCAGCAGCAAATCCAGGGACACAAAATCATTCATTAAAGCTGGAAAAGACCTCCAAGATCGTCATGTCCATCCTTTGACTGAATACCCCCATGCCCACTAAACCATATAATGAAGTGTCATTTCTACCTGTTTTTTGAACACTTCCAGGGAATGGTGGTTCCAGAACTTCCCTGGGCAGCTTGTTCCAATGCTTAAACACTCCTTCAGTGAGGAAATTTATCCTAATATTCAACCTAATTTTTCCTTTTATCCAACATCGAGTTCTCTTCTCAGCACTGGGCTGGTGCTCTGGATGTCCCACACAAAGGACTGCATTCCTATTTTCTGGTTTTTCTTCTGGAGAAGACCAAAGTGTCTTCTGTCGGCAGCTTAAGGGATGTTTTAGGAAACTCGGGCTCCAAGGGGTGAGTTTTGAGTGGAAAACATCAGAGGAGATGGAAGATCCTGTGCAGTGAGGAACTGACCACCTTGCTCCGATGAGGTGGAAATAGCTGTTCCTTCTTGCTGATCTCTCCTTTGGCCACGGAGCAGAAAGGCTGGAATTAATTGTGCTTATATAATCAAGCCACATCTACGCAAAATTGCTTCTTAATGACTCATCACAGTGCAATGTTTGTCTTCTCCTGCCGACCAGCTGACTGAGAGGAGTTTTTAGACCTCAGATTCCTCCCAGGCAGCCTCCATAAACATTTTAGTTTTATTAGCTGTTTATAAATTATATCAAAATGCATCAGGCACCCGTGGTTGGGCAAGAATCGCAATTGCAACGTGTAATAAATAACAGGGCATGGGATGAAAACAGAGATACACATCCTAAAGTGCACCTGAGGCGTATTATAGGCATTGCATAATATGTTTTGACTTAATAAGGAGCTGCACTTTGCGCAAAGACAGTGCTTAAAGTGGCTTTCCCTGACTGATTTATTAAATGTAAATGTTTACACATCCAGTGTGTGTGTCCTGGGGCTTGTGTGAACAGAGTCAAAACAACCTTGGGGGTGGGAATGCGTTTCACTGGGTATGGTAAAATCCTCCTCTCACTTCCAGGGATGTAAAGCTGGCACATTTCTCTTGACCACGCTGGATGGCAAAGAGTTGTCTTTGAGATCAAGATGGGGCTTAAAAGAGGCAAAAGAGATGCACACGAGCTTAAAATGCGCATTTCTTTTCCTACGACAGACAAAATAATGAGATGTTTGAGCAGTTTACACAGGGAGTTGATGGTTTCCCTGTTTGATTTCACTGAGATGCAATGACCTAAAAACGCCCCAAAAAATGGGATAAAAAGAAATTATTTGTGGCTGTAAAATCAGACATTATGTGCATGATTATGAGTGTGAATTATATAGATATGTAGATATGTGCATCCCCAGGGAAGGGGTGGAGTCACCATCCCTGGAAATGTTCAAAAAATGAGTAGATGTGGCACTTGGGGATATATTTTGGTGGGAATGGTGGTATTTGGTAGAAAGTTGGACTTGATCTTGGAGGTCTTTTCCAAACATAGGATTCTATGACTCTGTATATCCTAAGTTAAGAGAAAATTCTCAAGGAAGCAAAGAATAAATAAATATTTCTTGCTAACCCTGAAATCTTTGACCCTAGGCTGGACAAAAGACTTAACACCTTCCTTTCTTTCTGGAAAAAACTCCCTCTAGGTTTAGTTCTTCTGAGAACTTTTGAATGGATGAAGTCCAAAACTCTCTGGGGATATTCCCACTGATTCTGGCAGGGTCTAGATTCAATTCAGGGTCCCCAAGTGGGAATTCAGAACAGGTTTACCCTGATTTAAAACCGATCTTTCCAAAATTGTGTGCTTGTCTACATATTTTGAGCACACACTTGTAGTTAATTACTTACATGACATCCCCCACTTCTGGATCTCAGGTTATTTTTTAATTATGAACTTATGTGTCCTCCAAGGTACATCCAGTGTTGTCAGTTGGGCAGATTCGCTCATCCTTATGCATTAATTTAGTAGAAATCTGGAAATCGGGGTTTCCACATGTGTAGTGGTTGCCCTGGAAGACAAACATGGTGAATAATGAGCATCACTCCTTTTTGTTTTAGTTTTTATTGCTGAACAGAGGTGCTCTGGGGAAAATTAACTCCATTCGAGCCAGACCCAACACAGAGGCTGCACCTCGAGGTCTGTGTCCAGTTATGGGTCCCTCAGTTCCCCTCAGGAACTTCTTGGGGTGCTGGGGTGTGTCCAGAGAAGGGCAACAAAGCTGGTGAAGGTTCTAGAGAGGAGTGGCTGAGGGCGATGGCAGGGGTTTAACCTGGAGAAAAAGAGGGTCAGGGGAGACCTTATCAACCTTTGCAACCACCTGATAGGAGGGTGGAGCCAGATGGGGGTCAGGCTCTGCTCCCAGGGAACAAGGAACAGGACAAGAGGAAATGGCCTCAAGTTCTGCCAGGGGAGGTTCAGGTTGGCCATCAGGAAGAATTTCTTCATGGAAAGGGTGGTCAGGCATTGGAAGGGGCTGCCCAGGGAGGTGGGGGACTCCCCATCCCTGGAGGTGTCCAAGGAATGCCTGGATGTGGCACTCAGTGCTCTGGGCTGGGGTCAAGGTGGGAATTGGTCACAGGTTGGACTCAATGATCTTGGGGGTCTTTTCCAACCTAAACAATTCTGGGATTCTGTGAAGGAGACAGACAAGCCCTGGATGGAGCAGTAGATAAGAGCTGCAGGACTGTCACAGTGCACAAAGATATCAGAACTAGCTCAAACCCAGCCATGCAGCACAAAGCTAACAGGAGCTCTAAAATCCCACAAGAAGGATAAATTAGCTCATGCTTCATTCCATCCTGGCTCAGTTAATACACTGATACTCGAGTTAATGAATTTAAAATCAACTTGAATGCATCTCAAATGCTCTGGGGTTTGTAGACCTGGTTCCACATTTTAGCTCTCTGAAAGACACTCTGTGTAACCGAGCACCTCTCTGTGTTTCCATTTTTCCTCTGCAAAAGACTCCTTTTTCAGTACAACACTGTGAGAATAAACTGCAGCGTCCTTGGGTGCTCAGGAAAGTGCAGATAATGCCTCAAGATAAAGAGGAAAGCAACTGGTGCCACAGAATCACAGATTTAGCGTTGGAATGGATCTCTGGAAAACATCCAGTCCAACCCTCCTCCCTAGGCAGGGTCACCAGGAGCAGGTAGCACAGGAATGTGTCCAGGTGGGTTTGGAATGACTCCAGAGGGGGAGACTCCATGACCTCCCTGTGCCACTGTTCCAGTGCTCTGGCACCCTCCATGCAAAGAAGTTCTTCCTCATGTTGAGGTGGAATTCCTTGTGATTTAGTTTATGGCCATTGCTCCTTGTCCTGTCACTGGGCACCATGAAAAGAGTCTGGCACCATCCTCTTGACACCAACAATTGAGATATTTATAGGTATGGATGAGATCCCTTCCAAGTCATCTCTTCTCCAGGCTAAACAGGTCCAGCTCCCACCATCTCTCCTCACAAGAGAGATGCTCCAGACCCCTAAATAACATAAACCAACCAAGCCATAGTGAAGAACTGGTTTTGTGCTCAGAGTTGGTGGCCAGTTCACAAAATGGACATTTGCTTGGTGTGTTTATGAGTTTTCTTAAGCAACGCCTAAATATTTCGGAAATATGAATAGAGTCTGAAAGTGGCATGGCATGCAGCTGAAATGTCCTGGTAATGGCTGGGATAGAGTTAATTTTCTTCTCAGTAGCTGGTGCAGGGCTGTGTTTTGGATTTAGTGTGACAATAACATTCATAACACCATATTATGTTGGTAGGACAAGGGGAGATGGCCTTATGATGAGGGAGGGAAGGTTTAAATTAGATATTAGAAAGAAATTCTTTACTCTGAGGGTGGTGAGGCCCTGGCACAGGTTGTCCAGAGAAGCTGTGGCTGCCCCATCTCTGAAAGTATCCAAGGCCAGGTTGGACTTGTCTTGGAGCACCTGGGATAGTGGGAGGTGTCCCTGCCCATGGGAGTGGGGTTGGAACTGGATGAGCTTTAAGATCCCTTCAAACTTAAACCATTCCATGATTCCACAAGTCCATAACACACTGAAGGTTCCGCTGTTGCTCTGCAGTTCTTGCTCTAAGTCAAGCAATTTTCAGTCTCCCATGCTCTGCCTGTGAGAGGGTGCACCAGAGCTGGGAAGGAGCAGGGCCAGCTGACCCAAACCAGCCAAAGGAAAATACCATACCACAGAACACCACATTCAGTGGATAAACTGGGGGGAATTGGCTGGGAGCTGCCAATTGCTGCTTAGGGAGGGGCAGAGCGTTGGTCAGCAGGTGGTGAGCAATTGTACTGGGCATCACTTGTTTCTCTTGAGTTTTATTCCTCTTTTTCTCTGTCCCTCTTTCATTATTATTATTATTATTATTATTATTATTATTATTATTATTATTACCAGCATTATTATCTGTTACTCTGCTTCAATTATTAAACTGCTCTTATCTCAACCTATGGGTTTTTGCTTTTCACTTGTTCTCATCTCCACCCCACAGGGGTGAGTGAGCAAGAGTCTGTGGGATAATTAGATGCCAGCTGGGTTTAAAGCCCAACACATTCCCATCTCCCACCCCTTCAGTGGCCAGACTGGAATTAGAGGTCACAAATGGTGCTCCCAAGTGCAGGCCGTTAAACTGCAGCTTCTAAAAACCCCAAGGTGAGACCTTATGGGACAGGAGAGGTGAATTAAAAAACAATTCACTAATTCACACCCTTATAGACACATATCCATACGTTTGTTATCCTATAAGCTGTCCAGACATTAGGATGTTTGCATTGAACTGCTCTGCCCATGACAACAGAGAGGAGAATGGACATCAGTCCCAGCACAGCTCCCACCTCCTGGGTTTTTCTCCCAGGGCGGGCTTTAGACAGGCCTTGTTGTCACCTGCAGGCTGTGAAGGGCATCAGCATTCAGCTCCTCAGGATTTACTGTCTCCTTTATCTTTCAACCTGGGTTTCCCTAAAACCCGCATGTTTACTGCTAGGATTTAAATGAATCTTGTGCTCACCAAGATTTCCCATCCTTCTCATGGCCTTTGCTACATCTTTTACTTCCACAGTTGACATTCCCAACCATCCTCCATTCAGAGCAGTCTCAGCACTTCTATCACAGTCTCTATCACCGGTCAGAAAATCATTTTCTTTTCCTGCTGTCCAGTTTATCCTATCAGAGATACAGGAGAGGGTGAAGAAAGAGTTGCATGACTTTTTCTTTCTAAGTTCTTTTAAGTCTTTTCTGAGGTGGGACATCAACCAAAAGTGGCAATTTCTCTGGGACTCAAGGTGTACTTTCTTCTTTCTCAAATCAGCTTCTCCCTTCTGGATGAATCTGGGTAGCCTCCCTGAGGGTGTTGTACCCAACCTTGGCCTGGGCAGGACTGCTGGAGAGAACAGGAAGAAAACGCCCAGGTGTTCCTGTAAATTACCTCTTGGGGAATCCTTCTGGAGTGCCAGCCTGGGTTGTCCATCCTGCAGGGAGCTGTTTTCTCCAATCCCTGTACTGGAAACACAGGCCCTGAGCAAGCTGCTGCCTTAACACTGGGAAAACCTTCATCTTTAAACCGAGGGTTGTGATTCTGAGGCCTGATTTTGAATCAAACTCTTGTCCCAGGAACCCTGGCACAGAGGCACAAAACATCAGCGTCTTATTTAAAGGCAAGATGTGGTGGAAGGGGACAAAAATTCCACAGGGAGATGGTTCAAATTAAAACTGAAGAAAACACATAAAACAGTGAGAGAGAAATAGGAAACAGAGTCTGACAGCAGGGGGGGAAAATAATGGTGGAAAAAAAAGGAAAGGAATTTAAAAATAAAACCGAGAAACCCAGGCACAAAAAACAGTGCCTCTGGCATCTGCACTGTTGCTCTGAGCTGGTATCAAAACCTCTTTCACTCTCCTTAGGCTGCTGACAGCTCCATGCTGGCTAGCTGGGACAGATCCGTGTTTGAGTTAATGGTGCCACTTCACTGCTGTTCACAGCCTGCCTGGACATGGGTCTGTCTGGGAGGAAAACAAACCTGGTGGGTGCTGCTGACTCAGAGTGCTCTGGTTGTTGGATCCCTGAGAGCTGCACAGAGCAAAGACACACCCGTCTCAAAGGGAGAAAAGTGTCTTTGTGCCGGTGTTAGCAGAGATCACGGGAAGGGTTTTACACGGGATTTGAAGGGGGAAAGGGGCCAAACCAGGCTCACTGAGCACAGCCATGAACCCAGCACCACCGCCACGTTCTCCACGTTGTCCTCAAGTGCTGCATGCACAGGTTTTTTATTCTTAGCATTTGCAGGGAGGTGGCTCCACCACTTCCCTGGGATGTCCCTTCCAATGCTTTTGTTGAAGAGATTTTTCCTATTATTTCACTCACCAACTACTCAGCAGGCAAAGGGATAGTCTGGGAGGAAAGAGAGGTCTTGATACACTTTCTCACAGGCTTTATGACATTGTAAACAAATTCTTTATTTTTATTAGAGCTATCCACATCTTGCACCAAGAGTGAGAGCAAAGATCTTGTCCTGTCCTTCAGAGAATTTTTTCCTCTCAGGCTGCAGGAGTGGCCTCACTCTGCTTCTGTCACTGTCCCGTGTTTGGTCGAGATACACTGCAGCCCCTTCAGCTTTTCAGTGCATGGATCCAGACCTGTTTGCATGGCCACACATCAGAAAAGGTTTTAATTTCCAGGAGAAGGGGCAGGAGACAGCATCACCTGGGCCTCTTGCTGGTTGGTGTGGAAAGGTGCTGTGCCACTCCT
The DNA here is from genome assembly GCA_013400975.1 of Atrichornis clamosus. Classification (NCBI taxonomy): domain Eukaryota; kingdom Metazoa; phylum Chordata; class Aves; order Passeriformes; family Menuridae; genus Atrichornis; species Atrichornis clamosus. The sequence continues at coordinate 141,440 of WBMZ01011698.1, read as the reverse complement.
GTCACACACAGACAGACACCCCTCACTGAGCTGTGGCTCTGTGATTTACTGCTTAAGCTCTGTTGTCATCCCCCTGCTCTCTCGTTTTCTCTCTCAGGCTTGAGTAAGTTGTGAATTGTTTGGTTTTTTTCACCCACTTCTTCTTGCTTATCTGTGAAACTGCTCAAAGACAAAAATCTAGGGCTTGCATGCAAAGTGAATTGTGCGTCTCGGAGAAATGGAGTGATAAGGTAGAAGCAGGGAAAAACAAATTCTGAACAGTTGGGGGTTTTTTATGATTTATAAGCAAAAAAGAAAAGCAAAGTCAATTTTCTGATACAGAGGCTGTGTCTGACTATTCGTGTGCTGCCAGTGAACAATAAAGGGAGGACAGATACTGAGGTGGATTGAACATGAACACAAAGAGTTTTCTCTAGGCTTCAGGGCTGATCAGGGACTGTTTGAGACCAGGAAAGATTCCTGGCTACATTCCGTGTGCACAAAGCCACCAAACATCCCATGGCTTCTGCCTCATGCAATCAACCACAGCCCAGGGTTAAGAAAAAGAGAGGGAAACCAGAAAGGAAGAAGGGAGGTGCTGGAAGGTTCAGGACATGCTTCTGATCTTCTCATAGTGCTGAAATGGAAGCAGGGTGGCCTGGGGACAATTCCATCAGGAACAGGCTGCCCAGGGAAGTGCTGGAGTCACCATCCCTGGAAGTGTTCAAAAAAGGAATAGATGTGGCATTTCCTGGTATAATTTATTGGGCGTGGTGGTGTTTGGCTGAAATTTGGACTTGATGACCTTGGGGGTCTTTTCCAACCTTAATGACTCTATGATTCCATGATTTTTTGATCTGCCAGCAGTCGATTCTTGGCTGCCATTCCCCTTCAGAGACTGCTGCTTCCCTGTTCTCCTGGTAATTCACTCCTGCACAAGTACCCCACTGCCAGCGTGTTATTTGCTCATTTAACACTGCCTGTCTTCCTCCTTTCATTTTTCCTTCCCCATTTCCCACTGTGTCTCTTCCCCTTGTTTGTCCTCAGCAGCTTTTGTTTGAATTAAATCTCTTTTATTTGCTCTCTGGGGGAGGGAGGCTGTTCAAGCTCCGTTTGCCTGAGAGCAGAGGCATAACAAGATGGGATGTGCTAAGCCAGTGGCATTTCATCCATCAGCACTATTAACTCAGAAGCAGAGTCCTTTCATTTTCATTCTTGCCATGTTTCCTCCTCATCACAGAACCAATTCTTCAGTTTTCTCTACATCACTAACTCAATTTTTACATATTATCCCCCCCGCTTCCACCAATACTTTGCAGCCTCTATAAAAGATATTTATATTCTAATTATTGCTTTGGCCCTGGTATAAGTTCTAAGGAGATTAAACCTCAAAAATATTTTACATAGTGCTGCTCCCATGAACAGCTGCTGCTAGCAAGGGTTTGTAGGAAACTTCAGTGCAGGCTTTGTTTAATCCCAAAGCCTACAGTTCCTTACATGGATTCAGATGTGTGGACACGTTCAAAACTTGTCCTGCTTGTGGATCCATGAGACACATGCAAGGAGAAGTGGCCTCAAGTTTTGTCAGGGGAGTTTCATGCTGGATATTAGGAAAGATTTCATCAGTGAAAGAGTGGTTGAGGATTGGAACAGGCTGACAAGGGAATGGAGGAGTCCCCATCCCTGGAAATGTTCAAAAACCAGTGTAGGCACAACACTTCACAATGTGGTTTAGTGAGCGTGGTGGTGTTTGGTCAAAGGTTGGACTTGATGATCTTGGAGGTCTTTGCCAGCCTTAATGACTTTATGATTCCACGAATCCTCTGTCATTCATTGTGAAGTTTTCTGGAGCAGCTTTGGAGGAAAGAAGTGGGAAGAAGCTGCAACAAGCACTGAAAAGACCATGATCTTGGAGGCCTTTCCCACCCTTAATGATTCCATGTGAAATTTCTACCAGGATGAGAATCCAGAGAATCCTTTCCTTATACCTCCCCATTTCCACTAGAGGGCTGGAAAAGCAAAGCTTGTGCACAGTGCAGTAATACACACACAGAAACTCATTTATTCCTTGTGCTTCTGCGGTTATGCAAACTAATTCTTTTTGAATTAAAGAGAAGGATTATTTTAGGTATTTCCTTACTTCATCTCTTAAAATGTCAGCCAGAAACCTTTGCTGTGTGAGTCCAGGATGGCACTGCAGGCAGAATTCATATGACAAAAAGCAGAAGCTGTGGCACGTTGGAAAAAAAAATCAAAACATTTGTGTGACATTTGGTGTCTCCTGGGCCAGAAACAAGGTGACATCTTTTTTTATTTTAGACACATCTCTCATTCCTGTCCGTCCATGCATCTATCCATGTCCTCTGATGCTTTTATTCTATCAACTTACCTATTAATAGTCCTAATTATTTAAACAAAATTAGTTCCTGCCATATGGTTGTCTGCCTGCTCATTCCACTGGGATTAGACTCCAAAGCTGGTGTTGCTGCTGTTCTCCTACTGAGATTTCTGCATAAAGAACAGCTTTTGGGTATGTTTGAAGCTGTTTTCTTTTAAGGAATGTTGCAGATAAACAAATCTTCTTCCTGCCTAGCCATGACCACCTCTTTGAATGTAAATGTTTTGCTGTAGGCAGGTGTCCAAGGCTAAATTTGAGGACAAATTTAACTATTTATCAGATAGTTTGTTTGGGTTGGATATTGGGAAGAAATTCTTCCCTGTGAGGGTGGTGAGGCCCTGGCACAGGTTGCCCAGAGAAGCTGTGGCTGCCCCATCCATGGAAGTGTCCAAGGCCAGGTTGGATGGGGCTTGGAGCAGCCTGGGATAGTGGAAGGTGTCCCTGCCCAGGGCAGGGAGTTGGGACTGGATGATCTTCCAGGTCCCTTCCAACTCAACCCATTCTGTGATTCCATCCATTCTGGGGTGCCCTGGGGAATCAATCACTGGGAACTACTCATAGACTCAATCTCTGAGGAAGACAGAGTGTTCTCATCCCATATTTCCCCATTTTTAGGGTTAGAAGATCATCTTCACAAGGGCCACTCTCTCCACAGCTGCACAGAGCTAAACTCTGTTTACCAGAAAGAAATAAAGAAGCGTTGCTAATGAATTGCTGCTCTCTGATTCCTATTCCCTTAAGCCTCCCAGTTAATGATGATATTAACTGTTACTGTTTTATTATGCTGACATTTAGAGCACTCCAAAATTGGCACAATGTGCAAAATGGGAGAATTAAACACAGAGAAGCCAACGAGTGGTGGTTGGGCAAGGAGGGGAGATCACCCTTTGCTGACAGGAGAGACTGGCTGAACTTTTCTCTCTGTTTGTGATGTGCAGCTTGTCAGAGCCGGCTGGTTTCAGGCAGAAATGCTGCCACAGTGAGGGAAAAGGGCAGAGAATGAGGGGATGCTGTTTACATTAGAAAAATTCAAAACTGTAACTGAATAAATTGACAAATGAGCACTAAATATTCCTCTTTAGGAATCACCCAGCTCAGATTGAGCTGTAAAAAAAGGCAGGCTAATTTTTTTTCATGAAATCATTGAATGGTTTAGGCTGGAAGGGATCTTAAGGACCATTAAGTTCCAACATTCTGCAATGGGCCTGGAGAAGAGAAGGCTTCCCTTTGAAGCAATTAAATTGATGAACAGGAAGAAAGTGGCAGATAAAAAGTTTAACAATAGCAAATAATAATTAAACAGAAAAAAGAAATGGCTCCTGAAGCTTTTTGAAAAATGTGTGGCCAGTTGGGGGTGGTGGGTACTGTTCAGATGACGGAAGCAGGAAGCAGCTCCATGACCAACATCCCTGTCCATGGTTTGCACAGGATGCATCTCGTGGTGTCCCTGTAGCTGACATCTTCTGAATTCCCAGGGTAATTGGGATTTGCATGGCAATTTTGGGGTTGCGAGGGGCTTCAGGCGTGGCTTCTGTGAGAAGCTGCCAGAAATTTCCCCCGTGTCCAATAGAGCCAATGGCAGGTGGCTCCAGGATGGATCAGCTGCTGGCCAAGGTCAAGCCCATCAGCAGTGGTGGGAACACCTCTGGGATAATGTGTTTTAAAAGGGGGAAAAAAGATCTCAGCTGGACAGAGGAGAGAAAATAAAACTAAAGGCTTGTGGGTCGAGATAAGGACAGGGAGAGATCACTCAGCAGTCACCATCATGGGCAAAACAGACACAATTTGGGGTAATTAATTTTGATACCTGTCAATATCAGAGTAGGATAATAGGAGCCTTTTCCCCGCACCTCCCTTCTTGCGGAAGGAAGGAAGGAAGGAAAGAAGGAAGGAAGGAAGGGAAAGAAAGAAGGGACAGAAAGAAAGAGAGAAAAGGAAAGAAGGAGAAAGAAAGAGAGAAAGAGAGGAAGAGAATGAAAGAAAGAAGGGAAAGGGAGAAAGAGAGAAAGAAGGAAAGAAGGAAAGATAAAGTGAAAGAAAGAAAGGAGGAAAGAAGGAAGGAAGGAAGGAAGGAAAGAAAGATGGGAGGAAGGAAGGGAAAGAAAGAAGGGACAGAAAGCAAGAGAGAAAAGGAAAGAAGGAGAAAGAAAGAGAGAAAGAGAGGAAGAGAAAGAAAGAAAGAAGGGAAAGGGAGAAAGAGAGAAAGAAGGAAAGAAGGAAAGATAAAGTGAAAGAAAGAAAGGAGGAAAGAAGGAAGGAAGGAAGGAAGGAAGAGAGAAAGAAAGAAAGAAAGAAAGGAAGGAAGAAGAAGAAAAGAAAAATGTTCCATACTTCCTTACAAACCTCTCTGCCTTGTCTCAGCCTCCCACAGGCTGTGGAGCATCAGGCTGACATGGATATCTGTTGGCATCTCCATCCATGGTTTCCAGCTGCAGTCATTCTGCTTTCAGTTGAGATGTCCCTAAAAGCTCCTGTCTGGTTTCTGTTCCCACATTCTGCTAGAGAGGAACTGGTCTCATCCTGGTGTCACCACTCTCAATAAACACAGATTTTAATTTGCTTCAAGAAGATGAGCTTTGCCAGTGCCTGTGTGTTCTGAGAGATGTGGCTTTAGCGTGACAAACTCTGTTTTGGGAAGGTGCAGGGGCTGATTATCTCCCACCAGTATAAAGTCAGACAGGAGAAATTAAAATCAGCAGGGATTGACTTTTCAAATCCTGCCCTCTGAAATTTGAAAGTAGATTAGATATTAGGAAGAATCTCTTTGCTGTGAGGGTGGTGAGGCACTGGAAACTGTTGCCCAGAGAAGCTGTGGATGCCCCTGGAAATGCTCAAGGCCAGATTGGGGTTTGGAGCAACCTGGTCAGTGGAAGATGTTCCTGACCATAACAGGGGGGTTGTAACTGGATGATCTTGGAGTTCCCTGGGAGGTGTTTAGGTGGGATTAGTGTAATAATGTGTTATCTCTAATATCTTTCAGGACTGCTGTAGTGCTGTTTCCTTCAGCTCCTTATTCCCAGTTGCTTTCCAGCTTCATCCCTTCTCTGATGACTTCCCTTCAGCCTTCATTTTGCTCTCCTTGCCTCCCTGTCCTTGCTTCAGTGGAAATGCAATTCACTGTCCCATTAAATTTAACAAAATTTGATGCAACTTAATTCCAGCCTGTTTTCAGTGGTTTTTCATTCAACTTGCCCTAATTCAATCTATTTCGACTAACTGCAACACAGTTAAATGCAATTCCAGGAATTTCATTAAAAATAATTTGCTGCAGAGGGAAGAAATAGTATTCACTCCAAACAACCAAGAATCGATGGGATGTGATTTGGTTAAATGCAATTGCATTCAACAGAAGGAAATTAAATCAAAGCTATGCAGTGTATTGCAATTAAAATTCATTCCTGAGAACCAGGTCAAGGTTTAATTAGTGCCACAGAGGTTTTATTTATCTTTCTTGAATATATTTATGTCTGGGACAAATTAGTAGCCCTTGATATTCTCGTGTATAACATTTCTATTGATGCAATGTTCTCCTCCCACATTTTGCTCTTGAGTCGTTTTACACCCATTGACCCACGAGGTCACTTCCAGCCCCACGTTCCTGTGTTTTATGATGCTTTTTGTCTTTCCAGCCTATTGCCATTGTTTCCCTGAGCTGCTGTGAGCAGAGTGGGATGAAATCCCATCCAGCTGTGATTCCCAAATCCAACCTGAATGTTCAGGTCCGTGAAGAGCACCAGGCACTGCCTGTTCTGCTGCCAAACGTTCGGAGCTGCACTCCAGCGCCTCTCTCTGCTCCCTCCTCTTGGAGGCAGGGATTAAATGAAAGCTCTTTGAGCATTTTGGAAATGAACCTGGCTTGATATTAGTCCCTGTCAGCAGCTCATCCTGCCTCAGAGGTTTTCAGAGAAATGTCTTTCACTTTCCACGAGAATTCATTTATGGAAACCAAAGTCATGCCTTTGCTTGCGACGGAAAATAACAGGGCTGAGGTCTGCTTGCACCACTTGTGATCCCAGCTGGAGCAGCTCCAGAGATATTTGCCTGGAGTCTGTTCATAAGCAGATTTTGGAAAGGGATTCGTCTCCTTTGAATGACATGGGAGTTTCCTTGTGAGTGATTTGTCTCATCTTAGATGCAGAAAATAACCCTAGAAAAGTATATTTCTCTCCTCTGACTCAGAGGACTTGTTGAGATTTAAGTTGCACAAAATGAAGTGCATTAGGATGTATATTTTTCTTTTTGCTCCTGTTCACTATTTGATGAAAGGTGAAGTGTTTACACCTCCCAAAATTTATATCAATGCACTATTTTCTTCTCTAACTGGACCAGACCTTGAAAACTTAATTCAGAAACACACTAAAGGCCTGAAAGAAACATTCCATCTCTACAATCTGCATACTGTGGTATGACTGATATAATGCAATGTACAACTAAAATGAAAAGGGAGCATCTGAATGCACCAAAGGGGAAAAAAAAATATCCATCTGAAATTGTTTCTTTAAAAAATCACTAAAAGTCATTGGAACTAAAAAGTACTCCTGGAAAACACTTCAATGTTCTCTTAACCAGAGAAGGCTGAAGAAGAAAGTGAATTCAGCTCTTATTTGATGGGAGATGGGTTTCGTCATGACTCACATGGAAAGGAAAATTGCAGATTGTGGCTGTAGTTTGTGCCCTTTAGTTTTACTTCCTTCATGCAAGGGGTTTGTGCTTTGTTAACTTTCTTCCTCTTTCTTCTCACTCTTGATTGAAAACTTAAAAAGCAAGGACTTGGCTAAGACCCCACAGCATATCTTTGAGAAAGAGGAGAGAAAAAGGGCTTTGAAACTCAGTTATGCTTTTGCAGAATTCTGGAATCCTTTTGCTTTGCAGGATTTTAATTGGGGTTTCAGCTCAACGTATCCAAATCAAATACTGAAAAAAAAAAAAAAAAGAAAAGAGCCCCATCTTTCCAGACTTACTGGGTAAATTGACACTGTAAAAAGCAACTCTGGGTCAGACTGCACTCATTAGTTTTGCAAATCAGTGAGCTCAACATTACACCAGCCCCAATGAGATAAGGTTAAAATGTGTTGGTTTAATTGGATTCCCTTGTGCTCGGTAAACTATTTTTTATGGAAAGTATCAAAATATTAGCAAAATTAGATCAACTCAGATTTCCTCCAAGCAAATTGCACAAATTAGCAGGGTTTTGAAGGTCTCTGTAAAATCTCTTAGCTGTGTACCACAGCGATGTGACAGTGGGGAGAAATGTTCTCCCACGTTTTGGGATCAGATCAAGTTTGTAAATCACATTCATTTCTCCTCAGGCCAGAATTTCACATTTCCTGTGTTTTGATACTGATTATCAATGTAACTCATTTTCTCTGTGCGTTTGTCTCCCTGTAATGAGCTGTTCTGAGGGAGATGTGGTAGGTACAGGGATGATTAATAGCGTAAGGAAGCAGATTTACACAAGTTATTTCTTACTCATTGGCCTCAGGTCTACCCTGGACAGGATTCCTGTTGTGCAAAGTCCTGTACAGACATGGGACCAGAAGTGAGGTCCAACCACAGAGACAGGAATGAGCTGGAAGAAGGATGGGTTTGGAAAACACACTGAACAGTACCAGGGGTTGCAAAAATTCCCTTTGATTCAGGGGTTTGTGGGTTTTCCCTGCTCATACAGACCCAGTTTTTGTCATTGAAGAGGTCTGGATGGGCGCAGAGTTAAAAAAAAATGGAGTAAAATTAATGTTCTCAATTCTATGATATTTTGGGAGGTGTGTGGCTCATTCTGCATCAAGGACAGAAAAAAAATTGGTGTTGAACAATCTAATCCCCCTTTACAGCTGCTTCCACCTCTGTCACAATAGGCAACCCTAAATCCTTTGTCCCAAAATGAGGGACATCGTGGATTCATAGAATCATGGAATCTCTGGGAATGGAATGGAAAGGACCATAAAGATCATCTGGTTCTGGTCTCTCTTTCATGGGCAGGGACATCTTCCACTAGACCAGGTTGCTCCCAGTCAGGTTATTCCCAATTTTATGCGTTTCCACCTTCACTCATGTGCAGTGCAGTCTCATCATGACTTTTCCAGGTAAGTTGTCCAAAAATCACCCACAAAGACATTGTGGCAGTTCAGTATTTTCCTTTTAGCTCATCCTTTGCCATGTGCAATCACACAATAGCAAGGAAGGTGTGCTTCCTGTTTTAGCCCCTCTTAGATTAGAGCCAGAAGGCTCAGATCCACAAAAGTATTTACTAGACAAAGGATTTTGAAAAGGGTTTAGCTCCTGAAACAGGGATTAAGTGTGCAAATACTCCTCTGGATTTCTGAGATTTAAATATCACAGCACAAAGTGATTTACGAAGACAACAGAGGTTGGTTAATTGAGGAGACAGCTGGTCCTTTGCTTTTTTGTGTGCAGCTTCCTGGCAGAGATTCATCCACAGCCATTCATTCCTTCTTCTGCCCTAATCTTTTTTTTCCTTGTTTTTAGGATCTTTCCAGCTGAGCAGTGGCACTCTTTGCTAACACCCACCAATGTCAATGAAACGTGAACACCAGGGAGGAATAATGAGTCTGTATATTTATTGCACGGTGTTTCACCACAATTCCTTCTTGGAGATCCCCCAGTTTATGCAAAACCAGCCAGAATTTATTGTGTTCTGGGAACTGAAGCTCATGACAAGTCCTAGGAGGAAAAAATTTGAGAAAATCCTCCTGCAAGAGGCCCCAGGTTCACCTCGTCCATGGAGCACATCCCTCATCCTTGCCCTGGGGTCTGGGGGTTGACAGGTCCCAGAACTTTTCTCTTGCAGTCCTTTTTTCCATTCGATGTGCACATGGAAACTACCTTGGATCAGGGCTCTAAGGACACATTCCAAGTGCAGAGCCATCACCAGGTGGCTTTTCTACAAATTAACAAATTAATAGTTAATGCTGAAGGCTGAGTGTTGTTCAATAGGAACTTCCTTTGAATAGTAACAGAGCAAATCAACCCAGGCTTGGTTTCAAACCTTGCAAAACCCTTCTGAGAAACTTGTCTGACCTACATAGCTCAGAGCCAGAAATTTCACTTCAGCAACATCCACAAACCATCCCATTTATTTCTGCTTAATCTGCACTGTAGAAAACTTTTTTATTCTTTCCTTTTTTTTTTTAAATACATAATCTTCCCCTAAAGAGACTAAATGACGAGAGAATTTATCATGTCCACTGCTTGTCTGCTCTGAAGGTTGATTTAACTCCGTGATTAAAGATGTACACCTTGAATTCAGCTCTAATTTCGCTGACTTAAATTTCCAGCCACTGGAACTTGTTATGCTCTTTTATTTATTTATTTATTTTTGCTTGACTCAAGAGCAGTATCTGATAAGTAATTAGAAACTGTAATCGAGTCATCTGCTAAGCTCTGTTTCACTTAACTGAAGAAATCGTGTTCTTGATTGTCAGTGAAGAGCTCATCTTTCAACTTCACATCACTCTCCCATCATAGGTCCAAGCTATTCCCAACAGCGTCACTGTTATTTTTGTTACCTTCTGAAGAATACAAAAAATAAAGAGACATCTATATAAATATCTATCTTTTCTCTGACCATATTTTTTATTTCACAAACTGTCCTGAATTATATTTTTTAAAAGCAGGACAAAAAGAAATCACACACAGCTTTGGTGAAATAAAGAAAGCAGGAAGGTGGAATAGGGCTAAGTAATGACAGTCTTTAACCTAGAATAAATGTGCTTAAACACAATGTGCTAAGGAATAAGAGATGGGAGATGTCCTTTCAGAGGGAGGACACTTTTTCCCAATTTCTGACTTTCTTCTGAACAGGGTTTATCCTGGTCTTTCTTGCTGGCCTGATAAGCAGCCCCTCTACTGCCTCACCTCCCAAACACCTGAGTGGTTTCCTGTCCTGTCCAGAAGAGTCTCACCGCTCAGATCCCTGAGAAAACCCTCATGTGTGTAAATCACAGGAATCCAACTAAATAACTTTTCCCCCACATTAATCATACCCTAATCTCATATTATAATGTCAGAATTCTTCAGCATTTAAACATGCACAAAACCCCAGGTGACTAAATAGAGTTCAGTACTAAATTGCATCTGCATAATTACTCTTTTCTTCTTTCTGTCTGGTTCCATGATGCACTCTATGATTTTCAATTTTCTTCCCCAGGAAGCTGTTGTTACCGTGCTGGTGGATGTAAAAATACGTTTATCAATAATTCAAATTTTGTTAATTATTTGATGCCTCCTGTATCTCAGCTCTTTCCTGAGGCTGGGTAATTAGCCTGCCTGACCTATAAGAATGCCCTAAAGATTTCTTAGGTCTATATCTTCCTCTTCCCATTACAAAAGATGGTTTTGACACCAACCTGTGCTCCTTTCTTAGGTCAAGGTGGCACAATTCCCTCCCACCTCACTCTTCTGTTCACTTGACCCTTCTTTACTTTGTGGTGGACACAGGGACATCACACACTAACATGTGGGAAAGGAGCTTTTTTCCCTTCCCTTTTCCCTTTTAAATTATTGTTTCTAGCATATAATTTAATTTACACATTCTCTCTGCTTGATTGGCTTCTACCCTTGCAGCTCTCTGACAACAAATTGATAAAACTTGACCTTGATATTGTGAGAAATTTTAACAGCACTTAGAGCTTTGTAACAATTCTCTTGATTTGAGCATCAGATACAGACTAAAGCTGGTTAAAAAACATCAACCCTTCCACTCAGAGAGTATGAGAAACTTCCATTTCTACAACAGAAATATTCAAGCTTGATTTTCTTTTTGAGGGGGAATCTTTTTTCCTAGAGGGATAAGGCATCAGTGCAACAGGCCTCCCAGAGTTCTTGTGAAATCCTATTTCCTGGAGATCTTAAGGATTTGATTAAACAAAGCCATGTCTGACCTGACCCAGCATTTACAACACTCCTGCTTCAAGTTGGAGGCTGGATGAGGAGCTTCCAGACGTTTTACCCAGCTGGTAATTTTGGGATAGGGAGCTCTAAACATCCCCGAAAGGATCCTAAGTAATTGAGTGTCAAGGCAGAGCCTTTGCCTGGGTATTCAATCATTCCTGTGTCCTGAAGCCCTAATGAATCCCAGTCTAGGCTTTCCCACGTTCCCTTCTGTTTGTTCATTGAGAGTCAGACCCAGTTCAAAACAACTCAGACCCATCCTACACCCTCTAAAATCTTTTTAAATCCCACTGGCATTTTACCAACAACCATCTCCAAAGGTGGCTAAGGGAAGAGTCTCGTGTCTAGATAGCGAAGAGATACAGAGCTCTCCCATTTTTCAGGGCAAGAGACAACAAAGCCTGGCGTGATTCAGAGCTGCTTTAGACATTAGAAGGAGCTCTAACCTCTCCCTGGAACTTTATCTTCCTGATTTCCTCCCATGAGGTGTGAGTTTCTGAGGCGAGAGCATTTGGCAAAGGAAATGATTTCTCCACCCCACCCCTGTGTAGGTTTGAATCTGAGTTATCCACAGAGAGTGCACAAGGTGCAGCTGCACCACCATTTCCAACCACAAAGACTCAAACAGGAGCAGCTCAGCTCAAGAATAAACAGGAGAGTTTAGGGCTAATTATATGAGGCCTCTTAATTTCCATCTGGAGTCACAAAATCAATAGAAACTCCTTGCTTCATTAAATAATTGCAGTTGCCAATAGCTGGAGCTGTTCCACTTGCAGGTGTGCTAAAACCCTGTTTATTTAGTGGTTATCTGTCTCCAAAGCCTTTTTTCCAAGGAATGCAACCACGTAGCTGCCATTTCCTGCTGCAGAGAAAGAGAGGAATGAGGAAGAGGGAACATCTTGGGCTGATTTGAGAGGATTTGTGCTTGGGCTGAACTGCGTTACCCCCCAAAATTCAAATGACTGATGTGATGGATTCCTCCTCCCTCTACCTTCACACCTGCAGTATTTCAGGGAGACATGAAGGCAACAGCACTCTTGATTTAAATGGGAGAAAGTCTTGGTTTAAATGGGAGAAAGTCTTGGTTCGTTTGGACAAATCCATCACCTGGGTAAAATCAGCATTTGAAAATGAAGTTACAAAGGTTATTCTGGTAGTCATGGCCAAAATAAGATTCCAAAGGTGGTTAAATGAAGCAAAATCTGCTTTAAAAAACATCTTTTTTTTTCTTTCCAGATCTGTTTTGTGTACTGGGAAAAAGAAAGGTGGGCCAGTAGCATGACTTGAAAATCAATTTGATTACTCCTCTCTACACTAAAATGTCTTGTAATTTGTTGTCTTCCTCCTTCCAACTTGAAGTGCTCAAAATCCTTTTAAGCTTCTCCTAAAATCCACTTGGATTTATGTGTTTTTGGAAATTTTACCTTTCCAGGACAGGGAGGAGACAGTCCAATTTGGACTTGATGATCTTAGAGGCCTTTTCCAACCTTAATGATTATGGTGCTAAACAGAGGTGTGGATTTAAGTAGATATCCTACAAACAGCTGGAATTTGCTCTGACCTGAATTTGAGGAGGAAACTTTAAGCCTGCAAACTGATAATTCACGGTTGAGGTTGGTTTTGCATGTCTGGTCCTCCTAAATCCCAGGAATCAGGAGTTGTTGTGGTGATGAACAGCACCAAGGGGAATGGCCTTCAGTGAAAGTGAAGATGAAATAGAGTTCCAGCACTAAAGTGGAGATCTCTCAGACTGTGGAATATCCTCCTGCTGGCTGGAGCCACTGGTGGTTTGTGCTCATTTTCTGCTCTTGTGAAACCAAAATTCTTCAAGAAAAAAACACTATTTATGGAGCTTCTTCAAGAGTCTCCCTTTGGTAATGAACCCAATCCAAGCTGCAGTCTGTTCTCCTGCTGAGCTCCAAGCAAGTCATTTAGGGTTTCTCAAGATGTTTACACCGAACTGTAACCAAAATCTACTAGGATTAAGAGATGACTGTACCAAGCTGAACTGCCTGATTTAATGGACAGCAGAGTCTATCAGCTTTTCCATCTTCCAGCTAAATATTTATTAATCTGAATTTTAGCAGGACCATCTGGCTGGGACCTGCCTTAATGTGTAGATGTCTAAAAATCTCAGGTTGATTCCTTAAGGTCTGTATCAAGCCAGACCCATCATTATCTATAAGAAGAAATCCTTATTTTTGGGAATGAAATCTGGCAAAAAACTTGTAAACACAGTGAGCACTTTAATAGAATTTTGACTAATAAACCTTCAACAAAAGTGGATACCTGACATTTTCAGGGAGTAGCCACGATCTAAGGGTGGAACCAAGGAAAGTCAAGGAGTATCGTGTTAGATCAAAACAGACAAGTGTCACCTTAGCACAGGCAGCTTGTAACAGCCAGTAAATATTCCCTGGCTTGCATCTTAAAATGAGCATTTCAGTTGCTCCATTCAGAGTGTGCCTAAGGCAGTCTGTAGTGAAGGGTATTAAAACATCTTTTAAAGTACATTTCCCCCAGAATTGCTTGCCTTTGATGGGACCTTGAACAAAAAGTGAATTGGAAACAAGGAGAATTATACAGCTAAATTCAGCCTCTGTCTGGGCTGTTTCAAGGGTATGAAAGTGGAAAAGGAGAGTTCATTCTTCAGGTTTTTTTGGTAGAGGTTTTTGGTTGATTCTGTATGCATCCATAGAATAATGGATTCTTGGATGGTTTGGGTTGGAAGGAACCTTAAAAATCATCTTGTTCCAACCACTGCCATGGGCAAGGACACTTTCCACTATCCCAGGTTACTCCAAGGCCTGTCCAACCTGACCTTGGATACTTCCAGGGATGGGGAAGCCACAACTTCAGCAGATAAAGGCTGAGTGCAGTTAGAAATGAAGCTGGAAATGTTCACCCTGTGGACATTGCATTTTGGAGTAGACTGTGAAGAACAGGATTGGTAATGACACCTGAAACAGATCTTAAGGAGCAGAAACTGGAATACAGCAAGTTTGGGATCTCCTTGGGCATGATATTATCCTGATTTTTTATCTGTGTAAGGAACCAAGACCTGGCTGGATGGGAGTCTGAGCAACCTGGCCTAGTAGAAGGTTCCCTGCCCATGTCAGGGGGTTGGAACTCGATGATATTCCAATCCCAAACATTCTGTGATTCTATGGCTCTATGACTGTAGCTCCCAGGTACTCTGACGTCTGGGTAGTTCCAGGTCATCTCAGTCATGGCATGGTAAGGTTGAATCTCTTCTCCAAACAGTTTTTCCTATTAAAATAAGGAGTTCTTTTGTCCTCTCACAATGCGTAAGTGGCCACAGGAGACTGGGAGATGAATTCTGCAGAGCAAGGAGCAGGATTTGAAGAAAACTACAAGGACAGTAATTGGTGACTGTTGTTATCCAGTATGGGTGAGGAAAAATAAGGCTTCATTTATGAACCTCTGGATGTGGTACAACTGCCTTGTTTAATGAAGTGGTCAAATATTGTCCCTCTCATCCTCTGTAGGGATTAAGGGCAGAAGATCCTTTCATGCAGCAGCTTTGCAGGGTCTCATGTCTGTTGAGGAGAGGATGAAGCTCTGTGAAGCTCCAGGCCTACAGAAACTTGAGATCTGCTGCCCTAAATATTTCTTCAGGAGAGAGAGGAAAGATGTAGGACTCCAGGAAAAAGTTATCCTTGAAAAGACCTCTGGTTAGATGCCATCTTTGCCTGTTCTCTGTCAAATTAGAGTGGTAACATCCCTGCCCATGGTGGGATGTTTCTAACAAGATGATCTTTAAAGCCTCTTCCAACCCAAACTGTCCTATGACATTAAAATATAGGGTTGTGAGGGGAAAATAAAATCTCCCTGAGTCAAAAAAAGGAACACTCTGCTAAGCCTGTGGAGAGCATCAAAGCACAACAAATTGAGCAAGGCCACTCATTTTTCTGCCCTCTGGACTGACAGAACTGAGAAAAGTGCCTGAAATCATATCCCAAGCTCTTCCTCCATGGGTATGGGATAGAAATACCTTGATGACAAGAGGATGGTGCCAGATCTTTTCAGTTGTGCCCAGAGACAGGATAAGGATTAATGACCATTAAATAAACACATGAAGCTCCACCTCAACATGAAGAACCTCTTTCCAGTGGCAGAGCACTGGAGCAGCTGCCCAGGGAGGTCATGGATTCTCCCTCTCTGGGGACATTCCAAACCCACCTGGACATGTTCCTCTGTCACCTGCTCTGGGTGGCCCTTCCTTGGCAGGAGGGTTGGACTGGACGATCTCCAGAGGTCACTTCCAACTCTAATGATTCTGTGAAATTCAGGGAGCACCCAGTTCAGCCCCACAGTGCTCTGTAACCAGGTTGTTAATCCCAAGCTGTCCAGCCATCCAATCCTTGTGCTCCCAGCCTTGTCAGTCTCACAGGTGTGTCTGGGCCAGATTAACTCGAGCTGCTCAAGCAGAGCTCAAAGCTTGACCCTGTTCAGTGAGCAGGGAAGGAGGGCACTCAGCCTTGCCAGGCACTGGGACAGATGGTGCAATTAAGGAGAGCAGCTCTGCTGCCACGTTCAGTATGGTCACCCTCACTTCCATATGTGTCCTGTCATCTGAAGAGGGCTGGAGGCCAGCCAGACATCCCTGTGTTTGTGTTTCCCTGGCACACATTGCAGGGATAAGATTAAACAGCTCTGCTGGATCCAAAGGGTTGGGTCAGCCTGTGAGGCTGGTGATGAGATGGTGACCCCCACCTCCTGAGGACCAAGCAGCCTGGATTTGTACCCACTGTGGGCTTGATCTGCCGTGTTTACTGCTCTGGGGGTACAGTGTGGGTGAAGATGGTGTTCCCCTTTTTGATTACTGAGTGGGAAACTCCCTTGTGTCACTGAAATAATCAAGGAATGACAGTACAGAACAAATAAACTCTAACAGCCAGGTCAAGGACAAGGATGATGGGCAGCTGGGTGAAGATGAGGATTTTTGAGGGTACCCCAGTGGTATCCTGGGATGCTTTAGGAAGAGGATTGCCAGCAGGTTCAGGGAGGTGATCCTGTCCCTCTGCTCAGCCCTGGTGAGGCACATCTGGAGTGCTGTGTCCATTCTGGGCTCCTCAGGACAAGAGGGACGTGGAGCTCCTGGTGCAGGTCCTGAGGAGGGTGACAAAGATGATGAAGGGACTGGAGCATCTCTGATGAGGAAGGGCTGAGGAATTTGGGCCTGTTCAGCCTCGAGAAGAGACAACTGAGAGGGGACCTCATCCCTGTCTGTCAGGGTCTGCAGGGAGGGGCAGAGCATGGACCAGGCTCTGCTCCGTGGGGCCCAGCAATGGGACGAGAGGAATGGGCAGGAACTGATGCCCAGGAAGTTCCACCTGGACGTGAGGAAAAACTTCTGTCCTGTGCAGTGACTGAGCCCCGAACAGATTGCCCAGAGAGAGTGTGGAGTCTCTCTCCCTGGAGGTATTCCAAAACTGCCTGGACACAATCCTGTGCCCTGTGCTCTGGGCTGGCCCTGCTGGAGCAGGGAGGTGGGACCAGGTGACCCCACCGTGGTCCCTTCCAACCTCACACATTTTGTGATTCTGTGACTCTGTGATTTTGGGAAACTCTCTGGCTTCTCTTGCTTTGGCCCAAATGAGAATGGGCCTACACAGCTACAGACACAGGTCTGTGCCAGTTGTTGAACTCTCCTACATTGCTGCACCAGAAGACAGAGGAGAGTTCAGGCATATCTGACCAGCTCTTTTTTGAGCTGGGGAACAAATCTGACAATCCAGTCTGGCAGATGAAGCTGCAGCAGTGTAAACAAGGGATAGAAGAGTCTGAGGAAGATTGAAATGGATCAAACGGACTTTTGTGTGGGAAAATGACACTTTAGGTCAAATTTTGATTCTAAACTATTTAGAACTTGTGTTTCAATGCCTGTCAGGGACCGCTACAGTGAAGACCAACAAACTGGGCACGCAGAGGAACCAAGTTTCATAGCATGATATTCCATTTAATTCTCCTTTAAGCTGACTGGTTTGTTCATTTGATGTGGTCTGTTTTGGGAGTAATAAAGGTATTATTTGAGAATCCCAAAAGCTTCCATGAGTGTAGTTTTCCATTATCATTAGGGGAAGGACACTGGTGATTGCTCAAGAGCACATGTAAGGGCAAGCAGGATGATTCAGGGAACTTTTGGTCTTGGTTATGAGAAAATATTATCCAGACGTGACCTTTAGTTATCACCTCAGGTGAATAAAAACACATTCTGCCTCTGGAAGTTCCTGGAGGCACAGCCATGGGTAGATCTCCAGGACCTTTCATGGCAGTAACTAATTCAGATGTAAGACCTAAGGGGTGAAAGAGGAAAGAAGTTGTCAGGACAAATAACAGTGAAATATTTTGCAGCAAATGTCACCAAGGCTCTCACACCATCCACCCCAGAAAAGAATTGAGCTGGTTGGTGCTCACCTTGGCCCAGAATGCAACTTCCTGGCACTTGTAATGCTTTAATGACCCCGTAGTAAAAGCTGATTTAATTGTCCTAAGGCTCAGGACATGATGGAATAAAAGCTTGATCTTAAATCCCATCTGATTTCAACCCCCTGCCATGGGCAGGGACACCTCCTGCTATCCCAGGTTGCTCCAAGCCCCATCCAGCCTGGCCTTGGACACTTCCAGGGATGGGGCAGCCACAGTTGCTCTGGGCAACCTGTGCCAGGGCCTCGCCACCTTCACAGCCAAGGATTTCTTACCAATAACCAATCTGAACCCACCCTCCTTGAGGTTAAGGCCCCCCCCATCCTCGATGACAGTTCTAGTGAAAATCTTTCAAACACAAATCAGTTTTTGTTCTGACAATATTCATGGAGGACTTTTAGTGTCTCTCAACAAATCACCTTGGGAGAAAGTGAAGATTTTACCTTATCAGGTTTTTTCCCTGAGTTTTATTACCCACCTGTCTTAAAGTTCAGGAGAGATGAGGACAGTTACTGGTAAAGAACTGCATCTCTCCAAAATCTCCGTGTGTTTTGCTACAACTGGTGCAGGGATTGGAAACATTTATGGGTTTCCTGCAAGTTAAGATTCCACAATCCCCCGTAACTCTTATTCTGACTGCTTTACAGATGCTGCCCTCTTCAAAATTCAGCCTTGAGAGGGCATGTGTTGTTCCCTGAGATACTTAATGATTGCTGAGCCCAGAAATCTCTTTCTGTCTGCTATAAAGTTGGATTTGAGCTGCCATCAGCAAGAATTTGCAATTTAACGCATCGCCAGGGCATTGTTTAATTGGCAGTAACTCTCTGAACTCAACACTGCAATATTGAGGAATTAGATGGGAGAACAATTTGTGGACAACAAGTAAGTGCTGAAGCCTCTTCCTATTCAGTTGTCTTGTCACTTCAAGCTGTCATTCCAAAGAGTCCCTCATCTCTCTTCTCCTCCACTGCCTTCATCGGGTTCACCTTGGAAAGGATAATTAGCTCCTTGTCAACTACTCCTGAGTCCTGGAAAGGGGAGCTAAAATCAATTTGTCTTTCCAGCAACAGAAACCAGGAAGGAAGGGGAAGGCAGGCAATGGATTGAGTGGCAGGGAATACTGAAGCCCCTCAAAATAATTATACTGAGAGCTTGGGCAAGTTGATGTCAGTTTGATGAGGAGACTCTGGACTGAATTATTCTGTTTAAAAGAGAGAGAACAGAAAACAGATTTGCTGATGGTCAGCCATCAGCAGAAACAGGAGTTCATGCAAGTTTTTATGGATAACTCCACTGGCACGTCTGCATTCATTACCTTGGTGCCAATTGTAGGTGGGTCCTTCCTGAGCTCAGATAAGAGGCCTGAATGGAAAAGCCCAGAGAGAAAAGGGATTTCTGCTGTAGAATCATGGAATCCTATCATTGCTAAAGTTGGAAAAAAACCTCTGAGATCATCGGTTCCAACCTTCCACCAAACACCACCGTGCCCACTAAACCATGTCACAAAGTTTAGAGACAGGAGCGTCCCAGACATCCACCATGAAAGGCAGGATTCCCAGAGAAGCCAAATCAAATCCCCCAAAAAACTCTATTATATTTTTTTGCTGTTGTTCTTGAGGAAATTTTAGAGTTGACACAACATTACCATGCACTCTGTTGTTGGATTCATCTTGGAGAACTCCCTGAGCCCAGAGAATTGGCCAGATTTTGGGGAAATAATTTTCTAACAGTCCCCACACAGTCTATTTTTTTTTTTTTTTAGGGAATATAAGCAAATGGCCACTACAAGAAAAAAGACAGTTCAATTTCATGGAATTCCATATATATCAATGAAGGCTCATTTTTCTCTAGGTGTTTTGCATCCTACAAGTCTTTTGGAAAAGTCACTACAGGAAAAAAAAATAACTTGGAGGAGATTTCTAATACTGTTTAATACCTGGCTCACCGCGTCCAGGAAACCTGCTGTGCTATTGTCAGTGAATTTGAAATCGGTGTTAAGTCCAATTTTTGAGATTTCTGCTGCTGGAAGTCATTATTCTTGAGCATAAATGTTTTCAAAATGGATGATTTTTGTGTGAATTAATCACTTGTTCCCCATATTATTTACCACAGGCCCATTTTCTTCAGAGGAAAACAAAAAAGGCTCTTTCCAAAGGTTTCTAAACAGAGATAATTAATACATGGCTTTTCTGTCGTTCAGTTTGTTGCTGGGTTCAGCTATAGCTCAGGGGAACAGAACTGTTTCAGCTTCAGAAAGCCAAATCCTTGTTGTCGACCCTCCCAGCTAAGGCTCTAAAGCCAAATGGGAATATTGGACTGCTCAGCCCTCGCTGGACCTTGAGACAAAGCAAAAGGCAGGATTTTCTCCCAGTTCTGGCCTTTCTTGGTCACAGAACTGCAGGTGCCCTTCACCTGCCGGAGGATTTGGCTGTAGCACCACAGTTACTTCAAGGGAACTACAAAGGGTCACATCCACCCACCCTTTCTCAGGTAAAACTTTTCCTGTGCCGCCTTATTTAGATTCTTCTGTGCCCTATTTAGATGCTTCCACAATAGCTTGCAAAGCTGGAAAGAAAGAGACAGGGACATCCAGCTCATGCAAGATGCATGGTTGCATTTGCTAACAGGAGTGGTGCTTGCCCCACTTATTTCCTCTGGAGAGGCTGAAAGTGCCACACACCCTTTTAATCTTATTTTTAACTGTAAGTGGGTGCCTACGTTGCATCTCTTTCAATGGGAAGTGAAAAGAATTTCAGCTTTCTTTCTGAATAGGAAGGAGTCAAGCCCCAAATCTGGGGACTTATATTTGAAGGCACTGGCAAATAAAGGATGGCATTTATTGTTTTCTTTTTTTTGATCATTTTGCTTGTTCCTCAGATGTCACTCTCTGAGTGTGGCTTTTGGGATAGGTCCTCGTCTTGCTTAAGGTCTCAAATTGGGCAATCTCCAAAGGCTACTGTTTCTGTTTCCATTTGTTGGAGCACCTGAGAAGTCTCTATAATTCAGGAGCAATATCTGCTACAAACTCAGGTTTAGTGCAATTCCAATGTCCACCATTCCAGCTTCTATGGGAACAAGAACTCCTGAGGGTATCCACAGCTCTGTCCTGAATTTAGACACTCTGTGCACTTCCCCCCAGACCCCCCTGTCTCCCCTTGTCCCTTTTAGGTCACACACAACCTCTTGGGCAGGTGCCACCTCAACTTGTGTAAGTCCTGAAACGTCTCAGGAAGCCCTGAGACCTTTCAAGGTGAGATCCCCATATAGACCCCTAAATTTCAGGTTTTCAAAAGGGATGTTTCTTCATCCGAGCCAGCTGATTGTGTCCCCACCATGGACAAAGGGGATGCAGACAAGAGAATCAGAGCAATCCAGCCCGTCTGGCCAACCCAAGAGCCTCCAGCTCTCTGAGGATAAGATTAATCATAGGCTCAGAGTTTGGGTTGGAAGGTGTCTTGGGTTGAGTGTATGACGCTGTTTTGTTATCCCATATCACTGCTTTATACTAAACATGAATTCTGTGCCTCTGACTGGATTCCAAGAAGTTTCAAGGACAAACACGGATACTCCTGTGCTGGGACTCAGGCGGGTTTGCTTTTGGTTTTTTTCTTCTTCACTCACTCCCTCACTCCTAAGCTCTCGGCTCTGCCACAGAGAGCAGGGAAGAGAGAGTTGGGGGGCTTGGTAGTTTTTTTTTCTTTTCTTTTTTAAAACAAATTTTTAAAAGTTGTTTTGACCACTTTTGTCTTTTTTTTTTTCCTTTTTCCCTGTACCTGCTTCTCAACCAAGCTCGGTTCCCGGACAGAAGGCCATCTTATTGCCAGCACCACTGGGGGAAGGGACCCTGCCTTGGCCATCGGCGGGGGACCATGCCAAGGACTCTGTACTTTACACAAGTTTTTTCTTTCGCAAGTAGTTTATCATTTCATGTTGTTCATTTATTTCCAGTACCTTGTAAATAAACCGGTTTTTTCTTCCTTCTATCTCTAAGGAATTGCCTCTGTCTGGACCTGGTGGGGGAGGGGGGGCTGATAGTCTGCTTTCCCCCCCCCGGGAGGGCATTTTCCTCCGTATATTGTCTCAAACTGGGACAGAAGGGACCTGAAAGACTCTCCTGTTCCAATCCCCCTGTCATGGGCAGGGACAACCAGACCAGAATGGTCCAAACTTCATCCAACTTGGCCTCGGACGCTTCCAGGGATGGGGCAGCCACAGCTTCTCTGTGCCAGGGCCTCACTACCCTTCCCAGGAGGAATTTCTTCCCAATATCCCATCTAACCCTACTCTCTCTCAGTTTAAAGCCACTCCACCTTGTCCTATCACCTATGTAAGAAGTAAAGGAAAAATCCTCTTCTCCTGACATCTGTTCATTACATTCCAGAAGGCCATTACTTCCTTCCCTGTTCCATTTATGTGAGAGATGTGAATGTTGCCTTCCAGGAAATCCTGCCCACATCCCTGTGAAAAGCAGGATTTTTCAGGCTCCTTCAGGTAGTTTATGCCCTTGCAATTTGAACAGGATGGGGCCCCCTTCAAGAAGGAATTTTGAAGGCTTCCAGGGATGGGAACTACAGCACTTCCCTGGGGAGCCTGGTCCAATGCTCAACCACTCCTTCAGGTTACATGGAAAGCTGTGAGACATCGGGGCTAGACCAGATTGGTCATAAACCAACCTCTGACAGCTGTGGCCCATCTTATCCTTCATTCCCAGTGCAGTGCAGCTCCTGGATGGAGCAGGAGGCTCAGTCCTGTACGACATCAATTTATGCCTTGACACGTGGGGAAACCTGTGCAATTTATGGTTCTTCCACTGCAGATGTGACCTGCTTAAGCAGGACCCCACTTTTTGGAAACTGGATTGTGTCAATGACTTTGTAGATTAGGCTTTCTCCAAACCTCGTGTTTGGTGTCTAAACTAGAAAGACGTCTTCTGATTTCTTTCTGCTTTGTTTAAGTTATGCTAAAATATGCATTTTGCATGGAGAGGAAAAAGCAAATTACCTAGGCAGCACTATCAAGAAATATTCCCTGGTTGCAGCAACTCTTTCAGTGCTGGAACAGTTGGAATGTTACAACTTCCCTCCTCTGAATGGTCTCAAAATCTCCAGATCACTCCGGTTCCGTGGTATTAGTAAATGATAAATACTAAAAATATAGTAATTATGGTTAATGAATAGATATTTGATAGCTGCAATATGGCAGCTTTGGCAGCTCCAGGACTTCACAATGCCCTGTATTCACAATGCAGAACATAAAGATACTCCCAACATAAACATGTGACCCTAAACCCACTCACAAACAAAGAGAAACCAAAACAATCCTGGCCAAATGAGTGAGCAGCCACTGGTAGATTTTATAGCCACCTCTTTGGAAGGTCTCTGTACCTTCAAGCCCTTTGTCACACATTTCAATCTCAAATTCCAGCTAATAATGAAAGACACTTCCCTTCTCGGTGTATCCAGAAAACCTCTTCCCACTCTTTCCCTCTCCCCACTTGGTCCCACCAAGCAAACCCGCTCTGATCTGAGGGATCTCTCCATGAGCAGCAGATGGAGGGTCACTCAATGTGTTATGTTTGCAATCTCTTTTTTCCCCCTCCTTGGTGTTGTCTTTCCCTCTCCTAACATGTGACAGAAACCAGTGTGAAAAAGAGTACAGGAGAACACGGTGGTGTTCAGGCCTCTTTGGTGCTGTGAATATAGAATTTTATCAAGCTGCAAAGACAAAGGTCACTCTCCTTTCCCCTTTCCCACCTCCATTTGCATCATAAATCTCTCTCTCATGTATAAATTGAGGAGTGTTGCTTACAGTAACCTCCTTTCTTCAGGGAGTTTTCAGCTGCTTGGTTTAAAACTGGATATTCACAAACTACTGAGAGGTTTAATCTTATTTTCTAAAGGTGTGCAAATAAATTGCCACAGCTGAAGTGGAGCAGGCAGCAAACGGGGAGCTGTGAGTGGGAGGTGAATGCCACATGCACCCTCTCATGCTGTACTCTGATGTTGGTGCCCCAGGCTCCCACAGCTCCTCCCTCGGGCTTCCATTCCAACAAATGCTGGGATTTGTTGCTATTGTTATCGTTATTATTTCCTGGTAATGTTTTGTAAGTCGCAGCAACAACACGATAACAGCAAGCTCAGCCCGCTCAACAATATGTAAATATTTCCCCGTGGGAAATGAGATAGAAAATTCATGTCCACGGATTTTCAAAAGGTCACTCAGGCACCGGTGTTTGAACACCAGCAATCTGCATCCCAGCTGCCTCCAGCAATAATTCCTGCTTAGGTGCTCAGCAGGCATGGAGAACACGGGAAGTGAGGTGTGTAAACGGGGCTGGCAGAGAGATGGAGACGGAGGATGTGAGACCAGGACACCAAACAGGAGAGGGCGGAAAGGAGGATGGTTCTTCAGGCACAGAATTTGTTGGTCTGAAGTTATGCTAAAGACACTACCCAAAATACTCATCTACAAATGTCACACATGTTTTCTCCAGGGCATTTCGCGTCTCTTAGGAAAATCAAAGAATCGTGGAATGGTTAGGGTGGAAGGGACCTTCAAGAGGCATATGGTGGGATTCTTGGGGTGTCCTGTGCAAGGCCACGAGTTGGACTCCGTGACCCTGATGTGTCCCTTGCAACTCGGCATATTCTGTAATTCTGTGATTCTGTGGTCACGCCGTTCCAAATCCCTGCCATGGGACAACCCGGNGATTCTGTGGTCACGCCGTTCCAAATCCCTGCCATGGGCAGGGACAACCCGGAAGCATCCAAGAAGAGGCTGGATGGGACCCTGAGCAACCTGGTCTAGTGGAAGGTGTCCCTGCCCATGGCAGGGGCTTGGAACTGGGTAATCTTTAGGGTTCCTTCCAACCCAAACTGCTCCATGATTCTATGATCCTTGTTGTGGGATTCCCAGGGAGAAGAAGGTTTTTTGCACACAATGTTCTCTACCTGATTTATTTTAAAAATGCTTTGCTTTGCCAGGGTTTCTTTCAGCTGACACATTTTATTTTCTTCATTGACTCTGATTTACATTTTCTACTCAGGCAACGACCCGTACACTTCTTTATGTTGTACCTCCTTTGTCTTTAAGGCTATTTATTTGTGATCTATTGCCAGCAGCTCTTCTGAAGCAGATTGAAAAGATTAAGAGGATTGAGATGACAAAAAGAAGTGCTTGCCAAAGAGGAAAACCTTTAGCTTTCTGTTGCTGGATGCAGAATTTTGGCTTGCAGGAGGTAAAAAACAGAGTGGGTTTGTGTGTGCATGTGGTTGGTGTTTAGATCCTCTCCTGTGTGCTTCTGCTCATGGGGGAAGTGGAAATAATTCCCCCTGAACTGGCAGGGATCAAAGCAGAAAAAGGCACAGATCACTGAGTGGGACCAGAGGAGACAAGAAGATGGGTGGAAGGTGCTGACACACAGACTCAAATATCTCTGGAAGATTCATTTTAAGATTTTCTTTAAGAAGATACTGAACTTGAAGTACTCAACAGAGTGTGTTTAAACGGTGTGAAAATGTCACTGCGTTTTGGGGGACACAAATCTCTGTCCTTCCAGCGGGCCCTCTGGCAAAATCCAGTGCAAAGGGCAGAAATCCCACATCACTCCTGTGAAATGAGCAATTGTTGCAACCACTTTGGGGCTGGGAAAAGGGAGCTCAGACTTGTTCAGAGTGAGGAGCTTCAAGTTCATGTCAGCAACCAGGATGAGTTTCATGAGACCTGATTCTCCCTTCCTAATGTCCTGACAAAGAGCTTTTACCTCCCTCCATGTAATTTTTAAATTAATGTCAATATTGAAATAACATCCAGATTTCTCTGCCAGGTTTCCTCTCAAGGTTTTCTCCCCCCTCTCTTCTCTTCTCTCTTGACAAAGGCTCATTTGGTTTATTAAAATAATGCAATGAAACTAGTAGAATTTTTTTTAAACTGATATAAGGAGGGGGAGAAAACCCTCAAATTTTGTGACTTTTTGCACTTGTACCTTTGAGAGGGAAGTATAGAAAATTACAAGGCACCTACACTGGAGTCAGGATTTCATCTTTCATCATACAGATAAAGAAGTACCATAGATGGGTCTCAAATATTTTCTTATATGTGGTCAATTCCAGGCATCTGCCTTTAGTAGCAAGAATTTTCTTGATCACCTGTTTATACTGAATATTCTCCAAGTCCCTTTAGCATGGGAAATGGCTGTTGGAATCATGGAAAAAATGTTCAGCATTGCTCAGAATTCTTCAGTCTAAGCCACTGATGAAAAATTAGCACTGTCTCCGTCGGAATGTAGTGGCTCCATATAAAAACATGGATAACTCCAGTGTTCCGTGCTGTGTCCCAAAGTCCTTCCAAGCTTTAATTTTCTGTTTATAATGGGCACAATAATTGACATTAAGTTCCTTCTCCGAAACCGAAGGATTTTGATATCAAACATCGCATTTTTCTGCAGAAAGGAGTTATCTACAGGCACAACAATTCCTGGAATAACTTAGTGTTTGCAGGGACATCCCACCGTGGATACACATTGCAGCCTGAGCTCAGTGTGACATCATTCCCTTCCTGCCTCCCATCCTGTTGTCATCCCGAGGTGTGTTTTGAGTGCAGCTCCACGTGTTGGTGTTCCAAAGGCAGGGAGCTCAACATTCCCATATCCCGAGCGTGGCCCTTCAGTCCGGCTTGGGAAGGTCCTGCTTTGCCAAATGATGACCCAGGCACATGGAGCCTGATTTGCTCTACTGACAAGGTGGGACTGCAGGGAGAGAGATTAATTTGAATTTGCAAAGTAGAGGATCATTTGGTGCTAATCCAGACTCCCTGATACCGAAATGAGATATTTGAATTTCATTGTCAGGTGCCCATCTTGGCTGGCTGCCTCCTGCTGACTGCCTGGGAATGGAAATCCCTCTTTGCTTCAATCTTGACACAGGCATGGGAATATTTTCCATTTGCAGCTGATCAGGGAAACCAGGGAAGGTCTAGGGACTAGGGATTCTTCCACTTTTTATTCCATGGGAGATTTAATCCTGCTTCCAAGCCCGGATCCAGCCTGTGATGACATTGCAAACCTGCTTGAGAGCATTAGTCAGAATGCCAGCATTCATCCACTCAGCAATGACTCCTAATTCCCATTACAGGCAAATCCCCATCTTTCCCTGCAGCTTGATTACCACGGTGATTAATTTGAAAGTCAACATATTTACCCAAAATACAACATCATTAAAAAGACTAAACATAAAACTGCATATTTACAAATATCTTAACTTGACGTGATTAAAACAAACACCCTCGTCTCTCCTTGTTTGGATGCAGGCAGAGGAGCCCAGCTTCTCTTTCACCTTTATATTTTCCTGTCAATAGATGGCACTAGAATTTTCTTCATTTTTTACTACAAGATTAGATTTCCGTATGATACCTCCTGCCCTCACTTGGATTTTTTGGTTGCTCATTTCCAAGGGGATATTTTGTTCTTAGTACATATGGAATATCACTCCAGTTTTGCTTTCAGCAAGTAAATCTTTGCATACTTCATAAAGACTCAATGCCACGAGACTGACTTTTTCCCATTGTGAAAACAAAATTAATTTAAAGTTTTCATTTCCATACTGATGGGAGAGTTCACCAGGAAAAAGCCTGAAAGATCTCTGTATAGGGTGCCTTAAAAAATCCTATGACTTTTACTCCATCATCACTATGAAAATAGGAGGATATTGCTCCTTTTCAATTATGTCTTTATTTGAAGAATGATCAGTGGGTTGCATGAAAAGCAGAGATATTAAAAAGTGTGAATAAGATTCTCAGTTTGTTTTACTCTACTCTCATAAATACAGGACCTGGTGAAGGTTCCCTTTTCATACCATGTGTATCTGCTCAGCTTTTCTAAATAAACCTGCACTTTAGGAAATACATTTAACATTCTGCCAGGTGCTCTTGTCTCTGTCAGTGTGGAGTCCTCTTGCATTAAAGCAGAAATTCAGCTGGCCATTGTCATCCCAAACAATCCTTAGTTTCATTTGCCTATGATTAGGAGAGGATGTTGTTGTGAATGGCTCCTCCAGGGTGAGAGAATCGATGGATTTGGATATCAGAGGTATCAAGAATAAACAGGGCTCACATTCAGTTTATTGTCTTGCCAGAGAATCTTTGAAGGAAAAGTGTCAAGACAAAATGAAAATTTGCTGTCCCAGCTCCCCAGATGTTAATAAAAGCGGTGTTTTTCCAACTTGTGAGGTTATGATGAGGATAAAGATAAAATGTAGAAGTCCTTTCTTATTTCATAGAATCACACAACTGTTTGGGCTGGAAAGGACAGTCAAGACCATCTCATTTCAACCCCCTGCCATGGGCAGGGACACTTCCACTAGTCCAGATTGCTCCATGCCCCGTCCAACCTGGCCTTGGACATTTCCAGGGATGGGGCAATCACATCTTTTCTGGGAAACCTATGCCAGGGCCTCACCGCCCTCCCAGGGAAGAATTTCTTCCTAAAATCCAACCTAAATCCACCTTCCTTTCTCTTAAAGCCATTTCCCCTTGTCCTGTCCCTGGGAGACAAATTAATAGGCATGCAAATCTTCTGATATGCACATATTGGTCATGCTCCCAGCCTGCATGGAGTTAGGAAACAGCCATGAGTTAAATCCATGACAGGCCAGCGATGGGGAAGTTCCCCTCGTGTTGTTCTGAGATGACATCAGGTCATGACTAAGGAATGATGATGGGAGCCCAAAGGAACCAGTGAGTCCTGGACCCCACGAGGTTCATTCTCACCAGATCTCTGTATCACAGACAGATCTGTTTAGCTGTGGCGGGCAATTTCCAGCTGGCCCAGGGCTGCAGCATTTTACTGTTTCAATGTTATGCCTTTAACAGCAGTGGCGCCTCCATCTCCTAACTCAGGACTTATTAACATGCCAGTTAAAGCACCTGGGTTTTGACACAGGAGCAAGGAGAAGGTGCAGAAATTAAACCACTACAATTAATTATGTTTGCCTCTCTGAGCAAGGCAGTGGTGTCCTGGGATTTTCTGTCTGTCTTCCTTCCCTTTGTTCGTCTCCCTCCTCGGTAATAATGCAACACTTGTAGAAATTAATTTGGTGGAAATTGATTAAAGGTGGACATTGTTTGCTCAGGGAAGTAATTGTCTATGACACCTGGTGATGGGAAAGATGTGCACACAGAGGTGCAGAAAGGAGCACGTTAATCTTCTCCTCTCGAGCTGGAAGTGTTAGGAGGTGGGTCAAGGAGGTGATCTCAGCTGGAAAACATGGAAAAGAAGACAAATGAAATGAAAGTTTTGTGGAAGGAAAGTGAGTTCAGCAGCAGCAGCCAGCTAGAGAGGGAATTATCACAGGGTCAGAGAATGGTCTGTGTTGGAAGGAAACTTCAAAGATGTCCAGTTACAAACCCTCAGGCCAGGGACACCTTTCACCAGACCAGGTTGCTCAGGGCCCCATTCAACCTGGCCTTGAACACTTCCAGGGATGGGACAGCCACAGCTTCTCCAGAAAACTTCTTCAAGTGTCTCCACACTCTCAGGAAAGATTTTTTTTCCTAATATCTAACTTAATTCTGCACTCTTTCAGTTTAATGTCTTGTCCTATCACTATTTCCATAATTAAGACTGAGTCAACTCGGTGAAAAACCACTCACACTGTGTTGCATATTTGTGTTTAATGTCTGGGCCTTGATAGTCCCTGTAATTAGCAGGAGTTTTGACTCAGGTCTTCATTGCTTCTCCAGTTTATGCAGGTAAGACTGGCCAGGGAATAGGTCAAACACGTCCTGAGATTCCTTCTGTTAAAACCTGAGTGAGAACAGGTACTTACTTTATTTATTCATTTATTTATTTATTTATCCACACAGTCTGGAAGGGACTTGGAGCAACCTGGTCATGGAAGGTGTCCTTGCCCCTGGCAGAGGGTGGGAAGGAGAGGACCTTTAAAGTCCCTTCAACCCAAACCGTTCTAGGATTCCATGATTTTTCTTTCTGGTCTTACACCACCAGAAGATTAATATGGAATCTCTCCAGACAGATGGTTTCCCTGTTTTGTGTCCCATCCTTGGTACGTCCTCAGTGGATGAAGTAGAGCTCTGTCCTTCTCCATCCATTTCTCTTCCAGTGAAAGTGGAAGTAGGAGAGGAGGGAGTCCAGGATTACAGCTGAATCCAAGGATTTCTCTGTGCCATTTGACATCACACCCATGAGCTGATGCAAATGGTTTTAGCCCGAAAATCAAGGATTTTGTCACAGACAAATCACTGAGCCATGTACAAGAAAACAGGAAAGCAAGGAAAAGGTGGTTAGAGAAGAGCACAGAGGGCAAAACCTAAGAGCTGAAATTACAGGAAGCAAGAAAACCCTGTTCTGATAACCAAGATCCCAACTGTCTAATAAACCTTCAGTAATTTCTCCAGTATTAGAGGAGCCTGAGATCATAAATGAGAATATCATAAAAGAAAAAATCATAAATGAAAAAGAGAGCAGAGCAAAAACCAGAAAGAATAAGTTGGAAATGCTGCAGCTCCATGAAGGATTTAAAAAAAATGTGTTCATCTCTCTCTCACATCATTTTATCTCTCTATTTCTTTAATATTGATTCTTTTTGTCAACCAGACAAATTATTCTGCAGTATTTTTAACACTTTTTCCGAGTACCATCTGTTTGCATGATAATTTCCCCCAAGTCCTTATAAGGGCTGCAATAATCCCTTTGTGTTAACTTTTATTATTGGATTTCCAACTGCCTTAGCTCCGAAGGAGCAGCACGGGGAAATGTGTGTATTAACAAATAGCAGTTCCCCACAATTGCTACTGAAATTAATCATAAAAAAAGGATTAAGTTTCACTACCTCATCAAGGCACAGCATTCACAGAGGTGTGGGTTGGAGTCACGAGGACAGAGGAACAGGTCCAGACCAAGTACAAGCTGTCTCCAAAATAAGTCAAATCTGCATGATTTTGGGAAAGAGCAAAACCAGAGAAGATGGAGATGGTGCATACTCATTTTTTTTCCATTTTCCAACCATTTTTAGTTCTATACCTGAGCCTGTGGTAACCTTCCTATTTATTAATTTCCAACAGGAATATTTTCTGAGGGTTCACACAGCCACAAAAGATGGTTTGAACCCAAATTGCCATCTTGCTGCAAAAAATCCCTTGAAAGAGCCCTTCATATCTACAGCTGTGTGGGTTTAGGCAGGGATAGAGTTAATTTTCTTCACAGCAGCTTGCACAGGGCTGTGTTTCGGATTTCTGATTAAAAGTCTTGACCTTGCACAGCGTCAAGGCCTTTTCTGCTCCTCACACCCCTACACCAGTGAGGGGGCTGGGGGTGCAGAAGAACCTGGGAGGGGCCACAGCTGATCCCAGCTGGCCAAAGGGATGTCCCACACCAGGTGCTGTCGTGCTCTGCAGTGAAAGCTGGGAGAAGGATGTTTGGAGTGGTGGTGTTTGTGTTCCCGAGTCGCTGTTACTCAGGATGGAGCTTTGCTGTCCTGGGCATGGCTGAGCACCCCCCTGCCCTTGGGAAGGGAGGAATGAATTCTTTGTTTGTCTTTTCTTGGATGTGCAGCTTTTGCTTTTTCTATTAATCTGTCTTTATCTCAACTCGAAAATGTCACATTTTTACCTTTTGATTCTCTTCTCCCTCCCAAGGATGAGTGAGTGAGCAACTGAGTGAGACTGAGTTGCTACTTGGGGTTAAACCACAACAAAATCTTCTTTTAAAAATCATGTCCTTTAGTTTGTTTTGTATCTGCCTTCCAGACATTGCATTCATTCACCTACTCCCAGCAGAGACGTGGTGAATGGCCAACCCTCATCCAGGCTCTCTGAGGGCTTATGATATTCCAGCAGCAAGAAGAGGGACACACGTCTCATGGAAAAGACCAGGAAGATGAGATGTATGGAGCTGAAGAGCATTGTTAAAGTTGTCATGTGCATGTGTGATACTCAAATGCTTCAGGTAGGTTATCGCACACACACATCCCATAATATCCTATCAGAACAGGGGGACATTTGGTGCTGCTTCAACATTCAAAGGGGTGCTTGGCCTTCCAGACCACCAAAATCACCTTCCAAATACTTCTCCCTCCTCTGGCAAGGAAGATAATCCTAAACATGTGTCAGACCTGTGCTGAGACCAACAAAATGCAGCCCCAGGACTTTATTACAGAATTTGCCTCTGCCATACATGAAATAAGGAACGTGTGCCCTGGGTGTGTCCTTGTTGGAACCAGACTCCCCGTTCTATGATTGCCCCCACACTTCAGTAGCAGAACGTTTGATATTCACGTTCTAATATTGGATTAAACATTATATGAAGACTTTGCCTTTCAGATTCCTTTTGCTGTACATTATAAATTTGCCTGCTCTGCAGAAGAGCAGAACAAGGACTTTGTTCCTTTATTCCAACTGTGAGACAATGTCAATAGATAACTGTGCATTAAAACTTCAAGATCATATTATTTAGACTTAATTCAATTAAACTTTTTTTGTGCTTTTGTTGGCAGTTTTCTATTAAGGTCATTCAGACAAACTTACACTTAAAAAGAAATAGCTGCAAAGTCTTGCTGCTTAATATATAGGAGTGCTTCAGTTGCCAAAGTCCAAGGTGAGTCAAAGGAGCGACTGCTCAGGTAGATCAGAACATGCCAGCAAACAGCCAACCTCAGCCAAGTCATTGCTGTCACCAGCAAATAAAAATTCTTTTGTCAGTTCATTGTTTTATCTGTGTCTTCTCTTTACAGGTGCCCTGGCCAGTCACAGAGGAAAGGGACTGCACTGAGTTCAAGAAATCTCAGCAGTGTAGAAAGGTCCCAAGAGCACTGAGAGTTTTCTTAGGGACAAAATTTATCCTGAGGTTTAGGAACAGCGAATGCATTTTTGAATCAGTGTGAAAATCATCATCGTAAAACATTGTGTGAGGAAGGTTGCTTTGCAAAGACATAAAATCATAGAATCAGAGAATCACTGAGGATGGAAAACACCTCCAAGATCATCAAATCCAACCTTTGATCAAACACCTCTCCAGCCTCGGTTTTGGTGGGTCCATGCACTGGGGCTTAGAAAATCCCTGAGCTATGGAACACATTGGAAAAGGTTTTAATACAACCTCAGCAAAACCAGCAACCCTTGGCTGCTGTCCCAGGTGTATTAACACTCTTGCCAAGTGCTGACCTGTCTGTAACAAAGGCCTCTGAGTCTGACACGAAGTGTAATTAATTGGGTGGAGAGGCCTCCATGGATTTCAGTGGGATCTACACCAAGACTCTCAGTGTGAAGGAGGGGCCACTTCTGAGGTGACCCATCAAGGCCAAAGCAATGCCATACACACTCCTTGCTTTCACCTGCTCCAGGTCTGAAACTGGAGCTGGCAGTAAATTTCTTCAAATATTTGTGGAAATCTTCACTTCAGCGATTTGGGGATGTTTCTGCCAATAGGCATTTGTAGTGTCTTGGCTGATGCAGAAGCATCTCCTATTTACTTGTGCAAATTTCTATTTGCCTGAAAAGATCATCTGTAGTGATGTGAAAATGGTGATGTCAAGAATTGTGCCAAAAACCAACTCCATGTTTCAAAGTCCAGACACTGAAATGTTTCAGATATCTCCCAGTCCTGCTTTCTCAACATCCTACTGCTTATTTTCCTTGATTTTTCTTGGAAAGAAGTAATTCTGTGACCTATAGGGAAAGCAGAAACAATACCTAACCAGTAGCTGACTGTGGACAGCCAAATCTCATGAATAAAGATAAAAACTGGATTTGCTGGCCTTGGATGAAATCTCAGTATGTCAAAGCTCCTTCCATGCATATGTCCACCATGGTGGTGCTGCCCTTTCAAGCTCCATTTGAGACTCATTTAATGAGTTTTAAAATGACCAGAGAGATGTCAGAATTGATAAAAAGGTGCTGATTATACCAGAAAAAGATGTTTTAGTGTGGATAAGAATAGAAAAATACCATTGCATGGTGAGTGCCAGTTGTGTCCAGTTGTGTCCAGAACTGAATCTGAGAAATCTTCTTGTCATCTCTTGTGCTAAATATGGGTTTTTTTCTCAAAATATGTGCTTCTTTGGAGAATGAATAGCAACAAACAGAGGGTGATTGGTCAATGATCTTGGAGGTCTTTTCCAACCTTTATGATTCTATGATTCTACATTCTATGAAAATAGGGCTAAATGAAGGACTTTTATGGAAAAAGTAAGACAGGTTTTTGGTGCTCTTGGGTCTGGAGTGGGTGAAGTAGAAATTCTTGTCCCTATCACAGACCGTGTTAACAACATTTTGTAAATTTCTTTAGTTGGATTATTTATCTGTAAAGTGTTTATTTGCCACTCTTTTGCCATTACAGTCAGACTAGTGTATTCCTGGGATATTTGCATAATTCATTTCCATGTTGCCGAAGATGTACATGGATCTTCTGTAATTGTATCATAGAACCATCACAGAAAGGTTTGGGTTGGAAGGGTCCTTAAAGATCACGCAGTTCCAACCCCGTGCCATGAGCAGGGATGCCACTCTCTCAGGTTGCTCCAAGCCCCATCCAACCTGGCCTTGGACACTTCCAGGGATGGGACAGCCACAAATTCTCTGGGCAACCCATTCCTGTGCCTCGCCAACCTCACAGGAAACAATTTCTTCCTACATCTCCTCCAAATCCCTGCTCTTTTAGTTTGGATTGTGGATATCATCACCCAAATTGTTGTGTGTGCATGGTGTAAAGATGGAATACTATGAGAAAAGAGTAGATTTAAATTTCTGCTCTTTATTATGAAGATCCATGTTGGAGTTTCTTGCCAGTTTAACATCTTGAATGCCCCCACCCATCAATGCCAAAGGAAACGTTGCACCAGCAGAAGGGCCCTGCTGTTTTACATTTCCGAGTTCACCTGTGAGATGCTGTTACACACAGATTGAAATATAAAATGCAATTATTCTGGAAGCAGAGAGAGGTAATAGGATGGCTCTACCTGACCTGACTTTGAAGTGTGGTTAAAACCTGTTAAGAACAAGAAGAAATGTGGCTCCCTGATGCTCATTTTCAGGGGTAAAAAGTGAATAACGGAATATAACAGAAAAAAATATTCTCTTATTACCAGAAGTTATTCAAGGATTTGATGGAGATAGGCGACACGGATGTGAACTGCAAGATCAAGTGATAGATCCAGGGCACCACAGTTGAAAATCCCATTGTGAGCTTCTTAAAATGCTGGGTTTTTTCTTACATGCGTGGAGCACTTTCAAACTCTAAAGATGGAAAAAGCACTCACAGCTATTATAAAAGATTCCTCAATAATTGATTCACTATGCTAATCCTTCCCAAAATCAACCTACATTCTTCTTTCAGTCTCTGCTGCTCAAACCTCGTCACAGAAATGTGAAAAATGAACTGCTTACAACAATTATCAACAGAAAAAAACCCCCAAAGTTTTCTTTCTGCTTGCTTTTCTTTGTTTATTGGATTGTTCTTAGTGTGTGGTTACAATTATTTCATTATCTCCTTCTTTGATATGTATATGTTCCAGTTTATGCTCAATGGGATTGTCTTCTGGCATTCGATATCTGAAAGCCAACCTTTTTATTTCCAAATTTCAAGGAGCAGGAACGACCTGGATGCAGGAAGCTGGTATTTTTGCAGCTCAGAGTGTTGGCAAAATCCATATTCATGTGGTCAATCTTCCACCACTTTCCCACCTATTGGCCACACCATGATCACTGGCCTGCCAATGATAGAATTCCTATAAAATTCCATCATGCAGAAACTTAGTGAGTGCATCCAGCTCTCCTCCATGGAGAAAATAAAACCAGAAAAAAATAATCACTCTCAAACTAACTTATGTTTTGCCACAGTGGATCAGACTTGTGTTTTCCCTGTCCCTGGATTAGAATAATTACCCTAGGGAAGGACATAGCATTTATTCTTGTAGAGACCAGAGGGAAAATCTACATCTCAGTGTGCAGCTGTAGACATCACACCTTTGGGTACCCTTATTAGTTCCCTGCTTTTTTTCCTGGAATTTCAAATTTGGAGAGAAGCAAATGGTTCCCTTGCTGAGGAAGCCCAGCCTCGGAAAAGGATGTGTCTGACTCCAGAGTCCAAACTGGAGGTGGTGGGTGTGTGAGTCACAGAAGCATGGAATGGTTTGGGCTGGAAATGACCTTAAAGATTATCTTGTTCCACCCCCTGCCATGGACAGGGACACCTTTCACCTGACCAGAGTGTTCCAAGCCCCATCCAACCTGGCCTGGGACACTTCCAGGGATGGGGTGTCCGCAACTAAAAAGGCCACATCATTTGTCTGAGGAACAATGAGCTCCACCTGGAGAGTTCCACAAAGCACAGCCTCTCCTACAGCACAAGGAAGGTTGGGCTGGCAGCCACAGCATCTAAAGACTCTCTGCAGAGGCTCCTGAGAGCCTTCAAACTCAACAGAAGTCACTGCTCTGCAGATAAGCAAATTCTATCCACCCTCAGGCCCACCACATCTGGATCATTTTGCATTCCTTGGCCTCGGCTGCATGTTTTCTATCTCATCTCATCATCTCATCTCATCTCATCTCATCTCATCTCATCTCATCTCATCTCATCTCATGGCAAATTTATGAAGGCAAAATTGTCTGCCATGTCACTCAGGGAAGGTTTTTGACTCCTGTGTCAGCCCAGGCTGCTTTGTCCATGTTGTGCACCCCAGGAACATTGGAATGTTAGCTGAGGGAAGCACATTCCTGCTCACAGTGAGAGACTTACATCTGATACACAAACAGAATCTGAAGTCAATACAGGCAGGATGAGGTTTCCCAGCCCTGTCTGGTGAGGTTGAAAGTCTTTGATAGGGACAATAAAACACTGGCTCCGTTTGGTTTAATATTTACCAGATAAAATCCAGATGAGCTCTTGCTGCTTGGTTGGCAGAGCAATGACTCAGGGGTAAAACAGAAAGATCACTGAGGTGAGACCCCCCTCGACTGCACTCTGAAGTCAAGTCCTGTGTGCGAATTGTCACTGCTGTCATGTTTAAAGCCAGTGCTGTAGACTCCCCTACTCATAATTACTCTGCAATAAAGCAAGAGCAAAAACCCATTTGTCAGTTGTTTCCTCTGTCTGTTGAAATATTCCCAGCATCTCCCACTTCCCTCAGTTCCTTCAAGCAATCATGTGAATTTAAAGGATTTAATTGCAACTTGGAGACCGCTTTGTAAGACCGGAGGCCATAAAGCAAAGCTTATCAGCCTTGGTAGACACACTACAAACCTTATTATGGTTTTTGTGCCTTCAGGGGCGGGGAGAATGGAATGATTTGGCAGGGAAGAAGAGAAAGGAAAGAGAGGCACACAAAACAGGTAGGACATGAATAATTATAGAATCATTTAGGTTGGAAAAGACCCTTAAGATCATTATGGCACCTTGTAAAGATTCACAGACCGTGGAAGCTGCTCATCATGAAAATGCAAATGTCTCTCTCTGTGTGATCTGAAGAGAGAGCAAAAAAAGAGTCAAGGAGCTGCCGGAGCTGGCAGGAGAAGTGTTTAAGGACATGATCAGCTCACACACAGCGAGTTTGAAACAGGCACTGATTTTTGTACTAACTCAACTGGCATGTGAGAAAGAGGGATATGTTAATGGGAAAAGGGAAAGGAGACATGAGCTAAAGAAGGGAAAGGGAAAAAGTGTTCGTCCTGTTGCTACAGAAAGGAATGGATGTAGCAGCTCTTTTTCTTGACATGCGATGTTGAACAAACCTGAGGGTCACTCCACAGTCATGACAGTCAAAAAAAATGTCAAAACTTATTTCTCAAGTGAATATTTCCTTTCTTACATGAATACACCTTCTGTAGGATGGACGGGACTTTGAAGAGACCTTTCTGAAAGGCCACCCTCTTGCAAGTGGTACATCAGATGGCCATTCTAGGATGGTAAGGCAGGAAAAAGGACCATTACCCAAATTTTATTTGGGAATTTGTCTCTGAATATCGTTGCTACCATGCCTTCTTGAGGCTGGGAAAATGGTTCAGACAATGGGCACCACCTTGCCAAGGGGCAGCCACAAAACTTGGCAACCACACGAGATTTTAGAGAAACTGTCCCCAGGTTCTTTTCACTATTACAGAATCTAAATAGAACCTTCACTTCTGTACATTCAGATCAAATTATAAGAGTTAGAAATCCCCAGTCTCCACACCCAATTCCTTTCATCCTTTGGGAATTTGCTGTTTTATGGCTGGCTGCAATATCTACATGGATTTTTGTACCTTTCCTTTAACAATCAGAGTAGCTGCTGCTAAGGAATTATTCAGCTACAGTGAGGCCATTCACCTGATCCTACTCTGGAATGTTAAAAGAAAATAAAGGTGAAGAGAGATGATGAATGAAAGAAGAAGACATGAAAGACCTCAGACATGGGAAATAAAGCAATCAACTGCCCCCAAAATATAACTCTGATGAGTTTTTTGTTTTGTCTTGGTTTGGGATGGGCTTTCATGGCAGGGAGAACAATGCTATTGAGATTGCATTTGGCTAGAACGGACCTATCCTGATCACAAAATAGTGCCTTCATCCCCAAGAGAGTGACAATTAGCATAGAAAT
Source organism: Atrichornis clamosus (assembly GCA_013400975.1). Taxonomy (NCBI): domain Eukaryota; kingdom Metazoa; phylum Chordata; class Aves; order Passeriformes; family Menuridae; genus Atrichornis; species Atrichornis clamosus. The sequence continues at coordinate 103,121 of WBMZ01011698.1, read as the reverse complement.
CAAGGAAAGTCTGGCACTTCATTTCCTCCTGGTTCCTTAAATCTTCCCTTAGCAAGGGATGAGTTCAGCTGCTGCATCCCTCAGATATTTTTTTGGTAGCAGGGCATGAGGGTGTGAAGCCTCTTGGTGGAGGGAACCACCAGTTTGGTGGCATTGGATACTCTCAGATACTCCCAGAAACGTCGGATTTTAGTCTTCTAAGCAACCAATATCTCATCCAGCTCAGAAATGAGGGTTGGGGATGTTCCCTTCATAGGGAGGGCAGATTATTTCCCCAGTCCGTAGATGGATTGAGTTAGGTTGCCCTTCCTGGCTGAAATCTTCTCAGCAGCTTCAGTGTTTGGTTTCAGCAGAATTCACGTAGTAAATCCAGAGCTACACTTAATTCCTTCTCTGACAGAAAGCAGCATTAGGTCTTGCAGCAGCTCTGTCATTTCTTTCAGAGAGACCCTGCAGGATTATTTTGGGCAGCCAGGAAGGAGCAGGCAGCTTCATAAATTGGTTCATGATTGACTTGGCACTGAACAAGCTCATCAGGACACAGTTTACTGTAATCAATACTTCCTGGAAGAGTGTTGAGCTCTTCTCAGGAACTCCTCTGCTGTTGCCCATTTAGTGGCCTGGATGCGATAAGCAGAGGTTTTTGATGCTTTTACGTATTCCCTGAGTAAATCCTCACTCCAAGGGAACATACAGGCTTCCACAATTTTTGTGTCCAAGTTTCCAACAGGACATCACCTCCTTGCAGGATGCCCTAGGGATGAGCATCTGTTCTGGGAATTCACTGGTCCAGGCTCCTGGTTCTGTGTGGTGAGAGGAGGCACGGCACAACTGGATAATCTCCATGTTCATTTTTCCCACTGATTAGCTCAAAGTATAATCTTCCTTTGTTTTTCCTTTCCTAAAATGCAGTCTCTTGCACTGGTTTGTTTCTATACTCCAAACTGTGGGTTTGTAATCCTCAGACATCTCTGTGCAAATCTCATTTCAGATGGTTCACCTTAACTGGTTTATTCCTGCACTGTGGGGTTTTTTTTCTCCTTCTGTTGTGGCTCCAGGTTCAAAACACATCCTGATTTTCAGGTGCATCATATTCCAACAATGGCTCATGGAAGACTCATACTGAAGGGCTCCAGTTCACCCTCCATTTATTTATTTCCCTTGGATGTGATTACAAACAGGTGACCATCTTCAAAAAAGAGGTTAAATTTTAAGGACAGATGTTTCACCTTTCAAATGAATGTGTCAAACAGCTGCCAACTCCATCCCAGAATCACAGACGTGTCCTGACCATACCAGTGGAGATGATCAGGTCCACATTTATACCATTGGTCCTTACAAATCCTTCTGGAATGGAGTGGAATGGAATGGAATGGAATGGAATGGAATGGAATAGAATAGAATAGAATAGAATAGAATAGAATAGAATAGAATAGAATAGAATAGAATTAGAATATTTTCAGCTGGAAGGGACCTAAAACAATCACCTGGTCCAACTGCTTGCCCAACTCAGGGCTGACTGAAATGTAAATTATATTATTAAGTGTATTTTCCAAATGAGTCTCAAACACTGATGGCCAGGAGGCATCAATCACAGAATCACAGAATTATTTAGGCTGGAAAAGCCCTCCAAGATCATTGAGTTCAACCTTTAACTGATCCCCACCTTGTCAACCAACCCAGAGCACTGAGTGCCACGTCCAGTCATTCCTTGGACACCTCCAGGGATGGGTACTCCAACACATCCCTGGGCAGCCTCTTCCAATTCTTGACCACCCTTTCCTTGAAGAAATTCTTCCAGATGTCCAACCTGGACTTCTGTAGGACTCCTGTTCCAGTGTTTGACCACTCTCTCTGTAAAGAAATGCTTCCTAAATCCAGTCTGAACCTCCCTGCTGCACCTTTAGACCAAACCCACATGTTCCATCACTGGATGCTGCCAGCGAGGAGAGTTCAGCACCTCCCTCTCCAGTTTCCTCCTTAGGAGGCTGTAGAAAGCAATGAGGTCCCCCTTCAACCTCCTGCTCTCCAAACTGGACAAACCCAGGTATTTAATTCAGCAGCCCACCCCAGATCCTATAGATGGAGTAACAAACCCATCTTTTTATACCTCAGTTGAGAGCCATGAAGAAATGTCCTGGAAATCACTTGGCATCCAGTCCTTATCCAATCACTTCTCAGTCTTGACCAAGGAATTGCTTGGGGGATGTTCACACTGAACCCAACTCCACAGATTTTTGGGCTGTGAACTCAGGACATCCACAGGGCTGTGCTATTTCTCAGCTACTGCCAGTCGACTTCCTCTTAAAATTCACTGCATGTTCCTAGACAAAATGTTCTTCTTGTGAATTAACAGTATTGAGTCCAATCCATGTCCAGGCAAACATCAGGAGTGTGAAAAATCCAAAGCATCTGGCGTGTTTCAGCAGGTTACTGGACTGTCTCATTTTTTCTCCTCCTTTTATTATTTTTTTCATTAGAAAAGATTAACAGACACAGAACACAGCGTGTCACTGCTCAGTTAATCAGAGAGGTTTTTTCCTGAGAGAACTCAAGGAAGGGGGATAGATTTGCTCAAAACCAGAAATTTGAGATCATTGGGGTTTAAATTAGCCCAAGAGACAAGCTTCAAATAGCTTTGGGTCTCACCTCAAAGGAATGAACAACTTGTGTCTCTTGTAGACTCTTCTAATTTGGGGTGGTTACGATTATTTTCCCCCACCCAAGATCAGTGCCAACATAAGAAGGACATGGAGCTCTTGGAGTAAGTCCAGAGGAGGCCACAAAGTTGATGAGGACACAGGAGCAGCTCCCCTATGGAGTCAGGCTGGGAGAGCTGGGGCTGTTCAGCCTGGAGAAGAGAAGGTTGTGTGGAGACCTCCCAGCCCCTTCCAGGAGCTCCAGGGAAGCTGTTGCGGTGCGGTTGAATCTGTCACTGCTGCATCATTCCCCCCGCTTTGGCGTATCCTATGGTTTTGCCTCAATTCTCCCCTTAAGTTAATGTAATGGTTTATCTCCTGGTTGGTGTACACCCCTTTATGTTAATCTTCATTGTCGATTATGTTAATTACCCTGCCTCGGTTCTGGAAAGTGCCCTGGAAAGTCCCTTCTCCCTCGACGTCCCATTGGCTCTGGCTCCCTTTCTCCTCCCCTCTCCTCCCCCAGTTGGTTCTCCCCATGTCACCCCCCCTTATCTCCACCCCTGGACCTTCGCCCCATTGGACCCTGGTGCTTTCCCCTCCCATTCTGTAGGGATGTAAAACCCCATGTAAAAGTCGGTTCTTCGGTTCTTCGTGTCCATTTTTGGATCCCCATTAACCCTGCTCCTTTTTCATGAAGACCCCCCCTCCGCCTCAGTCCTGCCTCCTCTGCGCACCTTTTCCACTGGTGGGCAAGGCGAACCCGGGCTGGAGTTTCGCCTGCCCTCCTGCGCCGCGACAGCCCCCACCTCCCCGTCCCGTGCAGGTGGCTGCCCGGTGCTTGTGGTCACTTGCTAGCTGGCAGACGGCACCGCGGCAGGAAGCCAGAGAAGGACTTTCCATCAGGAACTGGAGTGACAGGACAAGGACTAATGGGTTCAAATAGAAAGAGGGGAAATTCAGGTTGGACATACAGAAGAAATTCTTTGTTTTGAGGGTGGTGAGGGCCTGGCACAGAGAAGCTGTGGCTACGCCATCCCTGGAAGTGTCCAAGGCCTGGTTGGATAGAGCTTGGAGCCACCTGGGATAGTGGAAGGTGTCCCATGGCAAGAGGTGTGGAACTGTATGATCTTGAAGGCCTCCAACCCAAACCATGATTCTATTCAGTTGGTGTTGGTGACAAACACCCACAGGTTTTCCTTGTGGGTCTAAACTTTTGTAGTTCTTCTATTTCTAGGCTGTCTCATGCTTACAACTTTTATGGGCAATGTTTTTTTTCCAAAAATCCTGGCTTGGGAAGGGCTGCTTTCCTCTGACACCCCGAATCAGATGTTTATTCAGTTCCTCCTCCAGGAAGTCTTCAATGCCATGAAATAAAAACTTCATCAAAAGATTTTCAAACCAAGAGACAACATCTCTGGTTTGGAAAGTCCATAGAGGGCAGAATGCTGGAGGCTGGAAGAGTCCATTGGTGAGGCATCAGCTTTTTTACTCTTCTTGAAACATCTGCTACTGCTCACTGGAGGGGACAGCACATTGGAGTGGACTGGACTTCCCTGGAGCATCTGTTCTTACATTTATCTGTAATATCACTCTGAGATACAGTAATTATTTTCATGTTTAAATGCAGTGATTTCATATAGATTTCCTTCTGCTTGTGGTGAAGTCAAAATCACCACCTTTCCTTGAAGTTATTTCCCAACGTTGAAAGTTCAGTCTCACAATTTAGGATTGGTCAAAAATATTTTTTTCCTGGAGATGTCAGAGTGCACACACAAAAAAAATAAATAAATAATTGAATGTCAAAGTCCACAGGAGCCCTTTGCCAATTTTTTGTTTCAGTGAACTACTGGAGAAGTTTCCTCAGGGTTATCAGTCAAACCAAGACTGAAGAAAGCATTCCAGTCCCCAAACTAGGCCAAGGAATAAACAGAAAAGTGGTCCCTTGGAGATAGATGGAGGCACCCTAAGGCCTCCAGCACTTTCCAGCATTACACAGAGCTTTACACATCTCTCCTTCTCTCTCAAACTGCCCAAGAGCTCCTCCAGAGCTCTGCCCCAGGAAAAAGGACTTCAAACCTTTGGCTGTTTTGCTGCTGCTGGGATTTGGCCTTTGCTTGTGCTTAATCCCATATGAAACCTGTGCTTAATCCCTTAGGGAGCCTGACCTTCCTGACCTTCTCTGCCCAGTCCCTTGAAGATCTCTCATGTGCTCTGTGCTGAAGGGAAGAATTATTTCCATGTATCCCATTCCTTGATTCCACTGCTTTTCACACACTCCTGCCTGGAAGGGCCACACTGTGTTGGGGTAGGAGGAACTCTTGGTTTATCAGGTAACCTAATAAAGCAAACAAATGCTGGACCTGCTGATATCCATTTACCTTCATTCCTCATCCCATCAGAGGGAAATCTCTCAACAATGCTGTGAACTCAGAGCTCATCACTACTTTTTATTGTGTTTAATTAGTTCCTTCCTTCCTCATCCTCCCTTGTTCAGGATCAGGTGTGTCCCAAATCAGATAAAGCAATGCAATGTCATCCCACAAATCCTACATCCACTGCAGGGGAATATAATTTAAATTAATTTTGTAAACCATGGATATATTACTGGGGCTGAAAGAGCCAGGGTGGTATTGAGAGAATTGCTGGTGATCTGCTAATTATAATGTAAGTCTTAATTTTTGTTGCAGCAGAAAACCTTACACAGCCGGACAGGTCTGAAAAGCATAACCAGGTTTTGGTGAATATGTGCTGCTTATGTTTTCTATCCACACAGGACATTAAATCTCTTTTCTGGGGATCTTTAGCCCTTCAGCTGAAGTTATAAATTTTCATTCCATTTTCTTTACTGGTATTTCGTTCAATCATGGCCTGTTGGCCCAAAAGACATTCATTGCACACCTGCAACTGAGGGAGAGAAATGTCTGGGGGAGGAATGAACTGTTTCAGAGCTTGTCACTTCTGAGTATAACAAAGTTCCTGGTCATGGCAGTGTTTGGCCAGTTGAAAAGTTATTACGTGTGTTTGAGGGAGATTTCCCCATTCATTGCATTTATTGTTTTTCTTGACTTGTTTTCTACCTGCTTCCAAAAAGATAAATGTGTCTAAAGGGCTGTATTTTAAAAGGAAGGAATAAAAGAAGGGGAAAAGCAGCAAAACCATCACTGACCTGCAAGGAATCTTGGGGCTCCTTCACATGATGGAAGGACAGGAATAACAGGATCAGAAACAGAAAGCAGAAGGACCCAGAATCGTAGAAAGAAATAGAGGAAATAACTTTTTTTTTTTTTCCCCTTGGCTGGAACAACCAATGAATCAGTTTAACATCTTCAAAAGGATGACATTTTCAAAACTTTTTTGAAGTATTAGTTGAAAGGTGCCGTTTTCTAAGAAAATTGACTTCTTTTTCAATTTGACATGTATTAAGGTTGAAGAGCATGATGCAGCCAAAATGCACTTGCTGGAACAGAAAGGCAGAGAAGGAAAGAGGCACCAGTGCTCGTGTTCTCTGCCAGACAAAGGGCAACGTGCACAGGGTTGAAGGGCATTAAAGAGGGGTGGATAAAGGACTAACAGCCTCCACCAGTCCCTCTGGTAAACTTACCCTCACTGATATTGAAAAATATTCAGATAATAGGAAAATCCTCACAAAAAGTTATAGAATCATGGAATGGTTTGGGTTATAGGAAACCTTAAAAATCCTGTATTTCCAACCCCCTGCCATGGGCAGGGGCACCTTCTGCTATCCCAGGTTGCTCCAAGGCCCATCCAACCTGGCCCTGAACACTTCCAGGGATGGGGAAGCCACAGCTTCTCTGGGAAACCTGTGCCAGGGCCTCCCCACCCTCACAGGGAAGAATTCCTTCCTAATATCCAACCTAAATCTTCTCTCTTTCAGTTTGAAGCCATTCCCCCTTGTCCTGTCACTCCAGGCTCTTGTCAATAGTCTCTCTTAATCTTTCTTTTAGGCTTCCTTCAGGCATTGGAAGGCCACAATTATGTCACCCCAAAGCCTTCTCTTTTCCAGGCTGAACAATCCCAATTCTCTCATCTCTTCCTCATAGGAGTGGTGCTCCATCCCTCTGATCATCTTGGTGGCCTCCTCTGCACTTTCTCCAACAAGTCAGTGTCCTTTCTCTGCTGAGGACTGAACATCCTTGATCTTCTTTTCCTTACAATAATAATAGTAATAATAATAAATAATAATAGTAATAATAATAATAATAGAAATAAATAAATTAAGCTAGCTGCTCCGCTCAAGATCTGCTTCACCTCTGGCAGAGGTTGCCTTCTCCAGAGTCTGTCTCTATTCACCTCTCCCATCCTCAGCCCAAATATCTTCCAACTGCACATCCAGACTCCAGGTTGGACGTGTCCTGCTCTTTCCTCACTCAGCAGACAACAAGCCAAAATCCACGTGCCAGTAAGCAGCCAGCACACAGCTGGGTCCTGCTGCCCAGCAATCCAGAGGATCAGGCTCCACTTTTAGCACTAGGATTTGTCCTCCTGCTGCCAATCCCTTGATGTGATTTTTTCAGCCAGCTAATTACACTGTCCATGCTCAAAGCATGCACAAAAAACTCCATCACCAGCAGAGCCACGTGTCCACAGGCTCTTCTTCACCTTCAAATACCATTTTCAAACACTTCTTGTCCCTCACACAGTCCCTTCAGGGAAGGCTCACGTAGGTTTTTGTTGCTCTTCGAAGGGCTGTGCACCTCGTGCCTATCAGAGCATTGTCTTCTGCTTATCAGTCACGCTCTCCAGTCCCTCATTACTACAGTTCTGGGCTGCTATAATTACACTGCACATTTTTCAGACCTTTGTAGCAGTGTTTTAGTTCACAAATTGAGGAGTTCGTTCATGCCAAAATGTTTTCTTTCCTTATCAATTTCTTTCTTTTTTATTTTTAATTTGCCCAGTGAACCAAAATATCAATTATTTGCAGAGCTCTAATTTAGAAAAGAAATTGAGGAATACATTTGCAAGACTCTGCTATTAACTATTTAATCTGCTTAACTAATGCTGTGATGGATTCTCCATCCTTGCAACCATTAAATCAAGAACTTTTTTAACTTCTAGTGGATTTTTCCTCTTTAGAAGTTAAGCTTTAGCATTAGCATGACTATTAGATTTGAAGCAGAAATTAGGCCTGAAAAATCCCATTTCAGTGGGCAAGAGGCCAGATCAGGTAATCACAGCACTCCCTTTCAAGGAAATCACCTGAAATGCAGTTTACACCATTTATGATGATGTTACATCTTGACCAAGTATCCCCATGTGCTCCAGGCATCATCTGTGTATGGACACTGCTCCCCAAAACTCAGGTGATCCCTCCAGCCCTCTCTGACAACAATTTTAATGGCAAAAAAGGCAGAAATCAGCATTTCCCCTGAGGGGCAACAGGAAACTCACATTGCCAAGGGAGTTTCTATGGGGATCCATCTCCACTGAGGGAGCTTCTATGGGGATCCTTTACTTTGGCTTTTAAAACTTTGTCCCAAATTGAGAGTCCTAATGAGCCCTAATGAAGCTGAAATTCAGAGGCTGCAAATCATTTCTCAGGCCAGACTCCCTTTCAACTCAAGGTATCAGGGCTGGCAGGGCTAAAAAATTATAAATTAGCAGCACTTGTGCAGCATGAGCTTCTCACAGAGGGTCTGAAGAGCTGTGGGGTCTTCAGAACTGCCACAGGTTCCTCTGAGATAAAGACAAATTCAGAGTAGGATTGCAGGTTTATACAGGATATTGGGGAGAAACTCTTCCCTGTGAGGGTGGTGAGGCCCTGGCACAGGTTTCCCAGAGAAGCTGTGGCTGCCCCATCCCTGGGAGTGTCCAAGGCCAGGCTGGATGGGACTTGGAGCAACCTGGGATAGTGGAAGGTGTCCCAGCCCATGGCAGGGGGTGGAAAAAAATGGTCACTAATGTCCCTTCCAATCCATGATTCCATGATAAGCAGTGAGAAACTGATCTTACCCAGTTTAAAAGAATTCACCCTTTAAAATAATCTTTTTTTTTTTTGGAGGGAGTATGGGTCAAGAGGCAACAAAGATTTGATGAAAACAGTAATTCTTTTTGACTCTTTTTCTCTTCTTTGCTGAAAATAAATGGAACAGGGGAACCCAGAAGGGAAACTTTTATTACATAGAGTCTCGGGAGGCTTTGACCAAGGCTGGTCCCTCAGACACTGCTATCACGTGCTTAACAAATGTTATTATCACATCCTTAAAAGGCAGAGACTGTTGTCCCTTCATTTTAGCCCAAATGTAGCTTAAATTTTCATCCTGCTGTCAGTCAGAACTTGACCCAAATTTTATTGTAGGGCTCCCAGCTCACTCTGGAGTTTCCATTTAGCAAGAGCTGAGTTTTAGGTCAGTGAAAAGAAACCCTTCAAATTTCATGTCTCCTCCTTCACTATAATTTCCCTTGCCTTTGAAATACTGGAATTCACTCATTGCTTGAGGCAAGAAACAGGAACAAATGGACCAGAGCCTAATTGAGTCTAATAAATCCTGTGTTCCTCAATAAAATATCATGATTTTTGTCCCCTGTTGTTCCTCTGAGACCACGCTGTGCTTTTGAGACTGGTGAGCACATTGGAAACCAAAAGTCCGAGATGTTCATGTGAACAACAGAAATGTCATGTTTGCTGAAATACAGCTTGGCAATTTTCACCTACAAGCCTCGATGACTGACCTTAAACTCAATATTGATTGACCTTAAATTCAATATCAAGTGTAAAATTAGTAGAAAAAATTCCAGCAAATCACAAAACAAAAAAATGACATTGCTTTCCCTGTGGTTCAGGTATTTCCTTTTGTTGTGTTTTCTGTCCTACTGGTGGGTGAAGTGAAGAAGATTAAATGATATTCTCTCCAGGGGAGTGTTTTTAATTACGTGCTCCTTCCACAGCAGCCTTGTAGCAGCAAGTTCCACAAGGTTTTGATGCGTTTATCCTCATCAGACCTGCAGGAGCTCAAGGTTTGGGATCTGCACTCACCTGCCTCATTATCAGGAGGATTTATGGAATGACAGTGGCAGCACCACAACTCATTAGGTAATTACTTAATTAGTCCAATGAAAAATTCACCCTACAAGGCTTCTGGTGAGAAAATCAGCTCCGACAACGCCTCTCACTAAACCCCAGAGAGGCTTAGCAAGAAACAGGGCTTGGCACTGGACTGTGACCATCCAGGTCTTTCCTAAATCACTGCAAGGTCACTGTCATCAGGCAAGTGAATATTCATCACATTTATGATTTATCTTTGTCAGCACAGGAATATGGCACATCTTTGGTGGGTGTTAAGAGCATTTTTACCTCTGTCAGAACTGACATTGACCAAAGGGGTGGAGGAAATGGAATTGGCAGATCTGGGAAGATCCATCTGAGGAGTTGCTACCCTGAGGTTCTTTTCAGCACCTTGATAGGACAGGAGCAAATGGCCTCAAGCTCCAGGAGGAAAGGTTTGGATTGGATATTAGGAACAATTTCTTCACTGAAAGGGCTGCCAAGCATTGGAAGAGGCTGTCCAGGGAAGGGGTGGAATCACCATCCCTGGAAGTGTTTAAAAAACATGGATGTGGCACTTGGCGACAGGGTTTAGTGGTGGATTTGGCAGTGCTGGGTTACTGGTTGGACTCAACAATCCAAAGATCCAAAGGTCTTTTCCAACCTTAATGATTCCATGGACTCTGCTGCCCTGCAATAAGAGAACATCCCCATGCAGAGCAGGGCAGATCCAGCCACCTCCATCTAAAGCTCCCCTGGCCCTGACAGACTGATGACAGATTTCCTAAAAATTAATGGAACATCTCACCAAGGGCACAAATATCTGGCAGGGAGTTTTTCTCTCTCTGTGAGGGACGTTGGAAAGTGTCTTGTAACTTCTCCTTCACTGGGATGAAGGACAAATATCCTTCCTCACTGCTAGAAAAATGCCAGAGGATCTTTGTTCCTAATCACAACCCTTATGCAGGAGAGTCGTGAAGAAGAATTTTCTGCTATGTTGGTTACAAAACCAGGTAAAAATTATATAGGAATGAGAGACAAAATAGAAACTAAGACATTAATGAGGAAGGGAGATGGACAGGAAACCACCTGGAAACAAGAGTGGTAGGATCATCATCCCTGGAATTGTTCAAAAAACACACAGACATGGCACTTCATTATATGGTTTTTTGGGGCGTGGTGGTGTTTGGTTGAAGGTTGAACTTGATGGTCTTGGAGGTCTTTTCCAACCTTAATTATTCCATGATTATATCTTCAGAGAAGAAGCTGGAAGGTGACCAGCAGTATCCAACACCTTCCCTTGGTGTGAGTTCCCCTAGGCTGGATTTCCAAGGTGTAATTATCCATAAGTCTCCCATAAATGTCATGCCTTTTTATGCATCTCCTAAAAAAAAAGGCCAGGACTTTTCTTTTAGCAGAGCCAAGGAAAAGTCAGGGTTGCTGAGGTTACCAGAGTGGCATCTTGATCCTACACCACTCTCACCAATGACTGTGGGTTGCACTTAATGTTCTCTCTGTGATCTCCACTGAAAACGTATCCAGGAGTTGCTTCCTCCTCCAGATGCCTGGAATTCAAAGTCCTCGTAAAATGAAGTGACATTTTGATGCTTCAACAAAATAGACTGAGATCCCAGCTATCCATGTTTAATATGGAACAGCAAGAGACAGCTCAGGTGACAAGGACAGATGTTGTGTCCAGTGCCAAACCTATTCTAGTTTGCTACAGCTTTTACTGGAGAGTCAGCACAGGATCAGTGAGGGCAGATGGCTCCTGCAGCCCACAGAGCCACAGTGAGTATTTATGGTCATGGAAGGTCTTGCTGTACCTCAGGGATGACGGCACTAACATTCCCACCTCCTGCAAGGAGCATCCCCAGAGCAACTGAGCTGCTTAACCTGGTCCTGGCTGCAGAGACATCCCAAATGGCCCAGTAGAACCAGCTTGGGTTGGCCAAATTTATCACTTTCTGTTCAGCTCTATCCAAATCTCACCCCAAACCCAATTCTGTCAGTGAACTTTTGCAGAAGTTTTTCCCATTTATTCTTTTCAAATTCTGCTGCACCTCTTAACAGCTTTTCCTCTTTCCTGTCACCGAGGGGAACTTCTGTGTTTGCTTTATCCAGTGGTGCCAAGAGATATAATTTTCACAATCAGATTTTACAGAAAGCAGAGAAAAAAACCACCTTTCTCAGCTGCACCACCCTACTTTTAATTTCAGGCTGGCATTATTAGTATATCACTAACAATGAATTCTTCAGAGTCTGAGCTGCCAAAAATAGTGTGTTTATACACTGAGAGGGAAAATGATGCAGTTAATGAACCTGAAGTAAAGTTTTGATCCATCACAGCAATAACAGCAGCACCATTCCTTACATTTGTCAAATGTCTCCATTACTGCAACATCTCACAGTCATTAGTGCCTGAGCTCGACTGCCTTAGGAAAAATAACCTCCATTTTATCTGTTAATATTTAAGGGAAAAGGAAGTTAAAGGATCTGTCAAAATCCACCCAGGGCATTTGTGCTGTTGCTGGGAGCTAAATCCAGAAATTCCAATTCTCGGGTTAGAGCTTTAAGCAGCTGACAGAATCATGTTCACTTTCAGTCATTAACATAAAAAAAAAAAAAGGATCAGAAAATAGCAAGGTGCTGTGGTATTGTTCTTTCTAAGACTTAACTTCAATTCAGATGGGAAATGATTGTCCTTGGAAAAGTGTCCATGTTTTAGCATCCAGGAACTGCTGAGAGATGGGAGTAAAGGTGTTGTTAAAATATTTTTCTATAACCTTTTAAAGAATACAGCAGAGAAAACACTTCCCTCTCCTCTAAGATTTCCATTATGTCCCCTAGAAAAATTGAGGCCAGAAATGTGCTGGCAAAGTGTTTCATGGAACTGGTATTTCCTCTTTACAGAGAGGAAAAAAAATACTTCCACAATCTACAGCAAACAGCCCCAAAGTCCCTCTGATGACTTCTTGTGTTTATAGGGGTGATGGTGACCTATTTCTGCCCAGTTTGCAATGGCAAATATCTGGCCATTTTTCATTTCTCATTCAGAGAATGAGAATTATCACCCTTATAGGAAATTTGCAGTGAATCTTGGGTTCAGCCAGCAGGATCAACAGTAAAAACAAAATATCATATTTTCATCGAGGTAGATGAATTATGTTGTCCTTCACACTTCCAAACTGGTCAGAAAACGTCAGGCGTAACTTCTGACCAGTCCTACCTCCACTAATGCATTATTGTCTGGAATAAAATAAAAGTGATTGCCCAAATTTATCTTCTTTTTTTTTTTTCCTGGAAAAAAGTGGTATCCTGGCAGTCACCAATTACTCTTGGTCAAGACATTGACGGACACAGCTGTGCTTGTACAGCCTGGCCACCTCATTCCTCCTGTGACACTTCCCTGCTGTTCTCTTCCCATGCCTGTTCCACTGGCCAGCTGTCGCTGAATAAGTTAGAGCTTCATTTTAATGTGGAGAAGACTGAGGGTGAGCTGTGCTCTTGGAAACTTTTTAAAAGCAGGTTTTTAAAAATATCATTCCAGGAGAGTAGAGCAGATTCATTTTAATACTGTATTTTCTCCTGCTCGGAAATGTTGGCAGCTGCTTGAACTCCACTCATGAGGGCTAAAACGCTTCCTTATTCTCATTGCATTTTAATTCTCCCAAAATATATTTTAATATTGCTCAAATAACACATCAAGGAAGACACTTCTGCCCGCTCTCCATCCTGACAGGGTAAACTTAAAGGAGCAGGACCAAAGCCAAAGAGATCTACTTCCCCTTCAGCATAATTTGGAATAATAAATGAAAATTTATTTGCAGCTTGCCTTTCAGCCTTTCGATGGCAAAATGAGGGAGAGCAAAGTCTCTGTCACGCAGGTTTTGGATCCAGCTGCTCACACGGGTGATGGCTTCAAAAGGGCTTTGCCTGAAGCGTGGATACAAAGCCACCTCCCGTTTGGATACTCAAGCGCAAGCCAGGGATCTGTACATGGAGATCATTCACTCCACTCTGCTCACTGGATGTTTTTTAAGGTTCTTTCCAACCCAAACCATTCAGTGATTATAACTTTTTTCAAAGTTTTCTTCCTGGCGTTGCAGGTTGGAGGTTGATGATCATGAAGGTTGGCTTGATCTTGGAGGTCTTTTCCAAACTTAATGGTTCCATGACTCTAATTATCCATGTTTCCTCTGGATTGCTACTCCCAGAATTCTCTTTCCTCAAGGAACACATAGACATAGATGAAAATCCTCTTTGCACTGTTTTTCCTAAAGGTCTCCTAGTAAATTTAAATAATATATTTAATAATAACAGCTACAACTGATTAATGTAGGTTTCATAACAATTAACCCAGTGCCAGTGTAGTTCTGTTAACTCTGAGTATTGAATGTGGGTGTCCTGGCACTGCTGTTGGGAGCCCCAAATTTTTTAGGCGTGCAATTAGAGACATCAAGACACGAAAAATACTCAAATATTGGACAATACAGGACCTCTCAAATGCACCTCCACAGAGCTGAGTGCATCCAGGCCCTACCAGCAGAAGACTTTGCTAAACAGGAGATCTTGCACAAAAATTGGACTAAGCTTCACTGAAATTGTCCAAGAACAAAAATCAACAGTCTAAATATAGTGAGACAAGGAACAAGCAAAGTCAGCCAATTATACCTCAATATCAGCTCAATAACTGCTTTTTCCAGGCAAAGGATTATTTGGAAGGGCACAAGAGTTTGTTGATTTTCCGGTTATTTGGCACCTGAGTTTGTAAATCTGCTTTATAAGATTGTTCTGAGATGTAGTCACCACCTTCATCTGCTGGGCAAGGACCCATTTCCTTACAGAAATAAGTAGAAATTGCTGGCGTCTCCCTGTCTCAGTGGGATTCCCAAAGTAACTGGTGATCCAAGTGGATTGTGCAGCAGGAAGGCACTGGATCCCATGCCAGAGGTGCTTGGCAGAACCAGTGGTAAAATGTCCTTAGTCTGGCATAAAAGGAGTGTTTAAATAGAGGTAAAACACACTCTCTCTGATTCCCTGGCTCTGTGTGGGAGATGTGGGAGATCCCAGCACCTCAGGGATGATTTCATCTCCCAAGGTATGCTGTGTAAATAAAGGTATGTAAACAATTCCATTGGGTGTAAAACACCGATCCAATGGCCACTTTCGACATTAGGGTTGGATTTTGTAGAACAGAAGGGGTCATCTCTCCATTTCGCTTTAGCTGCATGCTGGGTCAGACACTGTCTGTCTTCCCAAACCTTAAAACCATCCTAATCTCCACGATCTCAAGTGTTGATCCAAATCAGATGAGTCCTGGAATGTGTTCCAAGAAGACATCAATCCAGAAATAGCAATCACAGCTTAGTACATCACCACTGAGTCCAGTTTTCCTGTCAACAAGTTGAAACAAGGTGCTGATAAAAAATCTGGAGTGTGTCCAGAAAGGACTGGAAAAATGATTTGAGGGCTCGAAAAATGCTGCATTGTGGAGGGGGAAAATAATTTAAAGAACTCAACCTGTTTAGCTTAGTAAAATGAATGCTCATTAGAGTGTAGAAATACCTTCATGAGGAGAAAATACCAGGGAATAAAAGGTTGTTTAATCTGGCAGAGAAAGGCAGACCCAGAACTGATTGCTTGGGACTGAATTCAGACAAACTCCTATAAGAAATAAAGGAGAGATCTTTTAGTGGATAGCAAGGGGATGACCCTGCTGAATCTGGAAGTTCCAGAGGTGGTGATTCTTTATGGAGGTGGATCTTTGAATTGACCTAGAGTTGATCAGGAAAACGTGGGAAAGGATCCCTGGGGAACTCTATCCAGCGCTGGGGCCCCCAGTGATAGGGATCTCTTGGAACAAGTCCAGAGGAGGTCACCAAAATGCTCCTTGGGCTGGAGCACCTTTGCCATGGAGCCAGGCTGGGAGAGCTGGGAATGTCCAGCCTGGAGAAGAGAAGGTTTCAGGGAGACCTCAGAGCCCCTTCCAGGGCCTAAAAGGCACCAAGAGAGCTGCAGAGGGACTTGGCACAAGGGATGGAGTGACAGGACACAGGGGAAGGCCTTTAATTTGAAGAAGGGAAGGTTTAGATGGGATATTGGGAAGAAATTCTTCCCTGTGAAGGTGGTGAGGCCCTGGTGCTAAAAAGTTGTTGACATCCCATCCCTGTAAGTGTCCAAGGCCAGGTTGGATGGGGCTTGGAGCAACCTGGGGTAGTGGAAGGTGTCCCTGCCCATGGCAGGGGATTGGAATGAGGTGATCTTTGAGGTCCCTTCCAGCCCAAACAATTCCATGATTCAGTGATTCTGTAAAAAATGCACAAGCAGGGTTTATACAGCACTGGCTGCTTGGTCTCAGGTTTAATCCAGTGCCAGGCTCAACCCTGCCAGGCACTGAGGAGGAAACTAAATAATGGCTTTTGTCTTCGGGACATTCGCAGTCCATTTAGAGGAGGATCCCACTGGATAAGCAGAAGGAATAAAAGGAAAATGGGCACTGGGATGTGTGTTGGCAAATCCGGTGGTCTGTTTTCATATTCCTGCCACGGTAAATATCTATTATGCACTCACTAATTACTGTGTGCCTTTCCAATTCCCCTGTCTCCAGCAGCACTGAATGAAATGAGAAAAGATGCAGAGAAAGGTGGCGGGGATTATCACAGAAGTGGAACAATCTCTTTGCAAAGAATGAGTAAATAAATTTGGCTTCATCATTCCAGAAAATGAGACTGTTGGGAACTGACAGGGGTCTGCAGGGTCCTGAGTGGTCTCAGGAAGGGAGGGACTGTTTATTCAGCATCTTCTTTTCAATGCAAAACAGAACAAACCAAACAAGTGCTGCTGGGAGTTCTGACATGGAAATAGCAGGTGGCAGGCTCAAAATGAGCAAAATAATTCACACAGAAAAAAAAAAAATACAGGACTTCTCGGTGTAGGACAAAATAGTTGTTAAATAACTACACATCTTCCAAAATTGATTAGACAAATTGAAGGGAAAAAAAGGCAAACAATTGATGACTGGTAAAACAATAACATCTTTTCCAAGTCCAGAGGTATCTGTAGGGTAGAGTAGCATCTCTCTTTCTTTTCCTCTCATCCTGTCACTTGACACCTGGGAGAAGAGACTAACATCCACCTCTCCACAGCCTTTTCCTCATCCTTTGTCACTGTTTTTCCACCCTCATCCAAGACAAGGTGGAGACTCTCCTTACCCCTCCTTTTGTTGATGATGTATTTACAGAAACAGTGCTTTTAAGTGCCAAGTCACTGCCAAAAAAATGAAATTGGAGACTGTTTAGAACAAAAAACCTGTTTAGACAACACAAAGGTGTCATTTTGTACCACTGTGAGCACAGGCCAGTACAAAATTAGCCCCAAACAGGTTTGCTACTGAAATTCTGTCTAGGAACAGCTGTGAAAGACGTGTGGCCTCCATGGTGACTCTCACCACAGCAATGCCTCACAATCTGTGAGGGATCAAACACGTCAGAAAAAAGAGGAGAGGCTCTTCCCAGACAGAAGTCCATGAGTTGCTTTATGCCTAAAACATTTAGGCATCATAAGAAAATATTAAATGTTTATCTCCCCATCTATTAGGGAAAAAGATAAAATAAGAAAAATACTGCATAAGTAAGTGAAAGTCGTAAAGAAGTGAAAGGGAGGATAAAAAGCAAGAACATATTTTTAAAATACAGGCATATCGCATAAACAGAAGTGAAACAAAGTATAAAACCTTTTCAATACAAACCTTGACAATCACAAGGCATTACCCTCCTGTAATTATAAACAATTCCCTGTCTTTTTAATCAACAATTATGATCCATCTATTAAACTTTTAGATTATTTTCTGCCTCACTTTGCTAAAGAGTGGCAGGTTGTATAATGCTTTGAAAATGAGCATATAAGTAAGGTTTATTATTATTTTAAAACCCCAAAGTGCAACGTTTTAATTTCCCTCTTTTTTTTTTTTTTTGTAATTAAACTGAGACAAGGCTGACAACTTTTAGAAATTAATATATTTGTAAGGATTCACTCCAAAGACCTGCAAAATATACTACTATGGTCAAATAATCCTAAATCACAACCCTTCCCTGCTAATGTATTTTGCTTCCTGTTATCAATGACTTATTAAAGAGCTGTTTGTGTCATTTGTAACCTCACTGAGTGTGTTATAGATGGTTTATTTAACAGTTCTAAGTCATTAATGTCAGGTTGCAGCTTCTCTTAAGGAAGGTATTTATACTGCAAAAGTGGAACCTCAGGTCTGAATGGCTGAATAAATTAAAGACCCTTGGATGCTGCTTAATGTGCAGGGGTTGCAACCCTTCCATAATCTTTTATTTTGATAATTCTGACCTAAAATCAAGAAGAACTCCAGGGATAATGCAGAGGGATTCTTCCTCATCTTTAATGCCTGGCTGAGATGGACGAGTGTGTTCATGATAGAGCAGATGTGAATCCTGAGAGGAAGAGAGGATGAAATGCTCATGGCTCTGCTGACGTCTGCACAATATTTGCTTCAGGGTGTTTTCCTAACCCTTAAAAGAATAAAACACCTCCTGGCAATGCCTTGGTGCATGAGATTGGAGATGAGTAGAAGCAATCCAGGCTGCTTCTCTATCCAGTTATCAGCAGATTAACACAAATGGATGTCTGTCTATTTTACCTCTGGAAAAGAAATCACCCCTCTGAGGCGCTGACAGCTCTGGTGGCCGTCAGTAGATAATGCCAGAACTCTTCTGAGGGACTCTTTGAGCAGAAAAGATCCATTTGTCAGACTCCCAACTTCTTACAAGGCTCGGCTGATCCATTAAGGATTGTCTGCCGTAGCTCCTGACTCCAGGCACTCACTCTGCAAAGCGTTCACAGCCTCTAAAATTCCCACACCTGAGTCATTACCAACGTGGTGATGGCCGTGTAGGAGCATTCTTGTTGCTGCAAAATATCTGTGTGACACCAGCCTTTATTTTTCTCTATTGCAGAAAAGAACCCCATGAAGTGCTGCCCTCGTGAGCAATGGCAAATCACCCCACCTATAAAGAAGTGGAATTTCTCTCCTGCTGGTTATCCCTTGGTTTATAGTTTAAAGAACGTGGAGTTATTTCCTTTCCAAATAATGAGATTTAATTAACCTCTCTTATTTCCAACGCTGTATTATCATAGAATCATAGGTTGGTTTGGATTTCAAAGGACTTTAAAGACCATCTAATTCCAGCCCCCCCTGTTGGGAGCAGGGACACCTTCCACCAGCAGGTTCAAAGATTAAAAAGTCCTGAAGGCTCTTTGCACCCTGCTGTAACACATATTTAAATTACCAGGGAAAAGATGGATTGTGAATTTCAGCAGTGCAGTTAAATGCTCATCAGAGCACTCTGAGGTCCAAACACAAAACGCCCTGGGTTCCTGTTGGGACCCCTGTATCCCCTTTCCCTTTCCAACTGCCCACTGGTAGATTGCTGCTGAATCTTTAAATCCAGGCTTCCTTCCAAGAGAGGAAACTGTGGCAAGAGTTTTCTTCAGTAATAAGACCTGTAGGGAGAGGTTTTTGATTATTTTTTGTGTTGTTTAAACACAGGTTGCCCATAGTTACAAACCATCAAAATAAGTGACACGTGCATTGGAGACAGCAAAAAAAAAAAAAAAACAACCAGTTTCATACTCTCTGTCCAGGATTTTTATGTTCTGCTCCTCTTGTGGGCCACAAAGTTCCCTTCTGCCACTGGGAGAAAAGAGCAAGAAAAGCCATAAATCAGTGCTGTTGTGGTCTGCCAGGTTCAGAGCAAATGTGCAGAGGCAAAGAAAAGCAGATGCTTGCAGCACCCGGAGGGCTGACTCTGCATTTCCCAACACCTCGTGTTGTAATGTTTCTGTGCTGGATTTTTGCTTCCCCTGCTGCCACCTGAACCCCATCCCGGGAGGGTGACGTTGGAAGGGACCACCCGGGTCATACCTCCAGTCCCCTGGGGTGCCGTGCCTTACAAGCCCGGTTATTTAAACTGGTAACAGAAAACCAGAATTGCTTAGGCTGGAAAAGCCCTCTGAGATCATCGAGTCCAGCCATTACCCCAGCGCTGCCAAATCCATCACAAACCCTGTCCCCAAGTGCCACATCCACACGGCTTTTAAATCCCCCCAGGGGTGGTGACACAACCACTTCCCTGGGCAGCCTGTGCAAGTGCTTGGCCACCCTTTTGGGGATGAAATTTTCCCTGATATCCAATCTAAACGTCCCCTGCCACAGCTTGAGGCCATTTCCTCTTGTCTGGTCGTGTTTTGCCTTCTGAGCATTCAAGATTTTAGTTCTGTTGGGATCCTATTCCAGTGTTTCTCTTTAATAGCCAGGAATCATCCTCCAAATTCCAGTCAAAATTCACTTCTGGCCTGGACAGATCTGCCTGTATTGACTTTCCTATCAAGAGACTCTTCTCCCTCTGTATCCAATTCTCCTGGTGCTCCTATGTGTGATCACCTCATTTTAGTGATCTAAGCCAGGTCAGATCTTTTTTTTTCTTCTTCAAGAGTTGAGCTTTTCATTTTCTGTAAAACTTTCAACACATTTGTTTACCCTCACATTTATATTATTTTTTTCTTGTTCTTGAGTATTGTTTACACAGCATTCCTTGTATGGATTCCCCAGGAACAGGACCATGTTCAGCTCCAGGAATTATCTCCACTAAGGGAACTACTCCTAATACATCCTCACCCTCAAAAGACCCTGGTAATTGGGACCCTGAATGCTTTAAATCATTGTCACCATTAAGGTTTGGCTATAAAAATGCAATTGATAGGGCTGGATTAAAGTTTTCCTGGAAATCCCACTTAGAGTCAGGAAATCAACATTCAGAAACTGGCCTGTCTCTAGTTTTTAATCATCTAATCAAAGACAAATTGCTCCTTGGCTACCACCTGTGAAAACAAAGCTGGAGACAGAAAATGGACAAAGGTTTGAGAAGTCAAAGAGGGACCAGACCCACAGAAGTATTTTAGTTTCTTCTAAAGTAAATGGGAGTTTGGGATCTAAATGACTTCATGGATATAAGGGAGTAAATGGATTTGTTCTGTACACTTTGAGAGGTTACTTTAAAAGACTTTTTTTCACATTTTTGAAAGCTCTTTTAAATTTTATCAAGCTGAGACTGCCACAAGAAAACTTGCAGAATCACTGAATCACAGAATGGGTAAAGTTTGAAGGGACCAGAGTGGAGCCCCTGAATCCCAGTAAGAAATCACTTATTTTGAGATTCCTTAGAATGTGGAGACAGGATTATTAAAAGTGCTGCATTGCAATGAAGCAGTGCAGGAGATTTGATGGCACTGGATCAGTCTTTCATAGCTAATATGAATAATCAATAGGTAATAATCGATGCCACAATTTTCAGTGGTGAGACACTCTGCTCTCTCCCTATTTAGCACCGACAGATAGACAATTTCCTCCACACTTTTTTGTTTTCCGTATTTACAAAAGAATGAATAAGGCTCCATCTGCAGCCTGTGAGGCTGCAAAAGGCAAACAATTCCCCCCAGATTGAGAGCAATAATAGATTGTTCTCCATGCAAATTGGGCAAAGCAAATGCTGGGTAATTGGCTAAAAATTAGACTCTGATGATCTCTGTTCCAAACTGTCATTTAAGACAAACAAATGTATTTGCATGTGAGGAATTCTGCCAGGGTACAGCTGGAGGACTCTTAATAGCCAGGGAGTTGATTCAGGCTAGGCTGCTCCGTGCAGATGTGGGGTGACTGGGGAGTTGGGGATCAAAGAGAGTTTGCTCCATACTGAGAGGGGAATTGGGGAATAAACTTTTGGAAACCAGAAAGCTCCTGTGCTTGTAGACACCTTCAGCAGTGCTTATCCTGAGTCAGACTAACAGAACGTCTAGTGATAAAATTTGTCTCTGATGACAGAGCAAACGCTTAAGAAAGTTGTAGAGTTGTATTTCCCTAAATATTCCCTCTTGGAGACTGACTTAGGGACTTTGCTGCTGAGAGACGTTGGAGGAATGGCTTTAAGAGGTTAAATTTTGATGGTATGCTAAGAAATTCTTCCCTGTGAGGGTGGTGAGGCCCTGGCACAGGTTGCTCAGATAATAATTTGTGGCTGCCCCATCCCTGGAATTGTCCAAGGCCAGGTTGGATGGGGCTTGGAGCAACCTGGGATAGTGGAAGGTGTCCCTGTCCATGGCAGGGGGTGGAATGAGATGATCTTTAAGGTCCCTTCTAACCCCAAACACTCCTCTGTTATTCCGTGTGCTCAGCCAGATTGATCAAAGCCACCTGCAGAGTCCCAGCTGATAAACCTGCTAAGTAGGAAGGTTTCTATTTCTGCTTTTTTTCTTTTTTGTTAATGTATTCACAGGGTTTTTTTGGACTAGAGCTTGGCTGCAGATCACAGCCCAGGAGCCCTTACCTCTGCCCTCTCTATACCTTGTGGGTACACCTTGGGGATAACACAATCCCCCCTCCAGTCCCCTGACTGCGGCTGGGTCACAAACAGGGATGCAAAAGACTTCCATGTCAGAGTTCTTCAGAGAGGTGGAGGTGTTTGTGCCCACAAACACAGGGAAAGAGGCTCAGATGGAGCCCTAAGAGGCTGATCTTCAGCAGAAACCCTTGTCACCTTGATGCGGAGAGGCTTTTTGCTTTTTTTTAATGCCTTTTGCCTACTTTAAGTTAGAATTCTTGAACCATTTCACTGATTAATAATACCCTATATCCTAGACAAAACAGAGCCACCTGTCTCTACAACTTTCCAGGTTTGAGAACATGCTATCGCAGAGTGACGACCAAAAGACGAACATTTAATTCTGTGTCTTAATTGGAGAATCTTTGTAAATTATGTTTTTTGTTAGAATAAGATATATATAGAGCTATGGGATAGAGAGACGCCATCTTTTCCTTTTGCCATCTTTTGCCATCTTTTCCTTTTTCATTTTTTCTTTTGAATATTTTCCTTTTTACATCGTTTTCTTTCTTCTTTTTACCCACACCCTTACCCCTTACCCAAGCCTTTTTGTATACTGGGCTTCATACTGGGCTGGGGGAAGGACTGCCCTTCCCCCATTTGTGTTTCGGAGAGCTTCTGAAATAAAATTTTTGCTTTTTTTCCCTACCTTTATAAAATATGCCTCCGGCTTCTGTTTTGTCGATCAAAAGGGGGGACAGGCAACAACCTTCTGACCTGGAGAACCATCAGGGGAAAGGCTGGTAGAGACAGAGACTTCATGGAATCACAGAATGATTTTGGGTGGAAGGGATCTTAAAGATCATCTCATTCCAACCCCCTGCCATGGACAGGGACACCTTCCACTACCCCAGGTTGCTCCAAGCCCCGTCCAACCTGGCCTTGGACAATTCCAGCTCTCAGCTTCTCTGGGCAACCTCTGCGAGGGCCTCATCACCCTCACAGGGAAGAATTTCTTCCTAATATCTAATCATAAAAATAATTAATAATCTATATCATTAATAATCTGGTCTACTAAAACACCCACTCTCCATTGCAATTCAAATATTCCCAGTTTCTTCTAATGAAGGCAGGCCCCAAAAGAGAGATATTGCGGGGGTAAAGCCCAGTGATGAGCAACTGAGCATCAGATGTGAACAAAGTCCACTCAGGAATGCACATCCTGACCACCTCCAGGGACATGGAGAGCGGCAGGACATTTATTATGCCATGGGTAAAGCAGGCTGACCCCAATCTTAATTGGATCTAGGCTGACAAACCCTCTGTCCACTCCTGGGAAACAATAGTGCAATAACTGGGGAACGTGCATGGAATGTGCTGCTCTGCTTTCAGCGGGCAGCTGCGAGGCTGTGGTCCATAAATCCATAAATCCTCACTGGAGGAGGAGTCACTTCTGTTTTAGAACACCTGGTTGTGGGCAGGGAATGGGCAAGCTGCAATCTCAGACATCAGATGCTGCTGAGAGGGTGGGGCAGATGATGGAACACAAAAGGTTTGTTTTCCAGAGGAACATCACCTCCTTGTTTTCATTCTCCTGTGGAACAGTCTGGGAAGACCGTTCCAGCAGAATGACAGCTTCCAGTTAAACACAGGATCATAGAATCAGGGAATCACAGAGTCAGTAAGGTTGGAAAAGTTCTCTAAGATCATCAAGTCCACCTGTCAACCCAACACCACCACATTCACCACTAAACCATGTCCTCAAATGCCACATCCACAGGTTTTTTGAATGNCACAGGATTTTTGAATGCTCCCAGGCATGGTGACTCCACCACTTCCCTGGGCAGCCTGTTCCTATGCTCAACAACCCTTTCCATGAAGAAATTTTTCCTAAAATCCAATCTAAACCTCCCCATGTGTAACTTAAGGGCAATTCCTCTTGTCCTGTCACTTGTTACAGAATCACAGAATGTTCAGAGTTGGAAGGGACCTCTGGAAATCACCCAGTCCAACCCCCCAGAGCAGGAGACATAGGAATGCATCCAGGTGGGTTTGGAATGTCTCCAGTGAGGGAGAATCCATTACTTCCCTGAGCAGCTGTTCCAGTGCTCTGCCACCCTCCATGCAAAGAAGTTCTTCTTCATGTTGAGGTGGAACTTCTGGTGTTTTAGTTTATGGCCATTGCTTCTTGTCCTGTTGTTGGCCACCACTGAAAAGATTCTGTCATCATCCTCTTAATATCTTCTTTATCTGGAAAAAGAGAGCATTAAAAAAATATATTTTATATATATATACATGTGTGTGTGTGTGTGTATACCTGGGATAAGAAAGGATTCTTTCTTTTTCTACCAGAAACCAGCCTCCAAATATTAAAACTCTGCATGGCCTTATCCAAACACACAAAGTATTGTGGGGTTCTGTGGCACAATCACAGCTAAAGTATCCAAGTAGACTTTGTTTTTAAAGAACTGCTAAGGTAAGAGATACCTTTTAGAACTGGGACTGAAAAATGAGAAGTGTTTTGAATTAAGGGTGAGGAATAAAGCTCCCCTGAGTGGGATTAGAGTCTGCTTTCCTAATCCCTGTGGTGAAGAATATCTCAGCCAACACTCTGTGGAGATGCACTGTACACAATCATGGGGATGACAAGAAATGCAGGTTTACGTAGAAGACAATTTGATTTTCTGTCCTGCTAAGAGAGAGCTTTTTTTAATTATCTTTCTTCCCATACCTGTCTGTCATCTCACCCTTTTCAGCCCACTCTCCCAGTGCTGGTTACTGACAGCACTGACCTTTAGTAGCAGCTCGAGCACACGAGGGTGGACCTGACAACGTGAAAAGATAAAGTCAGAGTTAGATTTAAGTGTAAGGATTGATTCTTGAAATGCATCCATGTTTTGGGTTTTCAGTAATCATATGTAGTAAAATAAAATTTAAAAAATTAATATGGAATAAATAAATATTTGAACAAACAGTTAAATAAAATGAAGAGTGTGTACGTGCATGTATGAGAGTGTAGTCAAAGTTTCAAGAAATAAAGAACAAACACAAAAAATAAATATTTAGGCAAGATAAAACAAAATAAAATAATGTATAAAGCAGTGGGACAGTCCTGCAGCTTTCTCTGGAGACTCTGATTATCTTCTCCAGTCTCCTCTAGGCTTAATTTAGTGATTTACTTGTAGGAATGTGGACTTTAGGAGTTTGAGGTACATGTCCAAACACAGATGCTGAATGAAGCCAGACCACACCAGTGCACACCAGAAGTGTGTCAGAAAAACATCTCACACTGACCCCCACCCCAGGCCAGCTCCAGAGTTCTTATCCTGGTCAAGTGACTCAAGGATAATAACAATTATCCAGCAGAGTCCTGGTCTTAAATTTCAGAAATGGAATTTCCAGATTTTATTCCTCTTTTTTCCCCCACTAATTCTGACTTTTCTACTCCTCAGTAAACCTACAGGACTCAGGCTATAGCACTACCTGCACTTTCACCTGTCCATCCAACATGGAAAAATAAAAAAGACATAATTGTGTTCCATGTAATCACACCTAATTAATGAATCAAATAAATGGGCTACTCACACTGACCTCTCTTTTTGCCCCCATTTAGCTGTGAGTAATACCTGTGGATCCCTCAGGATTTTATTCTTTAAAGACACAATCAATAACAAAACCTTTTGCCCAAAGAGAGAATATTCTGCCTCAGCCTTTTGGCTGCTGGAAGGTCTCCAGTGCAACAGAAGTGTCTCAGTTTTGAGGGTTCCTAAAGCTGTGACACCTCTGTGATAACAGATCAACCTCAGCACCATAAGTAGGTGAAGGGCAAGAGCATGATCCATATGGAAAGAGCTATAATAAGGGTAGTCATGAAGTTCTGGGGGCAGTTCCTTGCTAGGGCTGAATATTAAAGCTTCACAGAAGCTTCACAGAAGCAGCAGGAGTTTTAGAGAGAAAATGCAAATTAAAGCTTTGCGTCTACTCCAAAATCCAGACCTGTCTCCCATCCAACCACAATCCTTTAAATGGTTTCTGTGAGCCCCAGGAATTTGGATTGTAAATTTAGAGCTATTGGATAAACAGAGCAGGATCCCTCTCAGGACTGGAGACCTTCCTCGCGCAGTCTGAACCTTAGGATCAACAGATGTGTTACAGCCTGTTCCACCTGCAGTTATTGCTGATTCAGCCTCATCTGCAACCTGGCCCAAAAGTGGTCATGGCTTGCAGCAGGCTTGGGCCAGCCTTTAAATTCAGGCCTCATCATGAACAAATAGCTTGATATTTCTCATTACTGGTGGCAAGAGAAAGAGTTAATGCAACATAGAAATGTCCCTTCTCCCCATTTAAAGGTGCTGACTACAGCAAGCCAGGAAGCTGAAATGACATTCCTGGAGGTCTCAGACATTTCCTTGACCCAGGAACTGTCTAAAAAGTATGTTATGACCAAACGTATCTTATCTACTCAAAGGGAATCATGAAGGTGTTGAATAAACTCCTTCGGCTGCTGCCTGAGGCCTTCTGAAAAGCCTGATGGAAATATTTGTGAGGAAATGTGGCCATGGAGAAACTCTTGTTTTCCAGGCAAACAGACACCGCTGGCTTAAAGTTATTTGTTATGCCTGGTGAAGGTGATAAATCAGACAAGACACCAAAAGGTAACACAAGAATTTTGTCACTTCTCATGCAGAGAACCCAAGTGCAACCCAACCTCTTGGTGTGTTTAAACCACAGGATTCCCAAGCAGAGCCCAGGACTAACTGTTTCCCTTGCAGATCTTCAGTAGAGCAATCACATAACTGCTCCACCACTTCCTATTAAAGATCTTTTCTCCTCTACAGGTGAGGGTCAAAAGTTGAGTGAAATTAAGTTGCCAGAACATTGTTCTTTTATTTATGGGAGAAGCTGCAGCTCTGAAGCTCCAGACAGAGCTGCTGGAGCCATGGCTGAGTCACATCTCACAGGGCTGCAGCCTCCTCTCTTTTGTTGCCCTGACTACAAGGGGAAAGAGGGAGGCGTGTTCCAGGCCAGGTTGGACAGGATCTTGAGGAATTTGGATTTGGAAATAGGAAATAAATGTTCTTTAAGGTCCCTTCCAACCCAGCCCAAACCATTGTATCATTCTATGGAATGAAGGAAGGGTGAGCAGAACCCCTGCCCTGGATATTGCAGTTATAAATCAAACCTATCCTTGAAGTTGGATCTGTAATTTCCATTATAAACATTGAAGTCAATGCTGCAGGCACAAAACCTGGAGCTCTCTAAATGAGGAGTTGTGAG
The DNA here is from genome assembly GCA_013400975.1 of Atrichornis clamosus. Lineage (NCBI taxonomy): Eukaryota > Metazoa > Chordata > Aves > Passeriformes > Menuridae > Atrichornis > Atrichornis clamosus. Next base: position 75,792 of record WBMZ01011698.1, on the reverse strand, counting down.
CTCATTAAACTGATGGTAGACACCCAGGTTTGTGCAAAGCTGAGCAGGTCCAGGAGCAGAGGGTTCAGGATCACAAATCACAGACTCAGAGAATGGTTTGGGTTGGAAGGGACTTTAAAATTAATCATCTCATTCCAACCCCCTGCCATGGACAGGGACACCTTCCACTATCCCAGGTTGCTCCAAGCCCCATCCAACCCGGCCTTGGACACTTCCAGGGATGGGGCAGCCACAGCTTCTCTGGGAAACCTGTGCCAGGGCCTCACCACCCTCACAGGGAAGAATTTCTTCCTAATATCCAATCTAAACCAGATCTTCACATTAAGGCCATCCCCCTTGTCCTGTCACTCCATGCCCTTGTCCAAAGTCCCTCTCCAGCTCTCTTGGAACTCCTTTAGGTGCTGGAAGTTGCTCCAAGGTCTTCCTGGAGCCTTTTCCTCTGGATTGAACAGCCCCAGCTCTCTCAGCCTTGATGAACCAGGGTTTAGTTTAGTAAGGACCAGCCTTCATCCCAGAGAGGAACTGGCAGCATCTCTGAGGCCAAAACTCCTTACAAACAAAACAGCATGGAAGAACACTTGGGAATCAGTGGATGGGGGTGGATGCACTGCAACAACTGGCTCTGACACATCAATTCCCCAATCCACACTGTATTTGTAGATGGAGTAGGATATCTCAAGAAAAGTTCTCCAAAAAGCGCCTTTGTCTTCTAAATGCACCACAATGATGTTGCTTGTCTTTTGCTTTGCCTGCTTTTCCTACAGATCCTTCACTTGTTGAGGCATTAGAAATGCTGGGGGAAGGCAAATAAAGTGTTATTTCTTTCATTTACTTTTGTGACAAAGAATTAGAGGGTTGGGATGCACCTTTGGATCTATGGTTTTCCATCACAACTGCCAGTTTTTTAGGTTAAGTTGGAACTATCATGGTCAAAAATGGGCACCACTGTAGAAGGCTTTAAAGGGCAAAATACACAGTATCTGTCTGGTCCAGGATAAGAGGGGAAAATCAACTTTTTAAAGTGCTTTCTTGTATTTTGAGGCTTTTTTGGAGGCAGACAAAAATACCTGCTGATGCAGAGCGTCCTCTGTTAGGATGAACATGGAAAGAATCACTTTCTTTATGAAGAGCAGCTCGTTGAGCCAGGCTGTGAACTGAGTATCTGTGAGGTGTGAATTGTGAGTAGCTACAGCAGCTACATCCCAAGATTCACAATGTTTTGGACGTTGCAGAGCTGATAATAGGAATTATCCTTGCCTCTGTAATGGGATTTAATATATTAAGAAATCTCTTGTGTCTTAAATTCCATGTAAAAGCTAAAAGGGCACCAAAGACTTTGTGAGAATTGGGGTAGATGACAGATGCAGCTTGTAGGGATAAACTTAATTTAGAGGCCAATTGAATCTGAGATTTCCTCTGCTTTTAACAGCTGATCATTCTGATGCTGCAGGTCCTGCAGGTAAAAAGGCTTTCTCTTCTCACCTAGTTTCAGCAGCTAGCAAAATAATGGAGGGACATGGGAACAGCCATCCATAAATACTGGGAATTAGAGCTGAGAATGGTGGCAGCAATGCCACTGACTTTAATTCATCAGTTCCCACAGGATTATTCCAACAGCTTCTTGTATGACCTGGCTCCTCTTTGTGCAAATGACTCAGCCCAAGAGGACCTTTTAAATGACACTTATTATTTACATTTTTATAATGCCTTTTGAGATTACCTCCCTTTCCACAGTGCCCCCAAATCTTTCTTTTCATTTCTGTTGCAGCTCTCTCACTGTGCTGTATCATCGTGACTGTGAGAGTCAGAGCTGAGGAATAAACAATGTTTTGAGCACTGCAGGAGGAAAATAAATGCAGTGCAACAGCTCATCTCACGAAATTTTAGGCGTAACCGGGTGCACTAAAGTCTGCTCATTGTTTGCCAGTGAAGCAGTTTGTATTTTCATGTAGAATTTCTTCCCAAAGGGCTTTGTAGTAAAGATGATTTAGCAGGCAGAGCTCTACCCTTATTCAGTCACAATGAAATCGCGTTTTGTTGGTTGTGGTGTTTTCAGGAGAATGTGAGACTGCATTGTTCCAAGTGTGCAGTCACAGTTTGCCTTTCTTTTGTGGCTTTCCCACAGTTTTGGGCAGCTGTGTTAATTTTAGCCCTGAGGTGGTTGTTGTGAGGGGTAAGAGCACACGGATGAGGAGGAGCAAAGTTATTTAGGAATAACTCCCAATTGCAACTGAATGCAAAATGGTTTTCCTGTGCTGTGAAGCACATTGATAGCCTGTCTCCAAATCCTCCTGCCCTTTCCAGGAATTTCTGTGCATTTTATAGCTCCTGACTGAGAAAAAAACAAACTCCTTCTCCTTGCCTGGAAAGTGGAGAAGCCACTTCAAGCAAAGTCTGAAGTCTTTGCTTGGCCCAAAGAAGGAATTTTGCCCAAGGCAAATTTCCTGGGTCATTCTGGGGGACCAAACGGACTTTTCATCCTTTCTTTTCTTATTTCCTGTTATGGTGATGCCATTTACTCCTACAGGGCACACCTGGACATCCAAAGAGGTGTTCAGGCTCTTACACCTTCCATGTGAATATTCCTTAATACTCCTCAAGAGTGGCTGCTGAGATACCTCAACTCACACAAGCAAAGGTGATCTCACTGTCCTTGACGGATAACTCCACATATTCCATACATTAACAGGAAGTCCTCAGGAAATTACTAGTTTAAGTAAATTCCTCATCCATAAAGAATGGGTGATATTATTTATAAGTCAACTTCTCTTGTATTGATGTCTGAACTGATCAGTTGATCCACAGTCATAGAATCAAGGACAATAAGAGAGAAAAGTTTCCATTTCCAGCCACAAAAGAAAGGGGAAAAGAAGGAGGTGAAGCATTTATGGCAGATAGATTTGGCACTTTACCCCAAACCATTCCAGAGGAGTTTTCCAGAGCTGAGGACAGACTCTAGTGGGGTAAACCTGATCCTTTGACATCTGTAGGGATTGTGCTGCTAATTTTCCTCTGAGTTTGCACAGACAACTTCAGGTTGTGAGCAAAAAATAATTCAATTTTCCACTCAAATTGATAGGACAAGGGGAAATGGTTCAAGCTGCAAAAGGGGAGGATCACAATTGATATCAGGAATTTTTTTTTCACTGAAGGAGTGGTTATACATTGGAACAGGCTGCCCACGGAAGGGCTGGAGTCACCATCCCTGGAAGTGTTCAAAAACTAAACAGATGTGGCACTTTGTGATCTGGTTTGGTGGGTGTGGTGGGATTGGGTCAAAGGATAGACTTAATGATCTTGGAGGTCTTTTCCAACCTTAATGATTTTAAATAAGTTCTCTGTCTGCACAATTCCAAACCTGTGCTCATCTGTGCACCTCTGCTCCCTGCTCAGCTCAGGGCAGGACTGGCACAGAGGTACAGGAGGGGCTGGTTGATATCCTGAATTTGCAGGTGTTGAATTGCCCCTGATCTTTGCTCACAGAGTCGGGCAGGAACCTCGGGATGAAAACCCTGGGCTCTGAGAGAGGAACTGGCAATGCACTTTTCCCCCTTGTCCATGAATGAACGGACATTGCAGCGTGCAAGATATTCCAAATTCAGGCTTCTGCTGTTCTGTGTGTGTTCTACACCTTCCCTGAAGGAATAGTTAGTTCCTGGGGGGAACAAATCCTATTTGGAGAGACCTGAAGGGTGAGAGGTGTCTCTTAGGTGTTGAGATGGGTTTTATTGTCAGTGAGAGCTGACTGTCTCAGCAGGGACACAGCTGGGAGGCAGCGTGTGCATGTGTCTGCTACCCCACAGCAGGAAAAATTGTCTGTGGCTTCACTGATGCTTTCTTTTAAAAGAATGATGTTGTTGCTGTTTGGAAAGAAACTAAAAAACTGCCAGATCCAAAGGAAATATTTCAAGTCACTCAGCGCTTTGAACTGGAGAAATGTTACAGTGGAGCTTTTTTTCTTTTTGTAAAATGAAGAAAATTTAGAAATGATAGTCTGCTTCAAATGCTAAATATCTATGTTTCATACAGGGGAAAATGAGAAAATTATTATCCTGGCTTTTCAGTTCCCTCCACTACTCCTCTGCACTGAAACCTCAAATGCTCTTCAGGCTCTTTGTTCATTTATAAACACCAGGAAATTGTCACCTGTTTAAGAAGGAAACTTCTGAAGAAAATATGAGGAGCATTTGCAGATTTGAAAACCCAGTAGCTCAGAATTTGTTCTCGTTCACCAATATCACTGGGGCATCACCAATCCCACACAGGAGATTTGGCGAATATGATCTGGAAGCCACCCAGCTTGGCATGGGATGGAAACACCTATTCTCTTGGAATCTGTGCTGACGACTGCAAAATACCTCTGCCGTTGTGATACTGCAGCCTCGTGTGAAGACACCGACAGAAAGGCAATAACAGCACTTGGAAAATGATAAGTGGCACATTAAACTCTGCTCCTGTTCCTCAGCTCCCAGCGATAACAAGAGTTCAGCAACAAATATTAGTTATAAAAATGCAGCGCAACGCGTGCCAGGAAATTACAGGCAGAAAAATCAATCACCTCAAAGGATGTGGATGCAGCACTAATCTGAGCTCTAAAAGCTAGAACTTCTGGTTTTGTGCCTGAAATATCCTGGCAGAAGATAAAGGTCTTATCACTTGCTAAAATGAAAAGTGCAACTTTTTAAGAACATGTTTCTGAACTCATGGAAGAAATGCCAGCATTCATTTTTGAATGAAGGATTTCAGCATTCCCTCTTCTGCAGGTGAAAACTTAGGGAAGACGGAGATATTGTGTGGGAAAGGAGATGGAATAAGTCCCTGATTTGCAAATTCAGAGTCTCACCCTGTTGGTGATGTTTGTAGAGCTTACACTTAATGCAAGATGAATAAAAGAAAATTTTCCAGCTCTCCTGGACTTTGCTGAATGGCTCAATAACCTTCATGTGAATTCATAATTTGCTGTTGCTTTTCAAAATGCCAAACACAGAGTGAGAGGGAGAGAAGCTCGGAGGGGTAGTTAGTGGGTGGAATGGGATATTGGGCAAAATGATTGAAGAATCTCATTGTGCTGGAGTTTTCCTGACATTTCCTTTTGCAGGGAAGGCAGGCTGCCATCTCAGCACTTCCCCTCTTCTCGGAGCGTCTTATCTTGCCAGCCATGTGTTCCTGTGCTGTGTTAATGAGCGTGATATATAATACATTTCACACAGAGCCCATGCAAGGCTGATTTACAAAGGATGGGGTGAAAAACCTGCCATTCCGATGGGATGTGAATCTTAATGCAGCAGAATTTTCTGCAAATGCTATAGAGTTGTAAATAATGGAGGAAGGATAAGAACAGACAAGTCAAGTCAATACCTGAGATGCATCTTAATTGCTTGGCTCAGTACAAACAAGTAGCAACACGTGTTGCTTTGAGGGATCTCAGCTGGGCAGATTTTAATGGTTTTAGCTCAATTTGTGTGACCTACGTAGTTATGAATTGCAAAATCACTGAATCATGGAATGATTTGGGTTGGGAGGGATCTTAAAGATCACCTCTTTCCACCCCCTGCCACGGGCAGGGACACTTTCCACCAGATCAGGTCACTCCAAGCCCCATCAAACCCGGCCTTGGACACTTCCAGGGATGGGAATACCTATGTAAGGTCTTGAACCTGGGGAAACACCGTCCAGGAATGCAACACAGGCCGGGGCCTACCCAGCTGGGGAGCAGCTCTGTGGAATGGGACCTGAGCATCCTGGTGGACAATAAATTCAATATGAATGAGCAGCATCCTGCCACGACCGAAAAAACCAACAGGATGCTGGGTTGTATCAACAAGGGCATCGCCAGCAGAGACAAAGGTCATTACCCCACTCAACTCAGGGCCTGTAAGGCCACACCTGGAATACTCTGATCACCTGGAATACTCTGGTCCTCTCTATATAAAAAAGTTGTGGATAGACTGGAGAAGGTTCACAAAGATGATCAAAGGTCTGGGAAACCTGACGTACGAGGAAAGAGTGAGACAAACAAACTGTGTTTGTTCATCATGGAGAAAACAAGGCTTAGGGGAGACCCTATCACCATGTTCCAGGATTTAAAGAGTGGCTAAAGGGAAGATGGAGACTCCCTTTTTTTGAGCAGTCACATGGGAAAGATGAGGGGTAATGAGTACAAGTTACTCCAAGGGAAAATCTGACTAGACACCAGAGGAAAGTCTTTCACAATGAGGAAAAATGAGGCATGGATTGATCTCCCCAGGGAAGTGGTGGATTCCCCAACATTGGACAATTTTAGGATTCAGCTGGGCAGAGTGCTGGGCCATTCTGTCCGAATTGTTCTTTTGCCAAAAAAGGGTCAGACCAGATGGTCCTTGAGACTCCTTCCAACCTGGTATTCTGTGATTCCATGTTTGAAAAATAGGCTTCCGTGGGTAGATCCAAGAAAAACTGCTGGACTGAGTTCAGAGGTGTCCATGAAGATGCTTTGAGGGCTGGAGCACCTCTGCTATGGAGGTGAGCTGGGGAGGGAGTCGGGGTTGTCCAGCCTGGAGAGGAGAAGGCTCCAAGGGGACCTTAGAGACCTTCCAGTGCCTAAAGGAGCTCCAAAAGTGCTGGAGGGAGCTTTGACTTGACCACAAGACTATGTAATGACAGGACAGAGAAAAATGATTTTAAACAGCCAGAAGGCAGGGTTAGATGGGATATTGGGAAGGAATTCTTCCCTGTGAGGGTGGGGAGGCCCTGGCACAGGTTTCCCAGAGAAGCTGTGGCTGCCCCATCCCTGGAAGTGTCCAAGGACAGGTTGGATGGGCCTTGCAGCAACCTAGGGTGGTGGAAGGTGTCCCTGCCCATGGCAGGGGGTGGAATGAAATGATCTTTAAGTCCCTTCCATCCCAAACCATTCTGTGATTCTCTGGTTCAGTGAAACAGAGATGACAACAAGGCATTAAAAGCTGAAATGTTCCTTCTTGCCACGATTCCAGAATGGCTCCTCTGACCAAGCACTACCTGGACACTGAGTCAAAACAGGAATTTATTTTTCTGGGAGTTGTCCTTAAAAGCCCACAGGCCAAGCTTTTCATGGGCACGTGCCTCAGCTTTTTGTGTAGGACTCATTTCTGTTGCACACAGGTCTCTTCTTTCAGGGGTGTTGCCACACAAGATCCCTGAATATAGAGCTTAAATGGATGTGCCTTGATACTGATGTTTACTAAACATCCACTGTCTCCCAGTGGGGGGTTTTCTAGGAAGCAGAAACTTAGAAGTATTCACAGTGAGTGTCTGAATCAAAAAAAAATAAAGAGGTGGGTGGGTTTTAGCATGATTGGTACAAAACTGAAAGTCAAATTGGTTCAGTTTGGGGGTTTACTTTCATGTTTTCTTCACTTGTAATTGAATGTTTTGCTTCACTTTTGGGTTGTTAAAGTATTTCAGAAAAGCCTTTTTCAGCTAGAGGCTGAAAACTAAAAAAATCCCTGTATTTCTTTTAGAGAGAAGTCAAAGCATTTTTCTTCCACAGTATTTATTAGATATGTTCAAAATGTTTCAATGGCAAATTTATATCACACAGGGCATAACTTAATGTATTTACTGATTGAAGAAAATGACCTAATTCAACTCAATTGAAACCATATAAAGGATAATTTTGATCTCTTTGGAGGTACATTTTTTCTTCTCATTTCTCATTTTTTTTTCCCTTTTTTAAGTTTAGTTAAATAAATAGGAAAAAAAAACCCCAAAAACCAAAGAAACCCTACTAAAAATACCTCAAACCAAAGAAGACTAAACCAAACAACCCCAAAAGCCCATTCAGATATACCCTGGAAGACTTTGTTGATGTGTTGAAAGTTAAAACCTTGCCTGGTCATCTTGTCATTTGCAAAAAAACCCTCAATAAAAATAACCCAAAATCCCCAGAGTGCCCTCCAAGCATTTTCAGGCCCACTAAGGTCCTTTGCAACATCTTATGGATCCCTTACATAGGACCAAATTAAGATTTAGCTTAATGAGGCAGAAAATTTGATAAAAAATAAAAAACCCCTCCTTTGACCTCCTCATTAGGTGTATGAACTTCCACCCTACACTTGCCAGCAAGGGAATCATCATCTTCTGCGTGAAAGATGTTTTTTGATTAAAAAAACCCCCAAGCAAACAGAAAATAAAATCAGTTTCTGCAATATGTGAAACCCACTAGTTTGTTGTATTTCATACTGCCCCACTCACTCTATACAACATCGTTTAAACAACTTTTTTTTTTTAATTTACATGCCCTTTAAACTTTTGTTAGTATTTAGGGGAGTTTCTTTTAATGCCCTTTCTTGCCACATCCCCAGCACAGCTCTTTGCTGGTAAGAACTTGTTAAAATAATCTTCTCCCATGTGTAACCCTGCAATAAACTGCTGGAGAATGAGCTGGTAAATCTTGATGCATCCAGAAAATACCGACCAGTGTCCTGGCAGGACAAAGGGATTAAAAAAAAGAAAAAAAAGAAGACGAAAGAAAGAGAGAGAAAGACTAAAAGATTTTGTCAGATTGAATTTTTTGTTAGGAACACCTGCCCTGGAATTCAGAAAAATGAGGATATTTTTTTTCTGAATCTTGGTGTACTACTGCAATTCCTTCAGGGGATGATGGGCAGCGGGGAAAAAGGGATCAGCAAGGGAGTGCTAAATTACAGGGAAGGCACAGGAGCATTTTGCTGGGATGACAACTGACAGGGAACAGGATGACCTGATGTTTAACCACCATCTGTATTGGCAACTGCAGCGTCCCTCGGCCTCTCTTCATCCAGAAGATTCCCTCTAATGCCACATGGGGCTCAACAAGATTTCAAAGTGCAGCTTAGAAAGAAATCGTGTTCTGGTGCACTGGGGTGGGACAGGCAGGATAAATAAACAACTTATTTCTTGTGCCTGATCTAACATTAACCTGCAGTGCTGTAAGGACACATCTTTATGCCTTGAAATAGGGATCAAGAGCTGACAGAATACATTGCTGCTGATTTAAGGAGTTTCATCCCAGAACACCGTGTAAAATGCAGTTCTTTTGTGATTGTACCCTGAAATAGCAGATTCCCAGTTAGATTTCCACAGGTATCATGGGAAAGATATGGAGCAACACAACTGCTATAAAAACATCAACTCTTTGAATCATTTAGATTGGAAAATAGCTCCAGGATCATCAAGCCCAACCTCTGACTGAATACTCCCATGCCCACTAAACCAAAATGACACATCTACTTGTTTTTCCAACATTTCCATGGGATGGTGACTCTACCACTTCCCTGGGCAGCCTGGAACTACACACTCAAGAATCCAGAGCTTGGATTTACCAAAGAGGAAACCAGCCAAGCACAGGCCATACTTTTCCCTACAGAAATGCCATAAACTGCTCAGCTGATTGCTCGCTGGCATCGGTTTTGAGCAGGAAAATCCTGGCTGATCCCTCTGTGAGTATCAGAGCCAGCAGAAGTGACCCCGTTTAGTTGAAAAGCATCCCTGGAAATTTTGATTTTCATAAAATCATAGAATGTTTTGTGTTGGAAGGGACCTTCAAGATTGTCTAAGGACCCTGAGGAACCTGATCTGATGAAAGGTATCCCTGGTCTTGGGAGGGGTTTGGAACAAGGTGGTCTTTAAGGTGCCTCCCAACCCAAACCATTCTGTGATTCTTCAATGATTTGCACTCTTCTGAACAAACCTGATCAATCCACAGTTAGTGAAGAGCACAAATGGAGCCCATCACAGAGAAATTAGAAGGCAGGATTGGACTAATTTCACCTAAATTCATGGAATTGCAGTTTGTCCCCCTGGTCACCCCTTGTAGAAAAGGGTGCATGTGATAAGTGATTTAAGTGACTTATTTTGGGTATCTGGGTTAGGATGCTCCAAACTCCATTGCTAAGGGTGGCTGGCTCCCCATGGATTACCACAGGAGTTTGGAATCACCAGCTCAGGTGTCTGTGCCCAATCCAATAACAACTCTCCTGCCCAAATTCTCAGGCCTGAGATTATAGAACCACTACAAAAGGGAATATTTTCCAAAAGTCCACCTCCAACAAGCTCTGTGCCAGCCCAGAATCCTGTTCCACCATCTGGGCTCTGACCATTTAATTCAAGGAAAAGGCTTTCCATAGCACTGGAAAATGCTGCTTGTATTTATATTTACAACTCCCTTGCCTTGGAATGCTCAGAGGAATCATTTCTGTTGGTTTTTCTTTCACATCAATGTTTCCAGCTCATCTGATGGGGCTGAGGTGGTTTGTTTCAGTGTGAGTAATTATAGCTGGGACTTTATACATGAAAAATTAAAGAAAGGAGAAACTGATTCATTTGATATACACGTGAAAGTAAAAAAAAAAAAATTCCCACCTGCCCTAAAAAGGCAAAAAATCCAATTTAAATCTTGTACTTGTGTTGTTGAAGGTGATGCCTTTGTCAAGGGCAGCTGTAATTGAGCATTGTAGGGGTAGTTTCATTCCTTGATTCTCTGCAGCACCTTCCCATTCCACCATCTTTAATGGATTCACCCATTCTCAGCCACAGATAAACATCACCATCCCTGGAAGTGTTTAAGACCTGGCTGGACAGAGCTTGGAGCAATCTGATCTACTGGAAAGTGTCCCTGCCCATGGCAGGGGATTGGAATGAGAAGGTCTTTGAGCTGCCTTCCAACCCAAACCATTCTATGACTTCTAAAATTCTTTTCCTCTGGGTTTTGCATGGACCAAATTAAACCCATAATGTGTGCAGATAAATGTACCACTACCCCAGGTCTGGTGCATCACCCAGCTCTTTATTAAACCGGTTTTTCTTTTTAAATCATCCCTCTCCAAAGAGGGCTGGGAGAGAAGCAAGGTGCCCTCGTGGCCCATAAACCAGCCTGGAGACACGATCCCTGCTCTGTGCTGCTGCCCACAGTGACTAAATATGAATGTATGGAAGTTCATCTTTGATCAGTGTGCAGAGAATCAAAACTCCTGGGGCCAGGCACAGCTTCCAGGGCAGTGCATGAAGCCCAACAGCCAAACTCCTCCTGAAAAACCCAAGCCTGCCTGAGGCTTAAGTGCATTAACCTCTGTATCTGTGATTTTTAAGGGACAACCTAAATTACGTCATTTTGATTGAACCAGAACAGAGTTTTGAGCAAGCCCTGGAACATTTGTTTTGTCTGTACCCTTTAGTGAGTTAGAAAAGTAGTTGTTTTGGTAGATTTTTGGGGTCGCTGCAGTCAACAGCTTCTTTGGGCTTCCCTTGTTAGGTTGGTTCCTTAAAAAAAGGACATCATCTTTTTGTTTGTAAAAGCCAAGGAGGCACCACTTGTGATTTAAGAGAAAAGTCCCTCTTTCAGGATCCAGGACCAAATATAGGGGCTAGACCCATTTGATTAAGCAGGGTGAAAGCTTCTTTGTCAATAATCTTACCAATGTGGAAAGGATGGCTTTAAATCAGGTATTTCAGAGGATGGTGATATCAGCTGATGGTTAATTCAGGGAACTGGAGGTTAGGGTGGGAGGTACTTAGGGGAAGGGGATGGGTGAGAGGAAGGCCCCAGGAAGGATGAAAATAAGTCAGAAAGTGATCCTCTTCCTGTGATTGTGCTCTAAACAAGCAGAGAGAGAGACCTGCTGCACAGAATTCCTGAAATGATGGAGAAATGGTGGGACAGAGTCATGCAGAGAGCACTGAGCTCCTCAGAACAGGCAGAGGGGTTTGACCAGAGCCTTCCAGAGCTCCCCTCCAACCCACACGTTTAGGAATCTGTTTTTCTACTCAAAAAATTGCTGCTAGTGAAGATTTTTCTCATGTGCAGCGTAAATGAAAGGCACTGCAGCAGAGTTTGTTTCATGGGAGAGTGAGTGGAGAATGAGAAATGCAGGAAAGGGTGAAAACAGAGAAAGCCTGAAGCAGGACAGGACCACGAGGAAGGGATTCCCTGATTTCAACAGCTTCGTGTCCTGGGGGTTTGGATTACACCATGTGTGCCCAGGGCTCGTGGAGGCAGCTGGAAAACAGGAAAGACAATGGCAGGGCACTCCAGAATCCTGCAGTTTGGGATAACTGCTGTGTCTGTATCCATCCAAGGGACACAGTGCCCGCCACTAAACACACAACTCATCCTACAGAGCTCAAAACCAGAGGGGTGTTGTTAGAGTCATTTCCAAGCACAGAACATGAGTGGAACAGCACAGGGAAACCAAAAATCTCTGCTGTTACTGTCATTTTATGCCTGGAGTTTTGCTTGTTTTCTCAGGAGAAAGAGAAACGGAAGAACAGGGAGCGAGAGGTGCAACGGGGAAACAAATAAAAGATACGGTGGAAAAGATGAGAGGTCAAGGAAAAAGGGATTAAAGGAGGTAGGACACAAAGACAAAGCATCCAGAAAAAAGAAGAAGGAAGATGTGCAGTGATTTTGTTAGTCTGTGTTACAAAGGGAATTGCAGGATCTGCAGTGCCGGATGGATGTGAGAGAGCCCATCCGAGAGCAAGGGAGAGAAAGGGTGACGGGAGAAGAGAGAAAGAGGGAGAAATTAAAGCAGCAGCAAGTGGAAAAACAATCAAAGATAAATAAAGCCGACACAAAAAACGACTTTCATTTTCCCTTGCTGACACTCCAAAGTGAGCCGTAGGAGCAGAGACTTTAATTTGCCTCCTCCCCACAGCCTCAGCCCCGCTGCTTCATTCAAGCCGGGGAGGCTGCGCTGCTCACTAACCTATATTACCAATTTATATGCTAATCGCCTTCGTTTGTAAATCAAGGCTCCAATTCCTCCTCCTATTCCTCCCTCCACCCTAAATTCACTGGTGCGAAATGCTGTCCATCTCTGTGCAGGACTAGGAATTGCCGACTCAGAGACACAAAAGACATCAAATCCTAAATAATTGGATCATTGATGGAGTTCATCCCCATGGATTTAGTTGCTGATTCACCTCAGCCCCTCACCTGCTCGGTAGGAACCTTTCTAAGAAGTTTTATAATTAGTCAAGCCTGGGATAGGGAAAGAATGTTCCCTCCTTTTCCTCTCCAGTGTTACCTCTTTTCCTTCTTCATAGCTCTTCTTGGAAAGACAAGGAAATGGCACCACTTAGATCCCTTTTGCACTTTTCAAAGAGTCTATGAGGGCAAATCTGGTGCCAGCCTGCCCGTATCCAGAGGACAAGATGGGAATCAAACAGAACTATGAAGGTCCTGTTTTATTTTTTTTATTGCCTGTCTCCTGGATGACTCCCGAGGGATCAAAGAAAGAATCATCCTGATCTCCCAAAGGAAAGATGTCTCTGGAAAGCTTTGAAAGACCAAAAAGTCTCTTTTCCTAACAGAATTAGGATTGTGCTGAATTCATTGCCAGGTTAAAATAAGATATTTTGAACCTTTCTGTTCCCTTCTAGTGATGGCCGTTGAAGGGAGGGAGGGAACACCAAGAGAGAACAAGAATTCTTTATCCTGAAGGGTGTTGATGGTGTGAGAGTCCCTTGTGATAAAGTAAGAAATTGAAAAAATAAGGGTGGAAGTTTGGATGTGGTTTCTAAATGGCAGAGTGGATAATTCCAACCTGGGGGTTGAAATTGGAACCTCTCACTACACGGTGCTGCTCCAGGCAACCACTGGGATTATGAATTAGGATAAGCAGAAGGGGACATGAATTTGGGTCTTCTACTCTGGATTTTCTGCAGAGGACACACAGGCTCAGTAACTTTGAACAGAAAGTCCCTCCTCTACTTTTGCCAAACCATCTTTGACACTCACTGGATTTCCACAGGCCAGTGAAAACAGCTTCGTTTGGTATGCAAAGGTTGTTACTTGGAGTCATTAACACCGGTCCTTAACACCCCAGGATTCCTAGACAAGTTTCCAACAAAAATAACCAAAAAACCAGGAAGCTGCAGAGCACTCACGCACTTCTACCTTTAAAGGCAGCCCCATCTTGGGGGGAGCTCTCCCTCCCATATATTTTTGCTTTCTTGCTGCCAACTTTTGTGGTTTATGGCTCTCAAGGGAGTCCCCAGTCTGAGCTACTCCTATCCAGACAGGACAAACCCACAGCTGAGTCTAGACTGGACCCATTATTTCCAAAAATGCCCTTTGGGTGAATTTGGACCATTTCTTCTTGTGAACACAGTAACTATGAGAAATCCTGCTTTAACAGCAATGGACACCAATGGCAAATGACATTCACATCTCCCAGGCTGCAGGTCAGGGTGCTGTGGTCCAGCCCTGCCCCTGATCCCCACAGTGTCCTGTTTTCATATTGGATGTTATTCCTAACATTTTTCTGTGCTGATTTGCTTTATTATTTCTATCTTGAGCCTGTGTTAATGCAGTTTGCTGCAAGTCAGGCTGAGGCCGTCTGCTGGATTTGGGCTACCGACCTCAGGAGCTCAAGGATCCTGATGCCAGACACTGGGGAGGACTGAGAACTGAGGGCAACTGCTGGATAGACCAAGCCAGGATGCTGGAGAGGCACATATTGGATGTGAATATCCCTGTTGTTTCAATTCTGGTTGTCTGGGAAGAAGAGGATGGAGCCATCCATGCTGTCCATGTTTGTGTGAGTGCTGTGTGTGTTGATGGGGTGCTGGTAAAGGCTCTGCTCTGCATGCTGTAGCTGTCTGTGTATTCCTGCTGGGAATTCATGCTCTTCCCCACCGATGTCTGGTCTTGGGAACACGGACCTGGGGCAGGAGGAACAACTTGGCCTGCAGCCCACTGAGTGTGGCTATCTCTACCACACTTTTTTCATGCCTATCTCTTGAACCAACCACGTTTTTATCTCACCAGCTCTCCCTCAGGTCAGAATTCCAGTTAGGAATCACATCCTAACTTCCAATCTTAATTTTTTCACTTCTATCGTTACAACCAGAGGCTCTTTCACCATCAGCATCCTTCAGGTTAAAGGATTCTTGTCATCTCTTGCTGTCCCCTCCTTGCCTTCAACAATCATCAACAACATCCACGAACCTCCTGAAGTGCTTTAAACAGACTAAAGGAGCCAGACTCTCTAGGCCTGACCACAGGGTCTCAGTTCCTCTGGATTTCAAATAGCCCTTCCCAGTTGGAATCCCTCTTCTCTGTCCATAGTTGTGCTGGTCTCACCATCAAGGAGACATCAGGACTTTGGCCAACCCCAAGACCCCTTGGAGCCTGGACACACACAGAGTGTTCCAAAGGAATTCCACCACATTCTTGCAAAGCATCATCTCCTCTTCTTTACTGCTACTGGAAAAGTCTTTCCTGCTACACCTCAAGCTTGGTGTTTTATCTTTCCCTGATTTGGGACTGTCCTGGATGCATCCAAGCCTCTGTCCCTTGTCTCTCCCATCGGTTGAGCCTCCCAGGCTGCAGCAGCACCTCCGTGCTGAGCTTGGCCGTGCGCTTTGTGCTATGGAATGTGGATCTGTTCCTCTCCCTGCTCTCACCAGGAACCTGGCTCTCCTTGGATGATGTCTCAATCCTTCTCTGTACTGGCAACAGCCTTCAAAGTTTTGCCTCCAAGTCTTTTATTGGCAAGCAACTTTTTTGCTTGTTCCAAGGCTTCAAATAAAGATACTAAATAAATCTTCAGTTTAACTGAGGAACAATATTATTGGTTCATGCCCTACTCCCATCATCATAGTCTTTTACCCCCCAGCACTTTTTTTTATCCACCACTCTCATGAATTGTCATTTTCTCCAGCAATACCACAATGCACCAGCCTAGGAGATGTTTTGCTGAAAACATACAAATTGTTCTGATCGCAGATCTAAGCTCAGGGAAATCAGCTGCTTTATTTAATGACCATAATTAAATATTATGGAAAAGAATTCTTTGGCTGACTACCCATGCCATGTGATTCATTTTATATTTCCTTTTGTCTTTACTAATTCTCATAATGGGTCTGAAGCCCTGTCTGACCCTGAACAGGGATGAGCCTTTGTACACCAAACTGATTTGCACTGCCCTGGCACAGCTGCACTGAGAGCATCAAGGAAGCCAAGCTTTGAAATCACTTTCATTTGATAACTAAAAATAGCTGTCAGCCCTGCAATGCCAACCCTTCCCCATCTCAGGTGTCCCTGTGCATGGTAGGGGGGTTGGAACTAGAGGATCTTTTGGGTCTCTTCCAGCCCAGATTCCATAATTCTCTGATCTTAGCTCAGAAGGGAGTTTATTTCACAGGCAGTAACTGAAGCAATTCCTTCCATGCCTTCATCCTCTTCCAGAAAATTCAGCAAAACTGGCTGAAAGGATTTTACAGCTCATGTGGTACCATGGCTTGGCCTGAAGGGGTTTCTGTGGAGGAACCAGATGGTCAACATTAAGTCCTTCCCTCTGATGCTGAATTTTCTGTGTTCAAGTCAAGCTCCTCTGCCTTTCCTCTGTGCTCCTGTATTTCGAGCAGGTTGCCAGCCCTTTGAAGAGGACGTGGCCTCTTATTCCCCACAAAAATGCAAAACACCCACAAGTGATGGAAGCCTGTGTTGGCCGAAACCTCAAAGCTTGAGTTACAATATTAATAATGGGTACAAACATGAGATAATGTGGAAAAGCTGCCAATTATTTCAGACAATTGATCAAAGCCAAGAAACTCCTGGTATACATTTAGCAACTCTTTGATTGTCCATTCCCTGAAAACCCTCAACCCATACAGAGCAGGAGAGGACAATTTGCCTTTTCATTTAATTATTTCTCCTGAACAGAAACTCCCCTGCACTTCTCTTACATCTTGCAGAATTTGCCTACTTCTTTCTTTCCTGCTTTCAAATCATTCCCAACATTTGCATAATTTTCTTTGGTCGTTGCCCCACCTTTGGAGGGGTCACTTGTCAAAGTGCTGCCGTGGAGTTTCGTGTTTTAATTTTGAATTTCTGTGCCTTTGAAGCTCACATTTTCCATTAGAGAGGAGAAAAATAGCAGCCTCCATCCTGCTGTGTGCTGCATAAATCATCATGGAATCACAGGATGGTTTGGGTTGGAAAGAACCTTAAAGACCTTCTCCTTCCAACTCTCTGCCATGGGCAAGGACACCTTCCACTATCCCAGGTTTCTCCAAGTCCCTTGAACACTTCCAGCTTCTCTGGGCAACCTGTGCCAGGGCCTCACCACTCTCACAGGCATATTCTTCCTAATACCCACTCTAACCCTGCCCTCCTTCAGTTTAAATCCATTCTCCCTTTTCCTGTCACTCCATGCCCTTGCCCAAAGTCCCTCTCCAGTCTTGGAGCCCCTTTAGGTACTGGAAGGGGCTCTAAGGTCTCCCCTTAGAGCTGACCATCAGGACCATCTGTCCTCTCTTTCCCTCCAAAATCCAAAATCTGTCCTTTCTTTCCCAATTTAGAAGTTCAAAGGACTCTTGCAGCCTCCTCAGGAGCCAAGAAACGTCGATTTTCAAAGACACAAACACCTATGAAGCAACTGGATGGTGGGGACTTTATTCAGGAGGGTGCCCTTGGGACTTCATCTGTCAAGTCACAGCTCCTCTGGCTATCGTAGTGGTTGCAGGCCCTCTTCAGAAGCCATGTTATTCCTAACTAATGTGCCAAATCACTTTTTTTTTTGTCGTTTCTGGGACACAGGAGAGGAACAAGGCCGGCATCTCTGCTTGGGGACTCTACATAAAGTTGTTAGGGTAAAGGAAGGGAGTTCAGGTTTTGTGGCTGACTGGACGTTATCAGTGAAGAGTTTTGGCCTATTTTTTGGCATTTCAGCCAAAACAGGTCCTCAACTTGCTAACTAGCCAATGTAATGAGTGATGTTCATTACTCAAACCTAATATATGTACAGTCAGCAGGGAGTTTCTCTCTTCAGCATCATGTCCTAAAAGGATTCTCAGGTTTTTAAGGCCAGGAAGGGATGATTTTGACCACCCAACCTGAACCCCTAAAGGAACTATGCTTGTCTTCCACACTGCCATCCCTAAGGCTTGGTGGGACACTGGACTTCCCAAAGGGGATAAGGGAGCTTTCAGCCTTAGATACAGAAAAGCTTTTTTGGACAATCATGACTGAAAACAGGTCTGAGTGAACAAGCACCTGGAGAGGTCTCCCACAGGGATCCCTTGAGGACTCTCACTTCTTCCTGGTGGGAGTTGGTTGGGGAAAGTGAAGGAAAAACCCAATCCAATAGTCATATTTCTTTTGTTCTCTGTTTAGATTTTTCCCAACAGGAGCTCAGGAACAGATATCCACCCCAAGCCCTAATTCAGCTTGGACACCTCAGATAGGAGCATAGTGAGTCCAAGCCCTCCCTTCAGCCACAAAAGAGAGATTGCAGAGAGAAACCCCCTGCCCTGGTCCCAAATCTCCCAGGAATTTTGTCTTGCTCCATATGGGCCTTTTCCTACATGGGCAGCCATAGTGAAGGGGTGATTCAGGTCGCTGAAAGGACCACTGTAAGATGTTTCAGCAAAAGTGGGTTTAATAAGATGTGAAAGTGTGACTTAACACAGTTCAGTGTCAAGGCTATTATTTAATATAAGGAAGAAACACAAAGGAAAATTGAGTTGGAATCGAGCTAGAAGGATTTACACAGAGATGTGAGACGCAAAAGGGTAAAGGAGACACTCCCAGTAAGTCACAAGGTACAGAGTGGATCCCTTTGCTTTCTAAACTTCTGATGGAGCTGAGATCCAATCTTAGTCTCAGACTTAGGCAGTGGTTTATGTCTAATGGAATTATCCACACAAAGTTTATAAAAATTAACACTGAGTACCTACACAGGTTGGTAATGTGACACTTATTAATTCAGCTTGATATCAGCAGCTTACTGAGGACCTGCCACGAGTAAGGATCCCTCCACCTTGGACAAGGAAGGATCTCCCAGTCTCAGTTAAGGAATCCCAAACCTTGAGGGGTGTCCCTGCTCCAGGGGAGACTCACCTAGAATACAATCCAGTTGGAATCGGGGGACAACTCAAATTGGACTCATCCAAAGATCCAGTGTTGGGAAAAGGTCTCTCTGCCTGGAGGAACAACCTGGAGAGGTGTCCCAGCTCCAGGGGAGGACATCATTGCCATGACAGCTCAAAGAAAACTCATTTAGGCTGTTGTATTTATGGAATAAAAGGGCTGGCTCAGAGTCAGATTGCAGCAATTGGAAATGTGTGAATGAAACTCCTTGTACCCACAAGTTCCTTTGTTCCCTGATAAATGAGTCTTGGAAGAGCCACCTGCTATTCACGTGTTGATCAGTGTTCCGAGCTCATGTGCATCCATGCTCACTGTGTCACTCTGCTCCTTCGTGGCTTTCCTGGAGGAGTTCTTGGCTTGGATACAGCTCAGGATTCACCTCCTCTGGATGCTGTACCAAAGTGCTGCTGTTTTGGTTAAGGGGTTGAATGGATCCGTCGCAGCAGCCCAGGTAAAAAACTTGGTATTTTCTTCAATTTTCAGATTCTTCACAATTTTCCAGCACTGCCATGTTTTTCCCAGTGTAGCAACCAAGACATAGGATTTCTTACATGCGCAGTGCACTATTTATCCACCTGCACAGCATTGTTGTGCTTCCTCCCTGTGAGATCATGGTGTGTGTAGAATTATAGAATGGTTTGGGTTGGAAGGGACCTTAAAGATCTTCTTGTTCCATCCTCCATGGGCAGGGACACTTTCCACTATCCCAGGTAGCTCCAAGCCCCATCCAGCCTGGTCTTGGACACTTCCAGGGATGGGGCAGCCACAGCTTCTCTGGGCAACCTGTGCCAGGGCCTCACCACCCTCAGAGGTAGGAATTTCTTCCCAATATCTTACTTAATCTCCCCGTTTAGTTTAAAATCCCTCCCCTTGTCCTATCACTATCTACCCACGTAAAAAGTCCCTCTCCCCCATTCTTACAAGCACCTTTCAAGTACTGAAGGCTGCAGTGAGGTGTCCCCAGGGGTGCAGGTGCTCTCTCTTTGCCTCAGGACCAGAGCCTGGGGTGGCTGCAAGGCGGGATCCCAGGGACACAGGACAGTTCAGGGGCATCTCAGTGGTCCCTTTCCAAGTGGAACTATCCAGTGACCCTCCCTTTCAGACCCACCACGGAACAACCAAAACCACACCGACCTCCTGCATCCACCAGCTCTGCAGTGCTGTTATTTACGGCCCCAGGAACACAGCAGGGAGGGAGGTGCTCCCTCCTTCCAGCCTTTGGTGGGAAGCAGAAGGACCTCCTGATCCATCTCTAGGGCAGTGAGCCGAGGTTTGGGCTCTCCTGCCCTCCCAGCCCGTCGCCCCATGTGGTGCCTGGTGGTGTTTCCCTTCTGGCTGCTGATGCTACACAATCACTGAATCCTTCAGGTGGGAAAAGACCTCCAAGGTCACTGAGTCCAGCCATTATTCCAGTACTGCCAAGTCCACCAAGGACCATGGAACAGGAGCTGTAGGGTGAGAAGAAGCCCTGGGACTCACCATCAGATTCTGCTGACTGAAGAAATGTTGGATCATGGCTCAGGGAAGGGTGGACTGGGCTAAGAGCCTGCGGGCAGCTCCACACCTCTGCAGTCATTCCAGATGTTTCAGGGCATCCAAATGGTTTCAGCTAGGCCAAGATAAGTCATTACATCTGGGAAACTACTGGGCCATGATGGCTTTGGGTGAAGGCTCTGGAGAGCAGCAGTCCTGGAGTCCATCTTCCCAAGCCTTAAGCTTCTTGTAGTCCTGCCTATAAACCTGAAATCTAAAAGGTGATGGAACAGACTCAGGGAGAGAAGGAAACTTTTTTTTTTTGCTGGAAGATTTCAGCCATTCAAGGGTAAGTGCCAGGGAAGTGAGTAATTTGTTTCTCAATTAATTTCTTGTCACCTTTTATGAGTGATATCCTTAAACCCCTGTGCACTGAGCCGTGCTCCTGCTCGGAGTCTGCCTGGTCGTGCAGGAAGTGCCAGGAAAATCCAGGTGAGGTTGAGTCTTCCAGTACCTGAAGGAGGACAGCAAAAAAGCTGGAGAGGTACTTCCTACAAGGGTATGGGGTGATGAGACAAGGGGAAATAGCTTTAAGATGAAGGAGGGTAGATTTAGATGGGATATTAGGAAAAAGTTCTTCCCTGTGAGCATGGTGAGGCCCTGGCACAGGTTTCCCAGGGAAGCTGTGGCTGTCCCATCCCTGAAAGTGTTCAAGGCCAGGTTGGATGGGGCGTGGAGCAACCTGGGATAGTGGAAGGTGTCCTTGCCCATGGCAGGGGGTGGAATGGGATGATCTTGAAGGTCCCCTTCAACACAAACCCTTCTGTAATTCTATGATTGGCTTTGCAGGGATGTGGGCGGGGTGGCATCAACATCACCCTGGCCCTGCTGGAAATTATAACCCCACATCCCTGCCCTCTGCCAGAAATGCTGCCAGACCTGTGCTAAATCTCAGCCCAGCACATCGTATGATATTGGGAAGGAGGCATCAGGTGGTGGGTTTGCGATGCCTAAAGAAAAAACAGGCTGCACTGCACAGAAAAGAGGATTTCTCATAGCCTGGAAATGCACATCACAGGGGGATGCATTTTTAGGGGTGCAAAGAAGATGCAAAGCTGAAGGTTGGGTAAATTGAGCCCCAGGTTATGACTCCTCCAGGGTGGAGAGCCAAGGTTTCAGGGTGTGGGGCCAGGAGAGGCATTTCCCAGCACCCAGGAGCGATGCAAACCACACGTGGGGCGCGGGCAGGGGCACTTTTAAAAAGCAGACATGGCTGGAGTTTCCACCTCTTTTATTAGAAATAAGACACATTCATTTTGTGCTCTGAAAACTGTACAGGAAAAAATAAAAATAATTTAAAAAAAAGTTGACGAACACGGAGAGGAAGGAGGGGAGGGCATGGCACGGGGCAGGGCATGGGAAAACAGAATTAACCAGAGGAGCTGAGCAGAGAAGGTCGAATATCAACAGTTCTTAAACAAACATTGAACTCTGAAATTACATAACATCGTTAATGACCTGCGGAGGCGGCCGGAGTGAATGGGTGAATGGGGAAGGCTGGAGTGAAGAGGGCAGGCTTGGGTGGGCAGGAGAGGGAAGGGAAGGAAAAAAAAAAGATAAAAGAATTAAAACACAGTAGAAAGATATCTGTATGCTAAAATTCATAATGTGTAATTATAATAATTACAATATCATACAACCCGGCATCTGAGGGAGGCCTTTGTGCTTTCCTGTTTCATAGAATAATCTAAAATCGAACAATAATATCACAGTTTTATAAGTAATCACTTTCCCTACTTTTTAACTATTTGGATTTATTTAAGTTTTTCTTTTCAACCTTCATATTATACAGTTAAGGGCAAAGTAAATGCCACTGTCCTTAGAGATCACTCAGGTGGCCCAAAGGGAAGTCAAAACAGAGATGTTGTCACATCAAAAATCTCCCTGTGGGGGAAGCACAGCTGGGGGCAGTGATTGTTTTGCATCTTGTACCCATTGCTAATTTTTCCCTAAAAATGTGGGGTTTGGTATTTTTTTATTAAAAAAGACACCCAGGCACACAGTAATGACTCAGACCCTGTTCAAGCTTTGCTGCTGTCTGGCACAATCTGGCCACTCACAACCAGAGGTTTGTCTCCACCCATCTCCAAAACTGGGAGAGTTGCTCCAAACATCAGACAGACAGTGCTGGGAATGATAAAAATAATAAAAAAATTAAAGCCTGCGTGTAATGTCAGTGATTTTTTTTTATAATCATCAAAATATTGCACAATGTTTTTTGGGGTGAAATGTAGGTACCTCTTTTTTTTTTTTTTTTTNTTTTTTTTTTTTTTTTTTGTAAATAGCCTTGAGAAATGTTTAATGGAAAAGAAATTAAAACTGCTTTTGTTTTTTCCTTCATGGTGAAATGAAAAGACAGTATTTTATGGGGAGGAATGTCCTGCTCTCCTGATCAGCTCCACCTCTTCCTTCCTGTAGGACCACAAACCTGCTGGCTCTGGGCAGCGGGGAGGGAGGAGAAGAGCCAGCGAGGGGAAAACAACCAAAGCCCAAGCTGAATTAAAGCAAAACACAATATTGCAAGCCAGCAGCGAAGGGGCTGCGTGTTCCCACCATCCCAAACTTTCCATGGAGCAACTTGCCTTCCACCTTCAGCAGGTGGCATCCTCACCCCATGCCTGCGCAGTCCTACGGCACAGAAAGGCATTCGAAATGACAAGAGCCAAAGAAAAGAAAGGTCTCGGGTTTCAAGTTCTCTTTTTATTGAAGAAAAGAAAAGAAGAAGGAAAAAAATAGATTATTTTGTTTGTTTTTGTCTGTTTGTTTCCAAGTGGACGTTATTCATGTTGTCAGTTTGTCTCAATGTCCTAAGGCAACGTCTCTGTATTCCAATAACTCCAGGTACAGTGGCAGATCTCTTTCCCTCTTTCTCTCTCTCTCTGCCTTCCAGGGAGGGGCAGCTTGGAATAAATCTGAGTCCGAAAGCAAGGACAAATAACAGAAATTAAAAAAAAAAAAAAAAAAAAAGAAAGGGATGAGGCCAGGAGGACCTTTGCAAGGCCCGTGCTGAGTTTATCTATTTAACAGTCAGTGGAACGACCTACATTCTTCTCGTTGGTCTGTGTTCTAACACCTTCCTCCCTTCTCCCTGGAGATGGGGCGAGCAGGGCTTGGAGCTGGTCCTTTCCTCCCGCGCCTGTCCCGCTCCTCGGGGCGAGCAGGATCTCCGCCGTGGAGGGATGAGAGGAGGGAGTCCCACCTCACCTCTGAGCCACGGGTGATGCCACCACTTCCCCGTCCGTGGGGACCCGCTGTGGATGCGCCCCGAGGCCGGGCTGTGGCACCCAGGATTGGGAATGTCCTCTTGGCCGCTGCGTGGTGCACCCCATCTCCTTCTTCCTTGGATGAGCTGGCGAGGGAGAGGCCGGGGGGTGCCACAGGCCCTCGAGGCTGGGTCCTCCCCCAGCCAGGCCACGTCCCAGCGAGGCTCCCGCAGGTGTCCCCTCCTGGTGTCCCCAAATAACCCCGATCTTGTGGGTCCTTGGGGGCGGCTGCTGGGCGTCCTTCCACACCTCCCTGTGGCAGAGCAGGAAGGCTCCTGGTGTGTGGCAGCAACCCGAAAGCATCTTGGCAGGGCTGGTCCCCCTGCAGCCCCTCCCCACCCTCTTCCTCCTCCTCCTCCTCGCTCTCTTCCAGGCTCACTCTTCCAGTCCTACCTGGGAAAGCTCGTGTTGTCCTGAACCTACAGCTACTATACTCTATAAAGTAATATTCCCCCCTCTCTGCTGAGAACAATACAAAAGTTACTCCATCTTACCAAAGGTTTCAAAAGAAACCAAACACTTCTCTTGCTCGGTTCCGATTTAATTTAATCATTTCTTTAAAACGTGGTTTTGTTTTGTTTTGTTTCGTTTGTTTTCCGGGAAAAAAAAAAGTCCTTTTTCTTCCCTTTCTGCTCAGACCTCTGTCTGAAGGTCAATAATGTCTTGTCCCACCAAGGGGATGGTGGCCCCTGTTTTCTCCCACTCTACAGTTTTTAGTTCTAGGGGAGACTGTGCCACAGGTTCGATGTCCTTTTTAACCCATGATGGTGGGGACTGGACTTTCCTGATGCCTTCCCAGGGTCTCTTGTTTGGTGTCTGCTGTTTTTCTTGCTGCAAGAGGAGGAAAGCACAAGAAGGGAGAGAGAGAAAGAGAGCAAGGTTAGTACCAGTGCAAGAAACACCACGGTTTTACCTTCTGTTGTATCAATGACAATTTTTTTTGGCACACTTCCAGATCCAAAATAAAGTGGGTGTTTAAGGAAAATTACACTTGGTGTACAAACTGTCTGTTTTCAGGAATAAAATGTTTTTCTTTCCTCTGCCATCTCCATCACTTAATGCCTGGATATTTCAGCTTCCAGCAGAGGTTTTTGCCACTTAAAAACTGTGAATTTTGAGAAATTCAGGTCTTTTTCTACTTCCACAGATGTAGTGACAGGACAAGAGGGAATGGCTTCAAGAGGAAGTTGGATAGATTTAGATGGGATATTGGGAAGAAATTCTTCCCTGTGAGGGTGGGGAGGCCCTGGCACAGGTTTCCCAGAGAAGCTGTGGCTGTCCCAGCCCTGGAAGTGTCCAAGGCCAGGTTGGATGGGGCTTGGAGCAACCTGGGATAGTGGAAGTGTCCCTGCCCATGGCAGGGGGTTGGAATGAGATGATCTTTAAGGTCCCTTCCAAACCAACCCATTGCGTGAAATCCAGGTTACAGTGAGGTCTTTGAACACACACTGCATTTGATAAAATGCACCTTCCTTACGCAGCACAGCTATTTATGGGTTCTTTAAATGCAACAAAACCTGCTCCCTGGTTCTCCAGGGAACCCATCCGTGCTGCTGGATGAGCTGGAGCTCAGCTCTGAGGCTGAAAGCACCTCCATCAGCCCCACACCAAGCCGTCGAGGCTTTATCGACCACTGTCAGCCCGGTCTCCCACCAGCATCCCGCTCTGGATATCGATCCAGGAAATATCTTTCCATGTTCCTGCTGATACCCACCAAGACCAGGCTCTGGGTAGGGCTGAGGAGCTGTAGAAGGGGGGCACTCTTCAGTGGGTATAGAAGGGAAAGATTTAAAATGAGTTGTTCCACCAAGCTTCTCCCCTCCAGCCACCAGGGATGCTTTCCACAATTCATTATCCCCACAAAACACTCCAGCACTGGGCAAGAAAAGGATTCCCTGCCCCTTACAGAGCCCTTTCCAGCCACCTGCCAAAGGGGAAGTGCCAGCCAGGGGGAAGGGTGGGAGGAACGCAGCTGATGGCAACAAGAAAGGAAAAGCCTGGGGAGAAGGCGAGGGCACAGACGTGGATGGGACACACAGCCCAGGACGTGTCACAGCTCTGAGCTGTCACCCAAATGCACCAGCCGAGGGGAGATGAAGCCAAAAGAGACTGTGGGGTCACAAATGTACTCCAGGATGCTGCTGAGGTTGTTGTAGCTCCACAGGAAACCCAAATTCCCACCTGCTGCGCGCTCATCCAGCAGCCTCAGCTGCTCATTTTGCCCTTTCCCAAGATATTTTTGTGAGCCTGTTGTTTTTCCCAGCTCAGTGCTGATAGGGAAGGTGTTATGGAACTATCCCTACAGGGGCAGCTTTCACTCTACCCCCTAAGACATGACTTCTGCTCGTCCAAACTTTAATATAAAAATAAGATGTGCTTGAAGTTGGCCCTGCATCCCCACAGCTCTCAGGGAGAAGGCTCTGGGTGAGAGCATTTGGGGTTCAGAGGGTGCTGAATGTACAAACCACGTAAATACCTGAATGTGAAGCAAAAAATTCTGAAATTATTTTAATTCAAAGGGAGAAAAATAACTTTTAAAAATCCTTTTAAAGAAAAATGTGTTGTTTTCTTTTTTAATCAGGTTTTGTAGAAGTATTGCTCAGAAGAATGTAAAACACTCAATTTCTTGAAATGTGCAGCTGAGGTTCTCACTAAACTCTACAATACAGAGCTCTGCTTATGCTGCTCGTGTTATTCTTACTTTATTCCATGATAAAACATGACAGTGATTCATACTAATAGGGCAGAAAAGGTGATAAAATTCTTGACTTATGCCATTATCTTTTTTGGAACTTATTTTAGAATCACTGCAACTAAAAACTGGAACCTGTTTAACTCTTGTGTGTGTCTTAATGAGACAAGTTGGAGGCTTCCTGAAGGGAAATTTCCACCTACAGTGATTTTTGCAGACCATTAGTTTGCCTGAAAAGATGCAGCAGGAAGGTACACAGAGAGATAAAAGCACGTCTAGAGCAAAAATTGGAATGAAATTAAGTTTCCCAAAAGGTGAAGAAAACAACCTTGGTCAGGAGAGATTTTTTTCAATGAAAAACGTTTTGTTTTCTCTGACAACTGCTGTGATGCCACAGGTTTTCCAAGGTACTGATGTCCGCAGCTGTGTTATCTGAGAGCAGCACAAACGATCTTATGCATGAAGTTCATAAATAATTCGATCTTTTTCCCTCAAATGAAAGCCCTTTATTGATGGCATTATTTATGGCCACCTTCAGCACCAGGTTCTATTCCCAAGCAATCTCTGTTTTCACAGACTCTCCATCTGCCACACTCCCGACCTTCAGCCTCTCCTTCACGCTGGGAGGATGCTCCCAGATCTGATCCTGTACCCTGAACGTGACCAGCAAACCTCAGAGCCCTCCTTGTCGTGGGCTACTGAGCAAGAGCAGCTGCAAATCCGTGAATGGAACAGAAATTGGGGGAAAAAAAAACCCAAACCAAACCATTATGAGCTCACATCTACAGACATGGCCTCTGATCAGACCTGTCACTGAATAACAACATCTAAGGGGTTCAATAATTGTTTCAGTGGTGGGAAAGCCCAGACATTAAATGCTCTGAGTTGTTGAGAAGAGAAAAATTAAGAAAGGACGAGAGAATGAAATAGAAAATATTATTATGGCAGTGCACAGCTCCATTCTGCACCTGCATCTTGAATATTCTGAGCACTCCATGGGCTTCCTGATAGAAGGATATAGGGAAAAGGATAAAGGTGGCCGATTTCCAGCCATGAACAAAGTCATGGAGAATGTTCTGTAGGAGGAGAGATTGAAGTCTACCTCCTTTAGGCCTTAAAAGAGATTGTGGCTGGATGTGAAAGAGTTCTGTGAAACTCCCAGTGGAGTGCGAATGGTAGGAGTGGACCACTGAGGGTAGGGATCATCTCTTCCAACACAGGAAATCCAGAGCACCCAGGAGTGAACCCCGGGAGCTGGCTCTGCACACAGTGCCCAGCCAACCTCCAGGCCACCTTTCCACAGCTCTCTGTTCGTTCTGTAAACTTCAAAACTCATTAAAAAATACATGGAACCACCCACAAAAGCAGCGTCCCTTTGGTACCGTGCAGTGAAGTGACACCACTCTGCATCAGGGGGTCTCTGAGAAGGAAATCCTGGAGCCTTGGGGTTCTTTCTGAAGATGCACCACCACAGGCTGGCCCAGCTCTTTTATTTTTCCAAGCTCCTTTTTACTCTGCCACGGAGAGGAGGCAGAAAGTGTCCCTGGGTCTGACCCCATGTGGTGATTTCCATCCTTCTTATCAGTGTGATGCATTATCTGCCTACAACTGTGCCTGGCTTAGTGACTCCAAAGATGTTTATTTACACTTAGAAGATGAAAAGGATCCTTGAGAGACCAGCAAAAGGAGAGGGGAGGGTTGCTTTTAGCTTTCCATTTCCCGGGAAAGAATGAGGCTTCTCTGGTGATGCTGTGAGTGAGGTGCTGCCTCAGGGGCGGGTGCAGAAGGACTCGGTGCCCCCTCGGATCTCTGAGCAGGTTAATCAGCCTGGCTGAGCTCTGGGAAGGATGCTGGGAGACAAAAGAAAATCTCCTCTTGGCACAGGGCACCCTGGGAATGGATAGCAGGCTCCTGGGAACAGCTCCCCTTTTCTTTCCCTCCATATGGAAAAGAGTTTTTATGGGGCCTTGGCCACTTGAACAGCGCGTAGAAACAGCCAGTGGGCTCACGCTTCAACCCTGGCATTTCCCTCCAGCCCCTCCGTGGGGTCCTAGCAATCCTTGCAGACAGGAGGGAAAACTGAGCCGTGCATAGAAAAGAAAGAAAAAACCTGGAGAGAGGGATGTGTAATCCGGCTGTAAAAGGCGCCGGGGCTGGCCCAGGGCCTGGCGCCTCAGAGACAGCCACGAGTGGCCCCAGACAGGGGCTGAAAGCACCAGGGGCTGCTCTGCCAGTAACTCACGGGGACAGAGCCATTACTCTGGCCTGACACAGCCCAGCAGCTTCTGGGGAGGAGGGAGATGTTTATCAGTCCCTGCCTGGTGCCAGGACAGTGGAGCAAAAAAAAAAAAAAAACCAAAAAA